>OY829506.1:24730179-25264818 GCA_963691665.1 Clepsis dumicolana | reverse complement strand
CGGGGGCCTTATTTAGATTTAATTTAGTTTTAAGTTGTAGTTTATTTAGTTTAAGCTTAGATTTAATGTCATTGTAAATTGCTTTTAGTATGTAAATAAAGAATTATAATGATTAAAAACAATTACTTTGCTCACCCGCGACCACTAATGACAAATAGTTATATCTGTGCGGCAAATATATTTACCGCACAGATATAACTATTTGTCATTAGTGGTCGTGGGTGAGCAAAGTAATTGTTTTTTAGTTCATAAATATGCACCTCCGCAAAGTAACGCCTGATTCAATGAATTTCGGCTTCTTTCGTAGGACGCGTTTAGGCTGCTAACTTTTGACCGCTCTCATCTCCCAAACACAGTTAGGTATCAGTCTAGACTCGTTGTTTTCTGGAGCTCCCGTGGTGTAGCTATACGACGCATATAGCCATTACTCCTGGCTTGACTTCTGTTTCTGTGAAATGGGGCACTATCACAAATTTTCGCAAAAAAAAAGTTTCATGCGGATTGTCCCTTCTGTTTCTTCTTATTGAAGTTAGGTATCACTCAGGAGGAGCGCTTTTCTAGACCTTCGGTAATGCTGCTACACGTTGTATATACTCACTACCCCTGGCTTTACTTCGTTTAGCTGAAATTGGTACCATACCTGGTTGCTGCAAATAAAATATTTTTTTAGACTTACCTCCTTTGTTTTTCTTTTATCAGAGGAAGGTATCACTCTGGACTTTGATGTTTTGTGAGCTCTTATGCCTTAGCTATAAGCGACATATAGCAGTTACTCCTGGCTTAACTTCTATCTCGTGGAATTTCGATTTCTTTCGTTGAACGCGTTTAGGCTGCTAACTTTTGACAGCTCTCATCTCCCAAACACAGTTAGGTATCACTCTAGACTCATTGTTTTCTGGAGCTCCCGTGGTGTAGCTATACGACGCATGTAGCCATTACTCCTGGCTTGACTTCTATTTCTGTGAAATAGGGCACTATCTCAAATTTTCGCAAAAAAAAAGTTTCATGCGGATTGTCCCTTCTGTTCCTTCTTATCGAAGTTAGGTATCACTCAGGAGGAGCGCTTTTCTAGACCTTCGGTAATGCTGCTACACGTTGTATATACTCACTACCGCTGGCTTTACTTCGTTTAGCTGAAAATTGGTACCATACCTGGTTACTGCAAATAAAATATTTTTTTAGAGTTACCTAAATGTTTTTCTTTTATCAGAGGAAGGTATCACTCTGGACTTTGATGTTTTGTGAGCTCTTATGCCTTAACTATAAGCGACATATAGCAGTTACTCCTGGCTTAACTTTTATCTCGTGGAATTTCGATTTATTTCGTTGAACGCGTTTAGGCTGCTAACTTTTGACAGCTCTCATCTCCCAAACACAGTTAGGTATCACTCTAGACTCATTGTTTTCTGGAGCTCCCGTAGTGTAGCTATACGAAGCATGTAGCCATTACTCCTGGCTTGACTTCTATTTCTGTGAAATAGGGCACTATCTCAAATTTTCGCAAAAAAAAAGTTTCATGCGGATTGTCCCTTCTGTTTCTTCTTATCGAAGTTAGGTATCACTCAGGAGGAGCGCTTTTCTAGACCTTCGGTAATGCTGCTACACGTTGTATATACTCACTACCCCTGGCTTTACTTCGTTTAGCTGAAATTGGTACCATACCTGGTTACTGCAAAAAAAATATTTTTTTAGAGTTACCTCCTTTGTTTTTCTTTTATCAGAGGAAGGTATCACTCTGGATTTTGATGTTTTGTGAGCTCTTATGCCTTAGCTATAAGCGACATATAGCAGTTACTCCTGGCTTAACTTCTATCTCGTGGAATTTCGATTTCTTTCGTTGAACGCGTTTAGGCTGCTAACTTTTGACAGCTCTCATCTCCCAAACACAGTTAGGTATCACTCTAGACTCATTGTTTTCTGGAGGTCCCGTAGTGTAGCTATACGACGCATGTAGCCATTACTCCTGGCTTGACTTCTATTTCTGTGAAATAGGGCACTATCTCAAATTTTCGCAAAATAAAAGTTTCATGCGGATTGTCCCTTCTGTTTCTTCTTATCGAAGTTAGGTATCACTCAGGAGGAGCGCTCTTCTAGACCTTCGGTAATGCTGCTACACGTTGTATGTACTCACTACCCCTGGCTTTACTTCGTTTAGCTGAAAATTGGTACCATACCTGGTTACTGCAAAAAAAATATTTTTTTAGAGTTACCTCCTTTGTTTTTCTTTTATCAGAGGAAGGTATCACTCTGAATTTTGATGTTTTGTGAGCTCTTATGCCTTAGCTATAAGCGACATATAGCAGTTACTCCTGGCTTAACTTCTATCTCGTGGAATTTCGATTTCTTTCGTTGAACGCGTTTAGGCTGCTAACTTTTGACAGCTCTCATCTCCCAAAAACAGTTAGGTATCACTCTAGACTCATTGTTTTCTGGAGCTCCCGTGGTGTAGCTATACGACGCATGTAGCCATTACTCCTGGCTTGACTTCTATTTCTGTGAAATAGGGCACTATCTCAAATTTTCGCAAAATAAAAGTTTCATGCGGATTGTCCCTTCTGTTTCTTCTTATCGAAGTTAGGTATCACTCAGGAGGAGCGCTCTTCTAGACCTTCGTTAATGCTGCTACACGTTGTATATACTCACTACCCCTGGCTTTATTTCGTTTAGCTGAAAATTGGTACCATACCTGGTTACTGCAAAAAAATTATTTTTTTAGAGTTACCTCCTTTGTTTTTCTTTTATCAGAGGAAGGTATCACTCTGGACTTTGATGTTTTGTGAGCTCTTATGCCTTAGCTATAAGCGACATATAGCAGTTACTCCTGGCTTAACTTCTATCTCGTAGAATTTGGACTTCTTTCGTTGGACGCGTTTAGGCTGCTAACTTTTGACCGCTCTCATCTCCCAAACACAGTTAGGTATCACTCTAGACTCATTGTTTTCTGGAGCTCCCGTGGTGTAGCTATACGACACATATGGCCATTACTCCTGGCTTGACTTCTGTTTCTCTGAGATAGGGCACTTTCTCAAATTTTCGCAAAAAAAATATTATTATTGGTTACTCTATTTGGTGTTATTTATCAAAGTGATAACTTATGTTTATACACGTTTTGAATAGAAATAGCAAGCTTTGATACCTATTATAACGTTATAACTTCGATTTAACATACTGTTTAAAATGGTACTTCCTTATTTGGTCGGGTTATCTTAGGCTGCTAACTTTAGGCTGCTAACTTCACACCGGTGCCGAACATTAAGTTTATGCGTAAGGCAAGGTACCTACAAAGTAGATATTACTAAATACGTGTTTCCTTAGAAGCCTAGACAATCTGCATCAACTTTCACACTAAAATATGTGATGCAGACTAGAAGGTAATCCCTCAGTATACCTACAAGTAATTACATGTGTCACTCCGTTCACACACGCACGCAATTTATCTTGCAATGTTGCAACATAAGCCACGGGGTGGATTATGATAACATGGTGCTGTTGCAAAGTTAGAACCGGATTGAAACCTAAGAATACCTACAGTCAACTACAGTGGACAAAATAGGTACTTTGGGGAATTATCGTTATCTGGATAAATATTTACGTACCAAATTTGTAAATAAGTGCGACAAAAAATACCGGCCATTGGCATGGTAACCGATTAAATTACATGGAGTGAATGGACCATTCCAAGATAAATACTGTGGATGTCGTAATTGTTGGTTTTGCATACAATCATTTATATCCCCTGTGAATCATGAACGACTTCCGATTTGCTAACCAAGGCTTCTGAGTAGCTGATTCATTGATGCAGCTAGCGAGTTAGGTACTAGTTTTTTCCTCTGTACTACCTAGGTTTTAAACTTCTGACGTAAATGTACGATTATGATAATGAAGATTCATTGTTCCCCACAGAAATGCGTCAGCTCCTTCTAGGAGGAGTTAGAAAAACATTAAGAAGAGTATTCAGACTAAAAGGTTTTTTTTTAGAATTCGTAGCTTTTTCTTTGACTAATCGTTGCATTTGAAAACGGAACCATAGGCTAGCGAATGAAGCGAGTTAACCACAGAACACGGTAGCCATGACCCGAACCTTTTTCAAAAGCAATAAAGAATTCTAAAAACAAAATGCGCTCGACATCCGTTTGGGGTGCGCCTACGTCACAGCATGTGCGTGCGATCGCATGTAATGTATTCTTTTGTTTATTTTTTAACATAGCTTTATATTTATTAGTCGCCAGGAACTTTTATGGCGTAGCACGGTGACTGATGCACTTTAGTCGTGTCATAAACGTCTTTCGTGGCATCGTACGAGGAAACTACTGTAAGCATAAAATATTGTTCTATGAAAGCCGTGTTTTATGTTATGAGCTGAGTTAATTTGCTCCGGGCAGTGTAAGTAAATATTTCGTATTTTATATCCCAGAGCCGTCGTTTGCAGCTGACGGCAATTCTTTTGTTTCTTCCGAAACGAAATTACGGTCAATTTTCTGTTATTGTTTCCCATGCGTTTCATTAGATTTGTTAATAAAACTGTCAGTTGCGGACAGACCTGAAATAATGTTCAATTACTTGTATTTGCCTAAGCTTAGTGCAAGTGGACATAGGATACCTACTAGCATTAATTAAAGAATCACTAAAGAAAGAAAAACATTTGAAAGCAACGCACCCACTTCGTCAACAGCTGTTTATAGAACTGTCCAGCGTCCTTAGACCCGTCGCCTTCACACTTACAACCTCAATATGTATGTATGAGTCGCGTATGGAAGGATCGAGGATAACTGGTGGCAGTTCTGGTTATTTCTGGACGCTGGACCAGTATGGGAATGATGACTTCCCCACAGAGACACGGTGCGTTTCCTCCGCCACGTCACGTCCGATTGCTACCAAATGTAAACTGTACAAGCAATTGAAGATATTTAATAGGTGCCTATAAAAGCTTCTTGTATCTTACTCAGCAGTTGCTTGGAATTATATCCAGTTGCAACTTAATGTTATGATTATGACTATTTCTTATATTAACAGCCAATAGTCGCAATAATAAAATCGTTCGGAAACAGGAAAAGGCGTGGGTTCAAAGGCCGTTCTGCTAACAATTACTAATAAGAAGTATATAAATGCATTATTCTTACAGGTTCTGTATGCAAAGCGTTGCTCGTCAATATGCGATTCGCTTTTGTTTTATTGGTTCAGCCAAAGAATCGGAATCCGGATCAGAAGCGGGATCTCCAAATAAGGCAGTGAGCTAGTTCCTTTTCATCAGTTATTTATGGTAGTCATAGTCATGTTTACCCTGGAGCATTTCTTGTATGCCAAACAGCATCTGAAACTAGCAATCTGTCCATCATCTGCATCTCTGAAACAGAACATTTTGTTAGAAACTTAAAAAAAAAACTGATTGTTGGAAACCTCTGTTAGTATGATCTGTCTGTACACAATAAAATGCCTAATATTATTTATGGCATACTGAAACCCTCTTTGCCACATATCAGTTCACACAAAGTCGCAAGCGCAGCTGCGAAGCATCACGATACAAGTCATTGTAAAAATCTGCGGGAGGTGCAACAACATAGGACATTTATTAACTATGACAAACATCATAGTGGAATAAATGGATCAAATAACGTATGTCAGTTGAGTTTAAAACGAAGCGTGTGCTCCCAGAGGAAGGACTACGTAGTCCGAAACATGTCGGGCTATATCGACTGACATGCGTGATTGATCCGTTTATTTAAAAAAAAAAAAAAAAAATGACAAAAATGCTGCAGTTGAGTTAGTTTAGCTTTGACAATGATGCACAAAATTCCAGACTTTATTAATGATTGACTTGATTGGCCAACGTCGGGGAACGATCCATTTCGCATCTTGCCTAGAGTTAAGTATGCGAAATGTGGCATTCTCACCCACAAACAAATACTCCGTTTTACAGGCTAGTAATCTAAGGTCATTCACATTTAGACCTAGTAACGCCGAGTTAATGGCGACGGGTATAAAAAAATTAATGCGTACACACACGTACATTACATACAATGTGGGTATACGTACAGTTGTGCTCTCTAATTCTAACGGATGGCGGACTAGGTCATGGAAATGAATTAGGAACTCGGCTTCCGATTTAGCCGCATATGTTGGTCATCGCAACTGTTTAATCCATTATGTTAATGTGTAAGTGTAGCCAGATTGACAAAATAAAATTTAACCGTCAGTTTTCTGTTATCGTCATTCGCATTACTAGTTGAACTGTTCTATATATTTACGAAATCTGGAGGCACGGCAGTGCCCCGCCAAGTCGAGCATGGCCGTACCATCCTTTTCTCGAAGCGACTCACGGCACTTGTGACCCTCCTGTAACTTCGTTGTGAGCAAAGCTTGAATTTTTAGGCATTCAACTTTTCTGCGATAGGTTATTCCTTTTTCAAGCCCAGTTTTCCATTATGATGTGTTAATTTTCACTGTTCAGTTTTCCGGTAAAAGAAAAACAAATTCTGGTTCGGGTTTTCTATGTACTCTCAATCTACGTCAGCAAGGCAGGAGAAGCTGATACTGATTGGTGATTGCAGAGGTCATTCTGAACGCAGCGCAGTTGCCCAGACCCACTAGTTGTCATCATCAGCCATGTCAGCCGAAAGACGTCCACTGGTGGACATAGGCCTCCCCCGCGGCTCTCCACTCAGACCGGTCTTGTGCTTTCCGCATCTTTCGCTTCCGCTTACTAGGTTGTTGCTCCAGTAGTTGTATTGTAGGTGTAGGCTGTAAGTACCTATATGGTGTAGATATAGGTCAGACTACCATTGTTATGTTAACATTATAGTTAGGTTTTCATTTGTTTCCTTATTCCCATGGCGTTGACATTGCCCCACAAATGCGTCACTCCCATGCGTTGTGGGACATCTGTTCTTTATTGGACGCTTAACATGCACAACAAACTGTAATCGGCAGTGCATTTAAAATGCAATACAGTTTGTATCAAACTTAAATGTGCCTGTAGCGAAGTCAAGTCACCTGTATCTAGGGGAAGCGAGACGCACAGAGACTAATGGGAATATGGAGGTGGGACCGCGATACCTCTTTCTTCGGTCTCAACATCTTCAGGAAGGCATTTAAGTTTCAAGCAAGCGTATGTAATTAGGTGTATAATAATGCTGACGAATTATACTCGTAACACTGTGACCTCCAAACCAAACGGTTATGAAAGCGACCTATCCTAACGTAAAGTTACTTAAGTAAATGTAATGCCTATCCAAGCTGAATTTTATGTTTATTTACTTTACTACGTTTTCTTAAACTCCAGGAAATCATTTAAAAAATGCTGTTACAGGTCATAGCAATTCGAATTGTATAGGAGTTTGAGGTTTGAGTGTAGTTTAGTGACTGCAGTCAAAAGCAAAACATGATATCCATTTGAGGTTGTAAATATCGAAATCAGCCCAAATCCCATTGTAAATCGTTTATATTTTAAAGTCTTGGTCACGTGCAGTCTACACTAGTTGGCACAGCTGCTTCAGTTCATATCCTGGACGAGGTAGGGCTGCCAATGTCAAGTGCCAATCCCACACCTTCGAGATTCCTTTCGCCTGGAGTTTCGTTTTTTTTTAACCCCCGACGAAAAAGAGGAGTGTTATAAGTTTGACCTGTGTATCTGTCTGTGGGATCATAGCACCCAAACGGATGGGCCGATTTCGATGCGACTTTTTTCAATCGACAGCTAGTTTAATCGAGATGGTTCTTAGCTAAGTTTCATTAAAATCGGTTCACCCGTTTCTAAAATAATGAACTTTGAAATGACAATTTCGGGGGTTTTTCAACGTTTCTAATACATACGAGAAGGAAGGCAATCGCAAACGAGCTAGTGGGTCCCATAGACATCCACAACCCCGGGGGGTTTACATATGCATTTTGCCAGCAGGTTAAGATGCAATGCCTCTTGTGCCTGTGATTTCCTCGGCTGTCTTCGTCTCCACATCGGAACACAACGGTGTAAGCACTGCTGCTTAAAGGCAAGATTAACGAATAAGACGGTGGTAGCGATCCCTAGCTCTCAATAAAGTTGGAAGCCTGTAGAATGGCCTGTGTCTAATCACAATAGGCTAATTATACCATCTTGTCTCCCGATCCCGAGTCAGTTGGGTGGGGTGTTGTTAAAATGGTAGACTTCAGTAAAAAAGTTGAAACATTGGGCATTCAAATATTTTTATGATACCTAGAAAAACCTTTTTAAGACACAATGAGGACACAAATCTTAGCGATCCCTTGTGAAGGACGGTAGGAAAACGCCACCGTCATTTTAATTTATTTTCCGTCTCCGTCGAGTCTATCATGTTTGAACCCCTGCAAAGACCCACGACGCATGGTCTAGTTCGAGTCAACGCGCACGTGCGCTTACGCATTATCGCAACTGTGCCATGCAATCGGTCTACAATAGCAACGATTAGATCTCTGATAAAAGCCTTTTTGTACTGTTTACGTTTATATTAGAATAGAGCAAGTGTTTGCCAGCTGTTATGAGTTATGTTATAGCAGTTCATGATAATGTCTAGTTGTACCTATTGATATTGCAAAGTGTGTAAATATTTAATAACTGTTTCCATAGCGACAATTCGACAGTGTTAGTACATACCACGTTCACCACAAATTCCGTTGTGTAAACATAGAACTGGGTGTGAATATTAATGGATTACATTACCCCAATCGATATGTCTGGGTATCGCTAAATTACATGTAATTTACGTACACCTAACTATCAGAAATCTACCATAAAGCCACGCCTGTTAATAAAAAAACCGGCCAAGTGTGAGTCGGGCTCGCGCACGAGGGTTCCGTAGAAAGATTTTAACGCTTTACCCCAGTGTTTTAAGAAGTCCAGTGTAAGCAAAGCCCTGCTCCTAAGCAAAGTGTGGGGTCAACTTATATTGGTCCTCGAAATCTAAAGACAGACATAAAAAAAATAGATTTTGACACTTTTCTGAGTGGTTGTACTATAAGAGCTACCTTCATACCAAATTTCAAGTTTCTAGGACAACTGGAAGTACCCTTTAGGTTTTCAAAAAATGGCAAGACAGACAGACAGACAGACAGACAGACGAACAAGACAACAAAGTGATCCTATAAGGGTTCCGTTTTTTCTTTTGAGGTACGGAACCCTAAAAAGAAAAAAAAACGCAATTTGCCAGACACGCGTAAAACTAGGTGGTTCCATTAGATAATTGTGCTCAAACAGTGCTAAGTACAAAAGCTAAAATGTTTTTACTAATGGACTCAAATGGAGATTTATGGGTACACTCCGGACCGCTGCAACACGCTTGTGGTTCATCCTTCTCTTTTACACAGACAGGTATTAAAACAAAACGAATGTGATAACCACTCCAAGCTAGGTCCTTATTAGACATTCGCTACACACGCGACGGTTTGTTATTTAGAGACGCGTCGCTGTTTTATTTCCTTTTTAGTTACTGGCCGGTTTTGTTTCTAGCAAACAGGTAAAACGAGAAAAAAATATGATAACTTTTGTCTTGTTTTTGACAGAGTAAACGATCGTGGTGTAACAGGTATTTCCGTTGAGTGGAGATGTTTACGTTTTGACAAACACTCGCTCTCAGTATCACATTTAAGTTCGTTCGATTATCTTTTTTTGCAAACTTTACTATTGACGTATGCATTTGTGTGACTAAGTAGGTATTAAATTCATGTACTCCAATTCTAAGTCTAAATAAGGGTCCGCGTCAATAATAGAATTATTTCGCAACATCGGATCGGATGAGAAACCACTTTAATGTCAAAAACCACAGTCAACGCAATGTTTTCCTTCCTCATTAACTGTGATTGACTAAAAGCCGATAATTCTGGCAGTAAGCCAGTAAACAACGGTTCGAGGTAAACAGGGGTCGTACAACATTGTTATGGAAATAAAAGTACCATGATCTCACTTCTGATGGCGCTATTGTGAATAGAAGATAATGGCTCTCAATTTTATGGGTTGCCACTAAATAAAGTGATCAATACAATTGAGTTATAAAAGCTATTAATGTAGGTAGAAATTACTACTAATGTTGTTTAGTATTTTAGTTCAGTGAATGAGCCTCAACTCTAAAGACACATCGATTATCTAGTAGCATTTAATTAGCACTTGACAGTTACTAACAGATTTGTGATGCGACAGGTTTCTACGTAACACTTCATGATAAAATATTATACTAATTCTTAATGTTGTAACATATCAATAGTCTTTTTTTTTTATGGATTTCACCCTTACTCTTTTGGTGAGGAGTGTTTTGCCAATGTCAGAGTTTAGAGAGTCGCACACGTGAGAAGATTGTTCGGTTAGGGAATTTTCAATTTTGTGGAAGGAGCAGGCAGGTGATGTAAAACGAATAGTTATGGACAGCACAGACAATATCAATGGTCTTAACAAAAGCCAAAAAATATATCCGTTCCGTACTGTCAAGTGCTACCCAAATGCTACGAGATCACTAATGTGTACTCATCTGCTCCTACCATCGAATGAACCTGGGTTAATGTTCGGTCAGTTTCGTCTAAGAGAAACCAGCATCGACACAGTTTTTACAAGGGAACGGACGGGTTAATAAAGGAGCCGCAACCGCAATTGTGACTTCCGTGAAACACCTTATCCATATTAAGATATTACCACAATAATATCCATAGGAATTAGCGTGGTCGACGTATGCAGCACTTGCGGTATAAATTAAACTTCACCATTTGTGCCATTCCATTCCGCCATTGTATTATGAATTTTATTACCATGCCGTTGCGTTGATTAGTAATGTAGTACAGTAGAGATTGTGTTTATTATTTGTCTAACTTCCTCTGACCATTTTATCCCACACATTTCTGAGCAATTTAGCAAAGCCGGTTCTGTTCTGTCAAAGCCCCAAAGTATGCCTTCACCTTTTTGATCGCCTCCTTTCTATGCTTAATGTGTTCGTTCGGCCTAAAAGTGAAGACTTCGGGAGTCGAAAACTACATCACAGTTCAACATATGCCCTTGTTCTAATGAACCAGCGTAGTGTAACTGATGTAGTGTAGACTGTTCGCATGTGTACAGTAATTAACACTTGTATAGTGCACGCGATTCTTACATCATGCCGCGATTGAGGTTATCGAAGCTTCCGTTGAAGATAGCTGGCTGTCTTTATGTGATGGACCTCGGTCTTCTCTTTGGTTTCAGTTTATCAAGTTATTTACTGTCCACTTTTCCGTGATCAGGTACCAGACCGTGGCATCAAACAAACGCTTTTTTTGAGAGATGATTTTTTGAGAGATGATGAGATTTTGAGAGATTTTTGAAAGATGAGTCATTGATGATGAAGATTATGAATCTGAACCGGTCCTAGAGGTTTAACATATTTGTGCATCAGACACTTGTCATCAGTGTCCTACCTTGGTAATTCTCGAACTCATGCTTATTAATTTTATTTATTAACATAGAATAAATTAGGTAGATGACTTGTATGAAATGGCCAATGACCTAGACAAGAAATTCCGGTTTTTCCTTTTTCGTTATTATCAAAACAGTCAAAATTAAAGCAAAGCAAACACTCTTAATTGTCTTTAAGCGAATCCTGCGCTGCGCAACGCATTTCAAGAGCAATTAGAAGCTAATGTTTTTCACCTCTAATGGTACTAAACTGTGCTAACTGCTTGCAAAAAATGTAAACACACGCCTACGATGTTGGTCGTGTTCTCATATTGGTGCGTGTGAGGTTGCAGTTACAGCGAGTAATACAGGAAATCAAAAGATCCGAGAGTTTATTGTCTAACGCCCACGCCGTCACAGTCACCTCTTTCGAAACACCATCTTACAGTTTGACTTAAATACATGGTGAATGCGATTGTGATTGCGTGCGTCTATTGCTTTTGCTGACTATAATCCTTTCGCTCCTGCCTCAACCTCCAAAGTAGTCGTATATACGGTCGCTACTTCAACTAAATTGTTACAAAAAAGCTGTAACTACAGACCTCGTTTTGTCAAGTAAACGAATTCTTTTTTTTATCCCCGTAAGTCCAAGCATACGTATACCTACAACCTACAACTTTAAAAAACGAGCTTTAAGTACATTGAATTGATATAATTTCCGAATTCACAGAGCTCGGAACTCTCGTCTCGTGTACTGCTTCTGTTTTAAAAAGTGAGGACTTACGAGACATTTTTCCGCTTGAACTCGTACCGCACCTGTCAAAGCCAATGTGTAGGCAGATGGAATTCCTAAGATTATCTAATGAAAAAACTGGTTTCGCTGTAATTTGCATCATCATTGAGATTCGCGACCCTGGTGTCGATTACCATACTGATTCACAGACGGAAGGAAACGATGACGATGTAGCACTTTGTAGTTGGCATTGATCTGGGGCAAGAAAAGCCTATTTAGGTAATTTTTCTTGAGGAGTAAGGCAATCCACTTCCACAACTTGCACTTTCATTCCTTTTAATTCATGTAAAAGGTAAGAAAAGTTCTGTAGACCCTTAGTTTAACTTAAATTAAAGTTACCGTTACTGGAATATGATGAGGTATGAAATTGTTACAAACTTTTATTTTAACTTGCATGTATGTACTGTTCGTATTGTAATTCTGTACTTATTCAACTTCAAAATTTGACCATTGAGCTGAAATGTGGCATGCATATAAGGCTGGTGACATAATAATCAGGTAGCGAAATACTAGTGGTACAACCAGGATCGTTTCAGCAGGATTGAATTAACACTTCAACGGAACTGGAATTGACTTGAAATTTGGTATGGATGTGTAAGTCGGATGATAGTACAAGTACAATCAGAAAACATATTTTTAAATTAGGTCATATTAGCTGTAGATTAGTTACTCTAATAATGCCAATTATACTGGTTCACTATTAATGACTGAACAGTCTAATATTGACGTAAAGATGTATGAATAAGAATGAGGTATAAATTCGTACTTCCGACCTGACCTTTGTCCGTCTCACCCAAAGGAACTTTATGATCCAATTCCTAAGAAATCTAATTAGAATATTGCAATAATTAGCTGCCATGAGAATTTGTACCTACTTGCATCTCGTTTAATAATAAGGCAATAGAGAGAGACAAATACTTACTGTTGTGTTTTCTGAAATGCTTGTCTCGAAAGATTATAATAACAGTTTTCAAGTAGGAAAATTGCTCTGCAAACAGCTTTAAGATCATTGACCTGTGCGATTGGTCAATGCTGGAGTCATGCCAACGGTGTCAATTTGTGAAATCATCAAGCATGCAGGCACGCTTCGGAGGTCGGTGATTAATGAATTGGAATAGAACTGTTCAGTACTGATTGAGGAATGAAATTTAATGTCTATATCTGTATTTTTCAATAATAATAGTAATTACGAAATAGGACAAAGGAGCGCTTATTCCTAAAACGGAATCTCTTCCATTGTTAGACTGCTATTAAAATAAGCGATCGTATTTGAGTATTTTATTTAATAAAGCAGCTTAGCACATCTCTGATGGAAATAAATTAAAGAGGAACTTGCTTACAGAATATCCTGCTTTTCCTTTTCGTGTGTTACATGTTTCGCGATGCGAAAAATTGCTAACAATTTCTGACAACGGACGTTGCGGAGGCACGAATGAAATTTTATGTAGACGATATTATTGCCGTTGGGCATGTGTTGGAGTTTGGAATAGACGCCGTATTTTGCCTGTGGAATTTCCTTTGGAAAGTGAGTCATGAGCATTTATAAAAGTTTTCGGATGTGTCGAGTTCTGTTGCAGTTTTTAATACAAAACCGATCGAGTAGCGAATACTGATCAAGGTTTTGCTATTCTGAAGATAATAAAAACCGGCCAGGAAGTCGGATTCGCGCAATGAGGATTGCGTACGTAACGTTTTTGGATTTTTTCTTTGACTTGTGTTATGTTATGAGACTTATGAGCTCTTGCTTCATGCCAAATTTCATGATTCTAGAACAATGGGAAGTACAGTACAGACAACAAAATATTCTTATAAAAGTTAAAGTTTTGAGGTACGAATCCTAAACATGGCAAAATGTTATAACAACTAAGCCATTGTTACGAGTAAGAGAAATCTAACTAAAAACTAGTCTAAATCGGAAGTAGAACGCACAGTTAACGAAATCCGTTAAGTTCTTAAGTTGCAATGGAATTAGCGAGTCAAAGTCGTGACCTTGACAAACCGGTGTTGTTTGACAATACAACATAAATCTAGCAAGAATAATAAATTGTTAAGCAATAGATTATTGTAATAGGTTCCTATGCCGAGTTAAACACCCAAGTAGCTTGCAAAGAAATAAACAATTGTTCAAGAGCTTAGTGTACATTTTTAGTTGTAGGTTCTTTCCTATTCTGTAGCTTATTTAATAGTGATTCTTTCAAATGTTGACAGTGCTTTTGGTAATAGAAATTAAGGATGTAGATGTCACACCACACCATTTGGGAAGTTGTGCTCTTTTGAAACATGAAAAGTAACTGTTTGGTTTAACTTAAATAATTGGTTAGAAAAGCACGTCATAACCTACTTTACCGATTTTCTTAATGACACTTGAGTAACCACTTATTATGCAAAATTGTGTAGTAGTGTTAGCAGAAATTCTTATTGCTAGTGATTAGCAGTGAATGGCAGTCAATGTAGATCACTATCCGTCCGGCCTTGAGTATGAGTACTGCAATTTGGACCAGACTGTTAATAACTAAGCTAATTAATATACGTATAAAGATAGACAGTAGAAACAACAACACTGGAAATACCAATGGGCCAAAGAAGAAGAGGAAGTCCAAGGAACAGACGGATCAAGGAAATAGCAACGACAGGAAAATAAAAATAATGGAGAAGCCATGCAAGGAATATGGAAATATGAAGTACCTACCTATGTGAGCTGGTGTAACCCAGAGTGGGGTTTCAGTAACAGAATGGATTTTATATACCTACGTAGTTTTAAGAAATCATATAAAATTTAATTTAATATACGTTAGTAAAGTTGAGAAGTTTTGTAAATTATGTCCACTTTATGTCATGCTACAGTTGCTAGGCTGTTCTGCAAATCAGTACACTATTTGTGACACTGCTGCCTATCGATTCCCTGGAATGGATATAATGGTTCTATTGAACTGTTGATTTAGACTTGGGACTTCCATTTCTATCGTAGAAAAGGCTGAATATCTGTAGGCTGTGTGTGTGTATAAGAATAAATAATAACATAGTAGAACGGAATCTCTTTTGACCGAGTCCAAAACGCCGCCATTTATATACCTACTTCCCCCTTCACGTCGTTACACCCCTCTGTCGTCTAGGCGTGTTGCAAGGTTTGATTGCTGTTAAATGTTGATTACGTCTAAAGATAATATCGCTAAAATATAAGTTTTTCTTTACTTTGATATCATTATTTTTATTCTAGATTTACAAAATATGAGGTTTATAAATCATTACGAAGGTCTACATATTATAGACACTTCTAAATAAGAAGTTATTATAAGTGCCATACCAAATGAAGCCATTTAAGGTGATTTAAGTATGTATTACTTATCTCCAAATAAAAAATAAAATACATAATACAGGCTCACGTAAAACTATTACAACCAAATTATAAACAACCAACCGCGCGTGCGGCGACAGTCTGACTGAGTAGTCTGTTTAACAAATACTCTAATATCGTGACCTTGAGCCCATCCGGAGAGGGAGTTTCCGTTCTACTATGTTATTATTTATTCTTATGGTGTGTGTCTATTTTTTACTGATCTGCACCCAACATGCCGCAGTTGGAGTTTTAACACGAAATCTTGATGTTAACATGTCAACTGGCCTGTTTTGAATTCGCATGACATTCTCGTAGTGTGTGCAATACATACGGGTGATATATTAAATAATAGATAGAATTGACTGGGGCATTCCAAAAAAATGTTCAAAAGAATACAACGCACTTGATTCTTATCTTTCAATTTACATACAAGT
Source organism: Clepsis dumicolana (assembly GCA_963691665.1). Lineage (NCBI taxonomy): Eukaryota > Metazoa > Arthropoda > Insecta > Lepidoptera > Tortricidae > Clepsis > Clepsis dumicolana. The sequence goes on along the minus strand of OY829506.1, from coordinate 25,248,895 downwards.
TCTTAATAGGCGCAGGCTAGATCACGATATGTGTGTGGTGTTGCCAGCCCGCTGATTGAAAAGGTCAACCATGTTAAATTGTCCGCGCGATTGTATCTTATTGCTTTTATCGATTTGCCAATTGGCTTTTAAACGTATCCATTGCGAAGACCACGGAATAACCTGTTTTGGATTCAGGGCAGAGAGCATTAACGATTTATTTCTCCTTATTTCCATTGAAGTTGTGGAGACAAAATACAATCGGCCAGTTACGTATTTTATTAGCTTGCATTTATGGCCAGCCAGTTACAAAACGCTGGCATAAGTAGCTCAAAGCAGATCCATTGTGTGTTCCAAATTTGAAAACGACAAGCTGTCAGAACGTCACTCGAAAGCATTCTATATTTAAAATTGCGTAGTGGTCTGAGCACGCTGTGTTGCCAACTGCACCACAAAAAGGCAACGCAAACAGACACATCCCAGACACATGCATTGTTTCATTTGATTTTGATATTAAATCGACTTTAACAGGCAGGTGATGATTGAAAATAAACCGGTTTGAATTTAATTTAGTACTTGTTTGTTAAATATACGTTTCAATTTTATGTTTTAAAGAGTCGTTTGGCCTACTTTTGAGCAGTTAAATAAAACAACACAATGAAGATGTCAAAGCTAAAGTAATACGGGAATATTGCACCGTCTAAGCTTGGTCATCCCAAGCAAGGTGGTGACAAATAGACCTTAAAAAAGTAAAACGTGCCACAGAATAAGCGTGGAAAAAAACCGGTTTGTCATCTGTTCACGAATTCGGCAAAATTTACAGAAACACATGCTTCGTGTCTCGTGTTGCATCACTAAATGTACCGTTGAATTTGGAATTTAGAATGAACTTGTTTTTATTTTTATAGCCATTAGTGTTTTTTTTTAAGTTTGACTCGTGCTGTTCGTGCTGCAAATTGACGCATTAATTTGATTATTTTGGTTCACTGAAGCTTAAATGTTTTGTGATCTGAATAGACATAACTGTAGCATTTTAAGCCCATCTGAATGAAAATCTATCTATGTTTGATAAATGTTCTATGGTCACCATAAGTTAGGAGAAAATGAATTCTTCTTAATAAAGTGTAATTTGGTTTATGTTATGTATGTGATTCTAACTAGAATGCCTATTGTACTCTAGTTTGTGCTCGTGCGCTTTAATATTTAATATGCAGAAGCGTGCAATGTATACAATTCACTGATAACCCTCAGATGACAGATGTTTATGTAACTGTCACTTTTCATGACTTATGGTAGTGTAGTGCATTTCCGCTTACCAATTTAGAACTTATTCCCGCTATGCCATTCTACGTCTCTTTCGCCCTAAAAGTCTGAAAGAGACATGTTTATTAAGGCTGTCATTGTACCTTTCAACTGTTTTCATAATATCTTTATTCCAAATAATAATTTATTCGTATACCTCTGTTATTTTAGTAACAGCAGGTGCATCTCTAAACAGAAAACGGAACGCAGACTTGCGCTCTTGAAAATAAACATCATTTTTGACGGCGTCTGTGAGTCACAAAGACGTTGTATTTTGACGATTTTATATCTTGAGAAAGTAAACATAGTGCGGAGAAATTTCGTAAAAGGAATTATGGCTGGTGATTACGAGAGATTAGAATAACGGGTGGTAAACATCCTAAATGTCTTGTAATATAGAGTTCATAAGAGTCTTGGGGTATTCAAAGGTGTTTCTCGTCGGTAAGCCGACACGGCCCTTATTAACCAAGACTAGGGCAGGGGAAGTCTCAATTTATCGTAATACGATAATAGAACCGACTTCCTTCGCTCTTCCGTACGGCTCGAGTCGAGAGCCATGCTGGTTCCAATTTCGAATTTGCTTCGAGTGTCTTCTGTCAAATTCAATTTCCTTGATGGTTTTTAAATAAGAAGTGGCCAGTCATATTTTCATCAGTCCTGTATTTCGTTTCGATTTATTTATTAATAGAGTGGAATATATTTTTCTCAAACATGCTCGGAAATTCTTGCTTTTCATTTGAAAATAGAACCCGGGAAGCACCTAATTTTTTCATTCAAAATTTTTAACGCAGAATCCGTCGAAGAAGGTGAATGGAAATGGCTTTCGGTAAATTCATTTTTCTCCTAGGAGAAAAATAAATGTACGAAATTCCATTTTTTCCCGCTTTATTAACTGTTTTAAAAGTTGTAACATATAAAATGGGGCCAAAGAATAATTGCATACAGCCAAGCTAGCCCGATTTACCGCAGTGCGTGTGTTAAGTTTTTTTTTTTTTCAATCATAAATTACGAATGACAGTTTGTATTTTTTGTAAATAAAATGATCACAGGGGTGTCGATTTCGTGTAATTTTGCTACGGTGAGCTAGAATTTGACATTATTTTTTTGGATTAAAGATGGCGGATGACAGTTTGACATTTGTTTTCACTGAAAACGGTCGTGGGTGTCGATTTCGTGTAATTTGGCAGCGGTGAGTTAGAATTTGACATAATTTTTTGAATCCAAGATGGCGGATGTCAGTTTGTAATTTTTTTCACTAAAAATCGTATGTGATTAAAAATAATTTTAATCACATTATTTAACATCAAGTAATTGAACACTTTGGTTTTTGTTAACGTATTTCGTGATTTATTTATTAAATTACTTTTTTTTTGCAAAGCAGGTTTTTTAATTTCCTCACATTATTTGAGAAAAGCACTATATATTCCTCGACGGAAACCGGAATTGCCTGACTTGCATTTTTGCAAGCCTCGCGATGCTCGGCTTGCAAACCACCTCGTCAGGCAATTCCCTACTTTCCGGGCCTCGGCAATAATGTACTAATTTATATATTTGAGAGATATAGGAACTTCCGAGGTTTTCCGTTATCTCCCAATGGCGATGGTGTTCACTGTGTAATGTAGAAAAATATTTGATGAAATAGCTAGCAAACACACGTAAAGATCTGATTCTAGTGAATTATTTGTGTGTGACACCATTCTTCACGTCATGGCATGTTAACTTTTTATATGCCATTTTTTGCCAGTTTCTACGAACACTGATAACATAACACGCAACGTAAACGAGCGGTCACCAGTGGCGTTTGAATGATATTTCGACACGAGCATCCGTTGTTAAATGAACGTTAAAAATTAACTGCTCTTTGGGTTAACGAACCTACGTACCTGTGTTAAGGATTTGATGCGACTTCCAGTCTTTGTCAATTTTCTGATACCGTGAACCGGAAAGTTACGCCCGAATTCAGAATTGAAACGTAGAAATAGCCAATCTGGGAGGGAGTAGGATTTGATGGCAGAGGTCGTTTTAGAAGTGGCACGAATGGAATGAATCAAAAATACAGTCAGCAAGCTTCGTATATTGGCTCTAACTGTCGGTGTTTCTATTTCTAGTTACTTCACTTAACACTTTATGCCAGATAAGCGACTGTATAGATGAATTACCCAATTTTTTTTTCCCCGATATTTATCTTCCCGTTCGCGGTTTTCCCCATTTTCTTGTTTTTCCATACATGTTTATAACCAGTCTTTTAATTTCCCACACGATTTAATTTCTATGCATTGTTTTCGCTACACGCATCTTTGCCGATGCATTTTTTTTACCAATCCGGATCATTCGCATACATATGTTTTTTATACATACATACATATGTATGTTACAATTCTCAATAGCCTATTTTTCCTCTGGGAGGACTACGAATTAGTCCGAAACATGTCAGGCTGAACTCGACTTATGTACGTGAGTGATCCGTTTTTATTTCACTATGATTGAGTCTCACGGTAGTTTCATGTTAAAAGGTCTCTGTACCAAGTGATGAATAACCGAAGTTTAAATGCCCTAATAAACAAAATAACTAATGGATGAAATACCTAATGGATGAAGTTCCTAATGGACGATTCACCTTAACTTAATATACCTATAAATAATATTCCTATGAACACGAATGTATAGGTAACTTAAAAAAACGTGGGTTAGGTTAGGGTTGTGTCAAAGCGCCTCAACCACGCCACGAGTAAAAGGAGCTCCGCGATTGGCGGGGCTCCGTCTATCTTGTATCACAAAATCAAAAAATACCAATCGTAAGGCAATGTCAACGGAGCTCCGCTTTGCGGAGCTCCTGTTCCGCGTCCTTAAGGGAAATTAGATGTTTCGTCCTTAGGTATATCGGCAAAACGTAAATCAATTTTAGGGATTCTAATATAGGGTTACCGTTTATTTATTATTCAGTAAGACAAACCTTTTCTTTCTCCCGAGATTTAAAAGTTAAAAGATGGCAATAGGTTATTACTAGTATTTATGCATCGTGCGGCGCGAAATTAATGAGTGGAAATTAAAACGTATGACAAAAATAGACTATTGAGAATTTATAATACAGGTAAAACATATGTATGTGAATGATCCGGATTGGTAAAAAAAATGCATCGGCCAAGATGCGTGTAGCGAAAACAATGCATAGAAATTAAATCGTGTGGGAAATTAAAAGACTGGTTATTAACATGTATGGAAAAAAAAGAAAATGGGGAAAAACGGGAAGATAAATATCAGGGAAAAAAAAAATTGGGTAATTCATCTATACAGTCAGATAAACCAGTAACCAACCTCAACGGCATTGGCGTTAGTTTGGTCTGCATCAAGAGAATTTGGTAAACAGTTAAAAAATGAAAAAAAAATTAAAAAAAAAATATTTTAAAAGGAACTGAACCCGCACAGTTGTAGTTTTGTTCGATCCATGAAATTTTATGGAATTTTATGGATCTTTTCTGATAAAACATAAGTCAATACGGGAGGGGAGATAAATTTGTCCGTAGATAAACAAGAAAGTAAGTAGTTGTTTGTATTGTGAAGCCACTAAAGATCGCGTGGGATGACATAGGTACTTAGCGAGTCTATAATGGTCTTTCTGTATCTATAGTACTGCCCTGCCGCTGCTATGAAGTCAATCCTGACACAACACAGGTATGAAGTTTCTGATTATTGTCAATGTTAACCAAGGAGAAAAATACTAGACTTGCTTATTTGCCACACGAGTTGCGCAATATTATAGTGACTGTAGTGTAGAAGTTGTTTATGAAAAAAAATACGGGCTGAAGATTTTGTTAGAGCGGCGTGCAAGCGGTTAAAATAATGAGAATAATTGAGAACCTCCTTTTTAAAATACCTATTAAAAAGGACTGTTTCCTGTGTCTGTGAAAGGTGTGTTAAATCCAATCACTGTCCTTGAGATCAATGACCTGAACATGACATACGCTATCGCTTCCAAACAGATGCTTTTAAAATAACTCCGGTAATATTGTTAAATGCGTATGCGTATTTATTTTGCAATTGCAGTTAAATCAATTTACAAATGAGGTTAATGAACTGAATTTCATTTTGAGTTAATGGACTATAAGCGCTCCTTACACCCATAAGAGTGCGGTAATTTTATAGGGAATGCATGTTGGAGGTTTTACTAAATCTTCGTCTACGAAGAAGCAGAAAAGCCGATACCGGTGGGGGGGGAGAGGGGGGGGGGGGGGGGGTAATACTGGTCATTCTATACGCAGTACTATTTGATATGCTTATGCTGTGCTTAGGGCCACGTCGAAGTTCCTTTTTTTTATAAAAAACGCGGTCCATATTATTTGCTCCGTAACATTAGGACCTACCGGTTTCCAGTCGATCGTCAATGCGCAGTGGCAGTGGACACTCATTCCAGGCGTATTTATAGATCTGAATAGCATCAAGACGGACCGCAGACGACATTATCTCTTTAGAACCGCTTAGCTTTATATTATACTAGCTGTTGCCCGCGACTTCGTCCGCGTAGATTTCGGTTATCGCTATAGGTTAGGTTCCGGCAGAATATCAGCGCTGCGGCAGTAATGCCGGCAGCACACGCTGAGTCGGCGCCTTTTCGCGGCTATGCCGTGACAAATTTCCGTGTGTGTATAGCTTGTAAGATATTTGTCTTGCTGCATTTGTCATAGTCATGGTTGTCGAATAAAGTTTTTTATCTATCTATCTATCCCGCGGGAACTATATAATTTTCCCGAATAAAAAGTAGCCTATGTTATTCCTCAAACTTCAAATTATATTCTTACCAAATTTCATCTAGATTGGTGCAGCGGTTTTCCCGTGAAGAGGTAACAAACAGACAGACAGAGAGACAAAGAGATAGTTACTTTCGCATTTATAATATTAGTTAGGATTGTATTCAGTTTGTTTGTACGAAAGTTTTACCAATGATATTATAAGTAAAGATCGTCATAATAATATTATGCTCTCATATCAAAACATTCGAAAACATTTTCCGAACATGTTGATATTTGCGCGCAAGATTGGACCTTATTCGAGAGCGACTGAGGGTAAAGAGGCTACAATTGTAATCTTTTCTGCCCTTCCTTTTTTATATTTTAATATCATTGAGTTAACTGCCAAAGTTGCAATAAATAAATAAGAAATTAAATGAAATGAAAGTTGCCATGGCAGCGTTAAAATATGATTTGCATTTAACGGTTAATTTCAATGGGCATTTTCCAAAAAAATAACAAAGCAGTCCATGTGGCAAAAGGGCTTTGATCTTAATGCGAATACCAACTTAATGATAATGACCTATTTGCCATGACAGCGCGCGATAACTACAGAATGAAACTTAATATTAAACCTCAAAGATCGACGGCAACTGCATGCAACCAATGTCGCAAGCGCAAGTGCAATGTCAGTTTTGGGGAGAAAGTAGAACTTGTTCGCGAAATGATCAGACTGATAAAGACATCAGTGACCTTAATGCGTTTATTTTAAACACCAAAATGACATTTCATTAGTAATCGACGAAGTAAAACGGAAAATATAGGAGTAACAACACTCACCGGTACTATTAATCAGCCACCCTATTTTCCCTGATAGATAGACGCTGTTCACTACATAATAGTGATAAACGAGATGTTATTTGAATACATTTACAATACAATACAAATATTCTTTATTGAAAACCACAAAACAGTACAAGGAGATTACAGAAAAACAGGTATGGTAGATAATAGGCGGTATTTATTTATTATTTACATGGCAAAATATCGACGTGTACAACAGTACTAACTTTAGTGTAAGGGTATAGAACGTGACGCGAAATGTCAAAGATCTGGGTGCTATCCCCGGGGCTTAGTGATATTTTTCTGCTTTTCTGTATGTTCTTGTTTTAGGGAAAATAGGGTCAGCAGTGTCCAGCTAATGTGTGATTCGTTTCTTTTAAACGACTAGTGAATGAGTTTTTAAAGTTCTTTTTTAAGTTTGCAGTATCGACTAAATCGTTCTCACGCTGTAAAAACCGTTTAATAACAATATTTTGAAGCCCATGTTATTTATGTTTTTACTTGAAAAACTCTTTGAACTCTTCATTGTTTGATTAATTGAATAACATTGATAATGCAATTAAATAACAACTACTTTTGCCGTAAATTAAGGTCAAGAGCAAGACCTGAACGATTTCTTACGAAAACAAGTAACAGCGGAATTGCGAAGTATTGGTTATTTTTTACTGTTTGTTTTGTGCCAAAGCGAAATACGCCTAGGTGAAGTCAGTTACTTATAGCGGAAGCGAGACGCACAGAGACCAGCGGAAATGTGGGAGCGGGACCGCGGTATCCCCCTCTCATGATCTGAATAACTTCATATTTTGGTTTCATTTCATTCTTTAGCCGCAGAATGATCAGATTTTTATTGAACTTGAATCAAACTTGTGTCAAAAAGTGTAGGTACTCGTACATTTGTGTCGAATTGTTCCATTGAAAAGTTAGAAACAGAATCAAGTCTACATTTCATGTTGCTCGTGCTACCCAAGTAGCTTCAGCAATTTTTAACGCTTTTCCGCTCTTTATGTAAAAAAAATAATTTAATGGTTCAACAGCTTACCCCCAAAGCAAAGTTTACCTACCTCTTAATCACATCCATCACATACCTACATCCATAGGCACAAAATAACAAAGCTTATGGGCTCCTCTACAAAATCTAATCGCTCGAAATGCCGCTTTGACGCTGGGTTAGTGAATTGATTAAGGAAAGCCCATTTACTTGATTAATTAGAAGCCAAGGTCGAATGGGGGAGGCATGGATTTAAAAACAAACAAGGATAACAAATGTTTGAATCTATAAAACAGTGCTGTTTTAAATTGAACCTTGTGTGGGTGTACTTAAAGTAGGTAAATCACCGTACTTTTTATTACTGTCTGGAAAATAGGAGCCTTTGTTTGCTACATGAAAAAAGAATGAGTCGTCGTCAAAAAAGTTTTGTACGAAAAGTAATAAAATAAGTTTTTGCGGAATGTATTAACCAACGCGGCACCGGCACCACTGAGGTCAAAAAAATATCAAAATAAACGAAGACTTGATTACAGGCCTTTGTGAGTATAGTCCAAGTAACAAGATGGCTAAAAAATGTCCCCTAACTACTTTTGAGTTTTTTTTTTTGTATCACTTGTGCTCAAAACTTGAGTTCGAGTTTATTTTATTATGCAGAGGTATTACCCACACTTTGTAGATTATAGCGTTTGTAAACATTGTGATAGAATAATAAATGATAACATAAAATGCGCAGACGGTGACATCTTTTATTTTAGTAGTAGGTTAGTAAGAATTTTGCTACCATACCCTTAATTGTGAGGTCCAAAGTCCTTTCCATAGGACATAGTTTCAAATTTCACACTGTTGAAATTTGTCGTGCGACGCAGGAGGATACGGAAACACCCTCCCCCAAGAAACGTTATTGCCCACATAAAAAAATAAAAGTCTTATTTTTGAGATTTTAGATTACCAATCAAGATGAGAATAACACCCCTACAAATAGTCCGGTGACTAAAACGTAGGTAAGAACCAGACGTCAATTATAATAACAATAAAGCTACTCTGTCGGTTACATACACCCATATACCTACATATACATACAAACATCCCGCGTCTCGGACAACAATGAGCGACAAATTGTCTTCACGCGCGGCGCCTCCTCTATTGGTCTGTTTGTCTCGAATGTGATTTGTTTGGACAATTGGTTGATGGCAGTTTTTATAGGGTTCCGTACGATAATAAAGAACCCCTCGTGCATGTCAGTTCTTGACAAGTTACTGTTAAGCCTTATAGTACGTTTGTATAGGACATTTGTATCATTTCAAATGGAAGGTTACTTCTCGTAGCTAAAATCTGTTTACTAGTATTCTGAGAAGGCAGCTAGATACTTAACTGAAATTTTGTCGAAGATGAATGTGAATGCTCACGTCGCACGATAAGTTTCAATTACGCGTGCAATCAGGAGGTTGAAAAAGAAGGCAATTTTTTATACTTACCTAAACTTAACTTTTATTCGAGAGTGAGCCTTCTGTACCCTAGTATTACTAGTTATTCTGTGGCATGGCAATTAAACTCTTTTTTACACTGCTATTCATTTTCAAATTGCCATCGCACACACCAATTACAACAATTTGCTTTCTCATTAGCATGAAAGGAAACCATGGAAAGTGAGCCGATGCACACTCCAATTATTAAGTGAAACTGGTCTAAAGACGGAGACCATGATTCTGATTACATAGTCGGATACTGACCTTAAAACTAGACCTATCTGGTTATGAAAGCCCTACCATTAAATTTGACACCTATGAGATCCGAGCATGGTGGCTAACGGAATAGTCTCCCTAGCCCTAGATAGTCCCTATTTTCTATTCAACATATCACCATGTCGACCGAAAGACGTCCACTGCTGGACATAGGCCTCCTCCAAGGCTCTCCACTCAGATCCACACTACAAACTCAGTCTCAGATATGCTTTAGTAATTATCTCTCTATTGTTATTTTTGGTTGCGAAACACTGGTTTGGAATTTAAACTGCTTTGGTGTGTGTGTTTTGTTTTGCTACAATTTTCACTATTATTTTTTATTTTAGGGTTGTACGGTTTTATAAAATTATCATCCTAATGCCCGTTTTCACCAACGACTCCTAAAATTTAAGGGATCCCTTTGCTCTTTTAGGGGACACCTAAGATCAATTACCGTTTCACCAACGCTTAAGTAACACCTAACTGCTTAGGGGGTCCCGTAAGTTTAGGGGGTCGAATATTGACCCCCTAGCGCTAAGTGACAGTTCGCGCAGTCGCAGATGCGTTTTAATTTTTATAGGTTATCGTGCATTTGTTATGCAATAATTAACTTGATTGATAATATTTATATAAAATGGAAGGCTATTTAAATGATTTTGTAGAGTTTGGAAGCTGTTGAATAAATAGATTTAATATTCACATCAAAGTTATTTAGATCAGACTGAAGATCAGATGATTTATCAAAGTATGATAGGTACTAAAGATTTTTCATAAGATATACCTACTCGTAGAATGTCGAAAGAAAACGTGCTTTTAATACTTGAAAAACTTTAACATTAGAGGTATTTGGAATATAAGAATAACCCAAACCAGAAGAAGAATAGTTCTGTATAAAGGAAGGCCTCATCGCAGTTGGACAAATGCCTAATACTAATTATCCATCATCAGTCTATTCTTGACCCTCAGAATACAAAACAAACCAGGAGCCGCGTTCAATTATAATAACACGCCGCGCACTGTGTCAATTTATTATTGATTTCGCTATCCGTTTACACTTAAAATAATAATCCTGTTCTGTTTTTTTATAAATCCAACGGCATTTCTGCATGTAGGAACCACATGAGAAGCGATTAATTAACATGCGCGCTCGCGGGTTCTGGTCTGTTCTGTATTATACGGGTTTCAAAGAAATCGAATAACACAATACTTTGAAAATATGTACAGTTCATGAATAAATTATCAGATAACAAATCATTTCAGTTTCAGTCAATGAATGCTCGCTAATAAACTACAATCATCGCACCGAAAGTTCGAAAAAAATTTGATAGTTATAAACTGTTCTGATTTTTCTGGATGGCAAAGATAATGCCATACAGCCTAGTCAACATTAAAAAAAAAGAAATAAGACGTCAATTTAGTATTAATTATATATCTGTATAGTTTTTCTATGTTTTTATAATGTTGGTTTAATTTTTTACAGACGATTTTTGAAGTTATTTCTCTTTAAAAAAATTATCGATACAAAACCGGTTTTAGAAATCACTATAGCTAAAACAAACCGTCACTTAGTTAAGTAACCCCTATTAAGGCGTTACCTAAGATGGTGAAAACGAAATTAGGTTAGGGAGAGATATAAGGGGCCACTTAGGATAGGGGTCCCCTGACTAGGTGATGACTTAAGTGTCGTTGGTGAAAACGGGCATAAAGCTCCTATTTATCATCGAAAGGTATTCAGTTGATAGTTTAAGTCCGCATTAAATACCACAAAGTAATGGACTCGCTTTTCTGCTTTCCAAAGTAGGTATCAGGGGGAGGAAAGTTACCTGTATTTGACAGTTGAAGTTTTTAGCTGCGCCATCTCTTACCTGTGTAAGGCTAATTTTTAGTAGTTAGTGCGTTAATCATTGCTGTCGGTTTAAAAAAAATACGGTTTATTTTTTTTTCATTATATATTGCAAAATTTTATGAAAAAATATGGAACCGAAGACTTGTAATTTTCAGTCACAAATTATTGCTTGTACTTCTGTTAAAAAAATTGCAAAATTTATCATCATGCAAAGAAGAAGAAAAAAACGGTTTTTGGTACACCTACTACATCCCTTCAAAATTTTCGGACTCAAGTAAACCACAGATTAGAGAGACTATGAAGTAAACGTCATACAGCATGCAGCTGATGCAGCGCCTAGCGGCTTTCTGTTTTTTAGAAAATGCGCAGTGTTTAACTGTTATTTCGTTAATTGTCCACTATTAAATACGTAGAGTCAATTTTCAGCTCCTCCGTTTTATCAGTGCCAGTTCGTGTGTATTGGACGTTGCGGCGAAAATTCGGACGCTTTAGTTACAATCTTTCTGTGTTGTTTCAGTTATTTATTGCGATATCAGATGCTTGTGATTTGTGCTATTGTTAATTGTTGCGATTTTGGACGCTTTAAATGTATAATTTACGAAATAAACGATTTTGAATTCTGAGTTCAATTTTTCGTAATGTCTAATCTAATAAGAGTGTGTACACATAATTCGTGTGTGTGCGCGCGCGTGCATGTGTGTGTGCGCGCGTGTGTGCTCCCGCGCGCGTGTGTGCGCCCGCGCGCGTGTGTGTCCGAGCTTGCGCGCGCGTGTGTGTTATGAAATCTGTTCTGTCGACTATCACAGATAAAATATGGCATTGCTGTAGAGGCTGGTTGAGGGTGACATTTTTTTCCGCTGAGAGGGCGCTCTATTCCCCGTATATTATATTACTCTATGGTAGGTATGTACTACTTAGTCAGTATCATAATTTTAACATTTAAAACACCTCATATTTTGACTATGTTCTAACCACTAGGTACCAGACAAAACAAACCTATTATTAGGTAGGTATAAGACACAAGGGTTTTTCCAAACTCGAAAACTTAGTTATGTAGGTACACGGATGCGGGAAAGTACTCCCGCTACCTAAACCGCATTGGAATATTTTTTTAAACGAACAATTGCATTACGAATTACAACTGAACTAATTACGTGTACTTGTCTTGGTTGATTACGACGACAATAACAAGAGGTCAATAGCTGTCTAGTCACTTACTCATTCGACAAACCAGAACACAAAATGTAACAGTCTTAAGGTGATTAATGGATGTGTGATTTATTTAGTGGTCGTAGGGTCGGTTTTTGTATGCTCTGATGATGTGAGTTAGGTGGTTGAAAGTAGTGCCGTTATTAGTGCAAGTTGCAATGTGTTGCATTTCGAAGTCTATTGGTTGTTACGTTGTTTAGTACAGTTAGAAGGGTTTTAACGTTTTTCGATCACCATTTTGTGATAAAAATATGCAGCATTAGGAAGATTGAGCGTATGACGTAGGTTATTTAACTAACTATGCACATGTCAAGGTGGGCTATAGATGACTCTGCAGGATTAAATCGGTGGCGAAGTGAAGACTGCGTAGTTCAGCCAGCCAGCTGTGGGTGGGCAAGTGGTAATTTGAATTTGCTGACTGAAGACAGAGCTATTTGTTATGTAAGTAAGAAAATAACTATGTAGATTCGTTATTTTTTTAGAAACGTACGTATAGTTACACCTCTACGAAATATATTTTTCCAAAATTATTAATAGTAACGAAAAGACAAGTAGGCGAGTTATAAAAGAAACAAGTTGGATAATCACCAGTCAACATGTATACCCCAATATTTTATATGTCCGTCTGTCTACTCAGCACTTTAGCAACTGCCTCCCACACGCGACTGAGTCACCGCCAGCTGCTCGCTCATTCATGAATCTAGCAGGTGGCTCGTAAGGTCGTAAGTACCTGAGGTCGTAAGTACCTGACTAGCGATAGTAATCACTAAATACTAGTAGTTACGTTTACGTAACATGTCATAGTCATGTATGTATGTACACATTTGTGAGAGCGACGCGTCAGACGTACAAGCCTCTAGTGTAATCAAGGGCCAAAAAAACTATTTGGCACTTTAACTAAGCGCAAATGCGTTCGAGACGTATTTTTTTGGCCGTAGATTACACGAGAGGTTCAGCATGTTAGACCTTGTAGTATTATTATTATTCTATAATACTGCCTCAAGCGTAGTGTCACTTTTTAATATGAAATGACAATTGCTAAGGAATGGAATTCGCTCCCATCGTCTGCATTTCTGGAAAGATACAATCTAGGGCTCTTTAAGGCTAGAGTTAATAGGTTGTTATTGTTACTGAACTCTTGGCCTCATCTGAACCTTCTATCAAGTTAGATAGGGGTCAATCACTGGGCAGTTCATAGTAAAAAAAAACCCTGAACGCAACACTGTAACTTACAGAATAACACCTCTACACGTTTCAGTTTGACGTAGGTATAGACATAAGAATAAATAATAACATAGTAGAACGGAAACTCCCGCTCCGAACGGGCTCAAGGTCATGATATTAGAGTATTTGTTAAACAGACTACTCAGTCAGACTGTCACGGCCGGCGTCGCCGCACGCGCGTTTAGTGTTTTATAATTTGGTGGTAATAGTTTTACGTGAGCCTGTATGTATTTTATTTTTGTAGATAAGTAATACTTACTTAAATCACCTTAAATGGTTTCATTTGGTATGGCACTTATAATAACTTCTTATTTAGAAGTGTTTATAATATGTAGACCTTCGTAATGATTATAAATATAAAAAAAAAAAATCTATTTTTCATTTTTTTCATTCAAATTTTCTTTGCATTGTCATTGTATGTTGATTATAAATATAATATTTTGTAAAACTAGAATAAAAATAATGATTTCAAAGTGAAGAAAAACTTATGTTTAAGCGATATTATCTTTAGATGTAAGTATCATTTAACAGCAACACGCCTTGACGACAGAGGGGTGTAACGACGTGAAGGGGGAAGTAGGTATATAAATGGCGGCGTTTTGGACTCGGTCAAAAAAGATTCCGTTCTACTATGTTATTATTTATTCTTATGGTATAGACACTAGTATGTTTGCTTTTGTAATTTTTTGTGGACCATTATTTCATTAATTGACGTTGAATAGTCAGCGATATTCAGGAATACTCGTAGTGCGAGAAAAAGAGCCGAGCAATTTGATTGTGATGTTGAATTGATGAGTTTACGGATGTATGGACGGTGATTGAGAATGAAGGAATGTGTTTATGTGAGAGACTATGTACATAAGTTATTTAGTTGTAAGTAAAAAAATATGTAAGTATTTTTATTAACTTGACTCGTGTTCCCAAAAAAAAATTATGTTCTGTGTTTACATTACCAAATTGTTAAGCCTTAGGTTAGTAACCTGTTACGTAACTCTGTGATTCTTTTTATTTTTTATTTAATAAAATTGTTCTGACGCCATCTTGCTCCGTTTAACCTACAATAGTTTTGACAAAATCAGGGCAGGGATTCTTGTATATAATTATATCATCGCTTCCAACTTGCACCGCTGCCATGTCTCCAGGCCTTCAGTAGTTCCTACTACATATAACGTGACTTCCATCACTAAATCAAAAGTGACTTATTCCCATTTCAAATCGAAAACGCCCAGAAATAACGAAAAGCCTCCGTAAAACGGGCATTATGGTAATTAATGCGCAAGACGTGAATTATGGTAAATTAGATCAGCTATTTATGAGGCTACGGGGAGGTCAGGTCAGGTCGGCTGGTGACGTCATCACACCTTGGGATTGGGGGTGCCTTCAAAAATTAGAGACATATAGACTTTTCGGGGAAATGATATAATGTTATAGGAGGGTTTCTTTATCTTTCAGTAAGCACGGCTCCCTAGCAAAATATTAAAAAAAAAACTGACTGACCCCTCTTGAAATACGACAAAGCAACGGTTTTTACTAAGAAAAGTGCTACGGTACAAGCACGTTAAAGTAACGGTTCTTTTGATTCGCTTAAAAAGTATTGTACTTAGTTGTTATAATTTCATCATTTGAGTGCGTTTGGAAACATGAAAAAGGTCCTTTGTAACTGAAACCTTAAAATTCCACTGCGAATACGTCTTCTTCGGTGTTACTTATGGCTTATGGCCTATATACTTTTATACGGATGTGAGGCCCACTAAGGAGGATCTCAGGAAACGTGTACAAGCTTTCGAAATGTGGGCATATAGGCGTATGTTATCCATATCCTGGACTCAAAAGGTCACCAACGAGGGAGTGCTGCGACTAGTTGGACAAAAACGCAAACTTTTGCAAACCCTCAAGCAGCGGAAAGTTGCATATCTGGGTCACATGCTCAGGCATGTGGCATGAGAGGTATCAGCTCTTGCAACTAATAATGCGAAACTTAAGTGGCAGTGGGCGGGGCATATTGCTCGCAGGACTGATGGCCGATGGGGGTCAGAAGGTTCTCGAATTACGTCCGCGGACCAGGAGACGAGCTGTCGGTAGGCCTCCAACAAGATTGAGCGACGACCTGGTAAAGATCGCGGGACTGCGGCGGATGCGGAAAGCACAGGACACCGGCTGAGTGGACGCAGTCCAGCAGTGGACGTCTTTCGGCTGACATCATGATGATGATGAACTAATAATGATGGGAAAAGTTGCTGGAAGGAGAAAACCTGGTTATAAACGAAAGTCATGGCTGAGGAATACACGGGAATGGACGGGAATCCCGAACGCCGCCGAGCACTTTCGTCGCCTTGTCACGGACAGGGAGAAATATGCTAAGCTGACTGCCAACCTTCAGTAGTTGGAGAGGCACCAGAAGAAAAAGTTTATCACATAAGAATATTCCAGTTTAATGAACTCGCCTTATGTTCTCAACTTTATAAATCAGTCTATTGTATATCTTAAAATCGCTATTTACGAGCACTATCATATAATTAGCACTCTTACATTATACATTACACAGTCATCTCAAACATCGAGAAAAAATTCAAGAATCATTGGAAAATACTTGAGTCACTCGACGTGACTCATGAGTCATAGCGCAAATAGCTCAAGCTCTGGTTTTCGTTGTTATCTCTGCTCTTATTACGATTAGCTATTCTCTACGATTATTGTGAAAACTGTTATGTAATCAGATATGTTTTTACAATAAATCATATGGTGGGCGATTAGTTGTGTGACATACCTTATGATGTACCTAACCTACCTAAACGTAACTGCCTGTAAACAAAAAAAAACCATTTAATTCCACACAAAAGGTATACAATTAAAGATGTAAAACATAACAAAAGTGGCCAAAGTAGCGGACAATCAGTTAGGTAGAGTCTGGCTGAACTTTTAATTTTCTTCAATCATAACTTAAACATACCTAATTAATTCTAGAAAATAATGAATTGCCAACGAAAAAGTCGCGCGCACGTTTACTGTGTTTGCGTTCGCAGTATATCGCATTAATTCGTCACGTCGCTTAATAACAATGTTCATTTACACGTGTTAAATATACTCTATCACGACGGGAAAATGGAAATCATTGTTCATATTTCTATGGGCAGTGCGAAGAGAACAAAATAGTCCAATGCCCAGGGCATTTTTATTTGTTCCGTGGAATTTACAGAAGTACTTAACTTCAAAAGGTCAACAAGTCGTTGCTTTCGTGAACTTTCATGCATCCAAAAAATACACCAAAGAAAAGGTGATCAAGCATTAACGAAAATGATCGATCCATCTTGCATTTTTTTACTGTTATTATTATTAAATTGAGATTGTATTCGCTGTGTTGCAAACTTATTGATTGCTATCTTGGATTGCTGGTGATATTACTATTTGATTATAAATCTGCCAGTTACACAGTCCATTTATTGTAGTGCTTAAAACGATTGACAAATCGATGACATATAAATTCGTTTCCGTATTGTATATGGTTTTTTTATATGTGTATAAGAGGGAAAATCAGCAGGCGGGTCACCTTATGTAAAGCAATCACCGCCGCCCATGGACACCCTCAACACGAGGGGAATCACGGGTGCGTTGCTAGCACAGCAGTTGCAGTGTATATAATACTATCACACGAACGAAGAAAAATACCACAATATACCGGCCTTATAATGTATTGATTGAAACTTTCGCGATTTTCACACATTATCATGGTCCCTTCGAGACCATGGACGCAACGTCGCGTCCGAAACGTGGAGGTGTTTAAATTTAAATATATATTTTTTACGCGATTAAGTCTCGAGTATCATGATAAACCGGCGTTACCACTAAAAAACGATCGTTAACAACTTTTATAACAAATACCTACCAGGGAACCACGGGTTTAACGGAGGTTGAGTGTGTTTTGAGACCTCACAATGGGAGGAAGTTCACAGGCCGTGCGTCATCGCCTGAAATGACACAAAAGCTTCATGATCTTTTCTTTTTTTTCTTTTTTTACTGCAAAGTCAAACTGACCTAAATTGTGACGAAAGAATCTTTATGTTTTCCAGCCGATGGCAAATATGTCTTTGTTTATTTGAGACTTAAAAAACATGCTTAAAAAACTTCGCAATAAAAAAATACTTCAATGAAACTTCTAATAAAAGTAGAAAAAACACCTCTGCATTTTAACCTCCTATGCAAAGTTTAAGTTTGACGTGTGTATGTGTGTCTGTCTGGTATCGTAGCTTCGAAACTGATAGAGCGATTTGGACGTGGTATATTTTAGTTTAATCGAGATGTGTAGTTAAGTTACACCAAAATTGATTTAGCCATTTTCGAGATATTGGGCATGAAAGTGTCGGCAGTTATTCAACTTTTCCATGTTTGCTAACAATCTATAGTACGTAGAATTAGCTTCAACGTGGAAGTGGAAGTAAACAACCACTTCCATTTATACCTTGCCTTCCCTATGTATATCTCCTTAATCTACCATCAAAGGTCGGGGTCATTCTATTTCCGATCAGTTTGTCTATTTTTGGCACCCTAACGCCCTATGACAAGCATCGAGCACGTCTCTAACTTTACGCCAAACTTCTTTCTATAGAAGTAGTCAACTTACATTTCAGACAAAATTCTGTGAGTATGAAGACTGCGTATTTAATATGGTAAAAGTAAAACCGCCTTCAAAAAAAAACCTTAGAAAAAAAACGTAAAATAATCCTCTAAATTAATGATAAATAAATAAAATTAAATTAAATGCGTCTATTTCGGACAACAGAAACTAAAGCCTAAAGTTTTATCGCCTAGCACTAAGCAGCAGAAATATGAAGTCGGTGCGGTGCGAGCGGAATATTCTTTGAATGAAGCACCAACTTCATATTTCTGCTGCTTAGTACTAGGCCATAAAACTTTAGGCTTTAGTTTCTGTTGTCCGATAGAAACGCATTTCATTTTATTTTATTTATTTATCATTATTTTAGAGGATTATTTTACGTTTTTTTTCTAAGGTGTTTTTTTGAAGGCGGTTTTACTTTTTTGTTAAAAGATTTTCATTTCACAATTTTACGTTGATTTAACATTTTCAGAATTATCCTCCAACTCCTAACAGTTAAGGAGTTGTACCTTCCATCATCAGCTCATCAACATAAGATGATGACTACCGGACGCAAATACTTAATTAGAAAATATATGAAACACATGATACGTGCCTATAAAATTTGAGGGTTGCCTTCGCTTTCCCTGAGATCCCATCATCAGATCATGACTTGGTGACAGTGGGACCACCTCAGGAGTATACCCTTTCGAATAATGATTTAACATTTTCAGAATTATCCTCTAACTCCTAACCGCTAAGGAGTTGTACCATCCATCATCAGCTCATCATCATGAGAACCAGACGCAAATACTTGAATAACCTTAGAAAATATATGAAACACATAGTACGTGCCTGTAAAATTTGAGGGTTGCCCTCGATTTCCCTGGGATCCCATCATCAGATCATGACTTGGTGACAATGGGACCACCTCAGGAGTATACCCTTTCAAATAAAAATAAAAAATTTAAAATCGGTCCACAATTGACGGAGTAATCGATGTACATACATAAAAAAAAAAACATACAGTGGAACGTAGAACTTCCTCCTTTTTTTGAAGTCGGTTAAAAAGTGAACGAAGCACTTCACGAATCACATTTTATGTCACTGGTCCCGGACCATGCATTGTTGGGAAAAGCACACAAACATTCGTATTAAAATCATGCATTCAGAGTTTTGATTCTACAAACTTATTTGGATTCAGTTTAAATTTTATTTAAATTCAGCAGGTGCACACGAGCGTGGTTGTGCATTTTTGTATTATCTATGGTCCGGTTTTGTTTTTAATTAAACACGGTTACACGCAGTGGCCTTGGCGATGCTCCTAATTCAGCCTGTCTAGATAATTTGGAATTTAAAAAGTTAAGACCTCTTTATCTTGGAAGGCTTAAAATGTGTTTTGTTTGCGTCTTCATCATTAAAAAATTTAGTGACTTAAGTTAATATTTCTAACGCATTCAGTCAGAGTAAATAAAGAACTACTAAATTAGCGCATTTCTTAATAATAATGAAATAAAAACGGATCACTCACGTATATACGCATTTCTTAATATCTAATTTCTTTGATCGGGTATAGCAGTTACATTACATTAAATTATTTATATCCCTGCCGTCTGCAGGACATGGCATTCGGATACCGGTGTCCTACCCAGCAGTAAATGAGAAAAAGTACTTAATAAATTTCACTCGCAGTGCTAATCTCAACATTGACATTCTGCAGATAGGAACGCGCCATTTAATGTAGGTACTTTTTGATGCAAATTCCAATATTTAATGACTAAACAACACTCAATGCTTGATGCAAATCAGGCGCCATGATGATTCACGATATTATCCACACAATCGGGTTCGACGCCCGCTGGCACAAATATTATGTCTTCATGTGCTAAATGTGTTTGGACGTCACAATTTCGGTCGGAAACTTTTGTGGCTCCTTGTAGTGCAACGCTACTCGCTGTCTTTTGCTTGCTGTGCCCTAAGCACGACTTGTCGAATCCTGCGTTACGTTACGGTTATCGTATCGAGATCGAGAAATCTCATACTAAATTTTAGTTCCAAATACGCTCACGGGCGGGCGCTGTTTCAAACGTCATACAAACTCGTTATAGTTTACTATTCGATTTTACGTGACGCAGGATTCGATAAGTCGTGCTTAGGGCACTGTATGCTATTGAAGTTTATGTACCTTGTCTGTAACACAGAGAGAACAAATGTAATAAGTTTGCTTACAATTTATACCAGCGTGTTATGGTTTTTGGCATGAGTGCGTGACTTACGTTAAAACGTTAGCTACCTCCCATCCGAAAATAACTTACCTTAAGCCCTGTAGGTCTAGCACAACTCACAGCGTGACTTCTATTTCGCGCGAGAACAACTGCTCGTCCTTTTCTGTCACTCAGAATGCAACGGGACAGGTAATATAATCTCATGCGACAATGAAAGTCGCGGCCAGTCGTGCTAGCACTACAGTTCAGACTTGCAAGAAAAATCTTTCGGCGCTCTATCGACGCCATCTGTCTGTCTCGTTCGATTCACAGCTTCACAATGTATTTACTGCAAATTGCAAGATTTTTCTTGTTCGTCGAAACTGGGGTTTATATTTTCTTAGCAAATCCGGTCCGTTTGTTTACCCAAACATGTGTCACAATTTGAGGGAACACTTATACCATATGGGATGAATTTGAAATACAACATTAAGGGAACACACCTGTATCATTCAATGGGCTTAATTTAGTTTCCTCCTAAATAAATATTGGTAGGTACTACATATTTAGTTGTTATTAGAAACATCCGTACGATTCACATGCAAATACTATACAAAGTTTGGTCAAGGTTGGCTAGCAGTCCGAACATACAATACAACCAGACATAGCGACCTCTCATGTGTAAACAGCTGAATGTAATCCAAAGGTCATGCGTATTTGGATAGCTGAATTAACCAGAAAAGCTAGAGATCTCTTCCCGTCGAGTTCAGTACAGTTCAAGGGGTTATGTTAGTTTGGTGGTTATACAAAGAGGGGTCATGGGTCGATGCATGTCGTTATTATGCGATGCATTATGCACCGGCGTTACTCACAGAGTCCCATGGAATAACCAGTTAACATAGTTGTTTTTGTTTTCAGGTAAGTACTTTGTTTCTTTAGAGAGTTAAATAAACATGAAATAACTTTGGTTCGGTGATGACAGAAAGTAATGAAGTTATTCAGCAATAGGTTATTATTATTAGTAATCAGGATTTTTTTGTTTGTATTGTTATTCAAAGTTCAAATAAACGTTTCATTTCAGAGTCCAAATAATTATCATAGACGGACCAATTTCAATTAAACTTAGCTAAGAACCATCGGGACAAATTTGCATTCTGTAAAAAAGTGTCCGAATTAGTCTAGCCGTTTAGAAGATAAATCGGAACATTCGTGGATACTTTTTTTGCAGCGCCCCCTGGCGAGTTAACACCGTAACACCTATCTAAGAACCATTGCCGTTGCATCGTAAACCCTTAACAGAAATCCATACCTAAATCAGTCATACTGTTAAGGAGATAAATAGGATCAACACACAAACAAACAACTTAAATTCTCACCCCAAACGCATATAAGTACATCTTATCCGTCCCGTCGTGGGTAATTAAAGTCAGCAGGTGAGTCATTAAGAATCATCGTAAAATAGCCATGACCTTCCTAAAGCTTAGAAGAATGCTGAATTCAATTTAATTTAAAGGAAACTTTGAACATTTGAACTTGCAAAAGTAATTTAATCGACCAAATTCCACGACCATAAGCTCTTATATTTAGAAGCAGGAATGTTAAGAATTTGTTCTCAAACTGGCTCATACAGATCTAATCTAGAATTTAGTCATAAACTCAAACAAAGGATTACCAATCAACTTGAGACAAAGCAATTGATTTGGTTTCATAAACCTTACGCTATCGATTGATAACATTGAGGTTTAATCGGTTCTCTCCAAATTATTTTGATGTGAAGACGGATTCTCCTCAGCCAAAATTAAAGGTAAAAACTCGTTTTTGGTAAATGTTTCATAAGAACCTTTGAAAGTGGTTAATTCTATCCGCAGATCACGCTCTTCTGAACTAGTAGAAATACCTAATCATGAAATAGGTAGTAAAATGTAATTAATGAAGCACGTGGGATAAAAGAATCTATTCAATAAGAACCAAAAGAAAAGTAATCGGTTCTTATTCCAACTGGAAGAACAGTCGGTTTCACGGCATTGTTTTGTATCTCTCATTATCCCCCTCATTATGATTAAATGGAAAGGGACCAGTATAAAGTAACAAACCCCAAGTGTACTCCGATTGTGACTGTTGTGTCCGGGCCATAATCAAAGTAGGCGGTATCTTGCCAATCTATCTTACCAACCGTTGAGGACAATGTTCCTTTTGTGTTCCCTGTCTTAGTGTTCTATGTTGTTGAGACATTCAGATGCGGAGTTGTTTTACAAATGAGAGACATTAAGGTACTTCATCAATGGATTGGGTACGGGCGTGTTTAGATACTGTTCAGAATTTTTTAAAGCCGTTTTAATTTTACATGTAATGGTTTTAGAAATTTTCGTTGCTTTACGCCAAATAGCAGACAATACTTTTATTGCCCATCTCAACCAAGCAAAGAATTCGAATCCCTTCTCCGATCTAATCATGATGGTTGAAGTCGCCATATTTATTTTTGGACGGCTTGGAAAAAGTAAATAAAAACAAAAGGGAAAAAAAATGTTAAAAGTTACCCGACGTTTTAACCTAATACCTACTTATCATGTTTACTATCAACTCATTACAATTCCCAGTAGGTACGTCAGATAGAATATCGGACGGAACCTACTCGGAAATTCCTGGACAAATCATAACATGGTTGGAGACTGAAAACCAGCGCAGCGGCCTCGCTGAGTGTCATTTCCTTTATACCGCACACAATATTATCTGATTGCAATAGGTTTTTTTTTGTGTAGGTAAATAAAATGTCTATTATTATTTGTATTATTACATGGAGAGTAAGACAGCCGGTGTAATTACGGGCACAAGAGGCATTTCATCTTAGCTCTCTAGGTTGGCAACGCATCTGCAAACCCTCCGGGGTTGCGGGTGTCTATGGGCAGTGGCGATCACTTACCATCAGGTGACCCAATTGCTCGTTTGCCTTCCTCGTCGTATAAAAAAATGGATATTAATGAACAGGTTTGCATAAAATTGCCTTTAAATTTGTACGCTTTTCGTGGTGTTCATGTTTCATTATTACATTTCGGTGGCGGGACTGGGCGACGTGAACATGTTCTTTACACATTTTACTTTATTTTGTGTCTTGTGTCCTGTATACAGTGTCCGATAAACATGGGCACAGGGCTCAAATAAATAATTTAATAATTAGTAAAATTAATAATACAATATATGCAGTGCACCTAATTTCAGTTACTCTTACTTGACTTATGCACTGATGTCAAGTTATGCTCATAAGTATGTTGTCCGTCACATCTGACGTGGAAAAACTCTGAATAGTTGAACTAAGTATAGTTTAATTAAACATGAATTATTTTTGACAGCAATAAAGAAATGCGTGCCATTCTCGTACCGGACTAAATATTTATCAAGGCAGATGCCTCCATAGCACTGTATACTAGTAAATCGTCTATAACTATAACAGACGTAGTTAATGGCTAATAATCATGACAGATTTAACTTTCGGCTCCTTGCTTGGTATGAGAATGCTTTTGTTGAAAGTGTCAGTTATTACAAAAATCTAAATCTAAAGTTTTTAACTAAGACATCGGATCTCAATTGGAAAATCTTTTTGTATTTTTTTATTTTTTCCAATTTTTTCCACTTTTTTTATTTTTACGGTCTTCCCGTGAATATCAATTATATTTTTAATAAACTTACCGAAACATGAATACACAGAAAAAAACCAGAAAAATACCAACCCCGGGAATCGAACCCGGAACCTCGACACTCCGGGTACCAGAATTGGTATTTCGATTCCCGGGGTTAGTATTTTTCTGGTTTTTTTTCTGTGTATTCATGTTTCGGTGAGTTTATTAAAAATATAAGACATCGGGGTTTAACTTGGCTCTACGATCTCTACATGCAATATGATAAAGTATGACATATTGCCAGAATTGGCTATATAAGTTTACAGATTTTTTTTTGTCTTTGACTCCATTTCTTGAACTGTTTTCTTAGTGGAATAAATAAACAAGTGATTATAGAGATGATTTAACTGTGTGATTTAACTTCAATAGCAAGTTCTCGCAAGCTATTAAGTACTAAGCTGCCCATCCGGCTAGCAATTACATAGAAAGTCGAACTGGATTATATGGCTTCAAACCAGACTAGTTACATTGCTGTTAAAATTGTTATATTTTCAGGCTCTAATTTCAACTGTGGCCATTACAGTCCTAGGATGATTTCATGACTTAGAAGAGATCCAGATATAAAGCCGCCAAAATATGTGTAAACAAAAGGTATCGCTTATTTTTTGGGACCCCGATCCCCAGCGTAATTGCGTAGGTAACTATTTTGACACTCAGTCTATTTTGTCATCAGATTGAAATGTCAGTTTTTGTACAATTCTGACAGCTAGCTGTTTCCGATACCAATTGTCAGCCCATACAAAATAAACACGATGCTGATTGCGTGCGAGTTAGACAATAAGCATGCTGCTGCTCTAAAATAGCTTTCCTATATTCCTAAAAATAATCCAATATTCACTCCACCCACTGCCACTTAAAGTTTCGCAATTCTTCGGGCTATGTCGGTAACCTTAGTTCTACTGCGGATATCATCATTTCTGATTCTATCCCGCAGAGAAACTCCGACACACACACACACATCGCTCGCAGGACAGATCGCCGATGGGGTCAGAAGGTTCTCGAATGACGTCCACGGACCGGGAGATGAGCTGTCGGTAGGCCTCTAACAAGATGGAGTCTTTACCTGGTAAAGATCGCGGGACCGCGGTGGATGCGGAAAGCACAGGACCGGTCTGAGTGGAGAGCCTTGGGGGAGGCCTATGTCCAGCAGTGAACGTCTTTCGGCTGACATGATGATGATCTCCACGGATTACTTTGCGACTTCCCTTTTATGCCTTGATTTTTCTCAACGTAACATGGTTAAACATTACAATGACAAAGAATATAATACACTAACGTAACAGGAAAGGACACTGACGCATGTGTGCAGTAAACGACCTCGCGGCTGTGTGCATTTCGTGACGCGAGCGGGGGTGAGCGCAGGGTGCGCGGGGTGGGGAAAGGCGATCCGCGGTCGCCACGGCACTGCAGTGTCGCGCCTGTGACAATGATAAAGTGAGCTGAGAAGTTATCTCCAAGAGAGTCCTTTATGTCCTTGTTTTTATAAATCAGTGTATAACGTCGGTAAATCATCCACTATCGCAGCAGCGCAGTGAA
The DNA here is from genome assembly GCA_963691665.1 of Clepsis dumicolana. Taxonomy (NCBI): domain Eukaryota; kingdom Metazoa; phylum Arthropoda; class Insecta; order Lepidoptera; family Tortricidae; genus Clepsis; species Clepsis dumicolana. Next base: position 25,223,054 of record OY829506.1, on the reverse strand, counting down.
AGCGCTCCTGACATTATCTCAGGAACAACACGGTTACTTATTTTAGTACCGTTTATCAATATCTCTTGCAACGGAGTGTTTTTGAAACGGTTAAATTATACAGGTTGATCAATCCACATGGGTCAGTAGGGAGAAGTCAGAACCTATAAGAGATAGGGAAATTTGTTTTTAGAAACCATGGCGTTGATTTTAGATTGAAAAAAAAAATGGCTTTCAAATCATAGTGAAATATAACTGATCACTCACGTATATAAGTCGAGTTTAGCCTGACATCATCACATCTTCATCACCAGCCTTTTGTACGTCCCACTGCTGGGCACAGGCCTCCTCTCAGAATGAGAGGGCTTGGGCTATAGTTCCCACGCGGGCCCAGTGCAGATTGGAAACTTCACACGCATCATTGATGAAGTTGAGTTGATTGAGTGTACAGTTTAATTAATATAAAAATTGTTTCCGTAAGATGTTGGTTTTATTGACTGATTGGTATGATTAATCGTGCCAATATTTTCCTCAATTTATCAATTAATTTATTACTTTGTATTGTTTTAGGTAGGTCGTCAGTATTGTTATTTGATAAATATTTAATATTACAATGACACTTATCATAATATCATGGAATGGTTATTTATGACTTATAAATGATCACGGAGTAGCAGGATAATTTAATTATTAATTAAAAAAATGCTTATAAGCGTGTTTCATGGAAACAGATTTTTGCATTTTGTACGCTCATTGCAGCAGATAGCATTTACAGTACGCTTCAAACTTAAATTAAATGCACCTTTGAAGTCTTCAGCCTGGCCCCTACGTCACCAGCTTTACAATTGTCACTGTACAATGACAATTTGAACTACATTACTTTGCCAATATGAAGCGCGCTAAAACAAAAAGCTATCAAGTCAGCATTTTACACTGAATTGCCATTGAAAACTGACATTTGTAAACTTGGTGAAATAGGGGCCAGGACGGGTATCGCGGTCTCGCTCCCACATTCCCTCGATAAGTGACTGACTGAGTTGACTGTATCCGTACCCAAAATGAGAATGGTTTCATGTTTAGAGCAGGAAAGCAATGTAGATGTTAACGCGCGATTTCCCCTCTGCCAAATCTCTAACATTAAGCCTGATCAAAATGATCAGGGTCTGTTGATTTTGTGCGTGTTTTTGCATTTGTGTGACAGTTTTGTTTTAGTGTGCGTTTGTAGGAACGTAACAAATTTTGATAGGAGTGTAGACGTGTGCTGTACGTGTGTGGTCCTCGTCCCCCTCAAAAAATGGCAGAAAAATTATAGTGCATAAATAAGCCATAGGCGCCTCCCGTCTGTCTGCTTTATGGTTTCATGCTATCATCGAGTATTTGTATCAATACCGTTATCTTCATAAAACGGCATAATTTTGTAAAACATGTGACGTAAGCAGTAAATCTGGTGTAAATATAACCGATCGGGGCCACGCCGAATTTGGACTACTCGCGTCGCGTGTGGTACTCGCGTTTCCATATAGGTACCGTGGATATGCCTAATGTAGTTATTGCTATAATATTGATAATTACTGTAGGCACATCAATTAAAAAAACACAACAGGGTTATTATTCATAAACCTATATTAACTAAAATGCCGTTAAAGTTCGTTTGTCCTTTTTTGTCACATTGACATTTCCGTTAGTAAGAAGAAGACAAAACCTATTTTAGCTAATGGAGGCTTGAGTGACGTTTATGAATAAGGCCAAGTCTCTATTCCGACCAGTAAATTCCGGTACTGAGCCCTGCATGCCATAGCCGCCGATTTTTCGTCCCACCAACCACCATAATCCACTTACAGTACTTACCTAACTTTTTTACATTATTTAACACGGTACCGGGAGAGGCAATAGGTACACAGGTGTAGCTGTGTGTAACAGCTTGCAGCTAGCAAATCGGTGCAATATTGCAATTTACATTATGATCACAATGTAGAGGTATTGAAAGTGGCCGGTGGGCGATCAACTTAAAAGGTTTTGCAAAGCTTACTTATTAAGTTTATAACTATACTAAACTTGTTCAGCAAAATTTACTCTATCATAAGTATTCGAAAAATGGGCGCCGTTTTCTCGCCTGTCGCTTAGTGCGTCCCTTTCTTACCAATCAAATCGGTGAACTGAGGACTGAGCGATAAGCGATAAAATGGCGCCAGTGCTAGCCCTTCTAGACGGCTAGAACGCCATGCCGCGACTCGATTTGCCACATAGTGGCCTTCCATCCTTTTCGCGACTTACTGAGTGACAAACCTGAAAATTACATGCTGGCTGTTATGGTCTTGATATCCTGGTATGGTACGCCTGCCATTATAGTGACATTTTGACGACTGTTCAATTTGTCATTGAACGAAATGTTGCTTCCGGTTTAAAATGTATTTGCTAGGGCCTTGCAAGGTAATATAAGTGTGGTGCGTAAGAGTAAGATACGGATCTCGTTTGCACGCCGCGTTGCTGCTGTGTCACAAACGATGCCGTTTAAAAGCCTTGACGACGGCGCCATTTGTCATTTTGACCGACTAAAAAAAATAAAATAATGGACTATTCCAGGTGGCTTAGTTATCTTTTACCTTGAATTGAGGATAGATCCATAGAGACACTTTAAAAAAACATCACGATTTTAATAGTTTAAAAACTGGTCAAGACCGCGTCGGACTTGCGCACCGAGGGTTCCGTGTCATCATATTTGTATTGCTTTACGTACGGTTCTTAAATGTAGGATGTACAGTACAGACAGGCCAACAGCGCCATCTCTTGTCCGATACCGGAACTAATGTTATTTTTTATAATTTCTGAAAAACTGCTATTTAGAGACGTCTTATTTTTCCTGTGATCTTTAGGTAAGTACTTAAACCTCAATCATATGAAATTATTTTAGATTTTTCCCTGTTCAAACTTCGGCGATAAAGGGGCGGGAATCATACAAATTTTGTAGGATCGTTAGTAGTTCCTGTTCCTAAGATAACCAGCTGTGATAGACAGACGGACAGACTGAGGCACCTCATAAGGGTGCCATCTTGGTACGGAACCCTAAAAACTGTGTTTAATATTTAGCATATCTGCTAGTTTCTAGCTTAGAAGATGGCACGCGTGCGAGCCGTTCTGTCCGAGTGAGCTAAATAAGCACAATTGGCTATAAACTGTTATGTTCATGTTATGTCAGAACTCGCATTGTGAGCCGATTGCGATCGTGCGCCCGCGACTGTCATACAGCACAACAGGTTAGCTCATCAACTGTGCTGCTATGCTAGCTCGGTCAATGACCTAGAACTATTATTATAAATTAGGTTCAAAGACTTTATTAGAAAAGAAGAGAAAATAATTAAAGTCACCCCTAGTTTTGCGTTTGTAACCATGCTATTTCTGCATTTATTTTCCGAAAAATATGAAAATTTATAATCTTCCATACAAAATTACGAACAATAATACCTTGCTTTTCTAACTTTGTTTTTTAAATATTACCTCATTTCATGCTAATTTCTGCAATATTCCGCCCAATTTCCTACCGCACCCCCATTTTCCTCCATACTTGCCAGTATGTACAGTCGAGGAAATTAATTCCTTACCCACCATAGAACATTTTCATAGTAAACGTCATTACGATTTTCCTTGCCATGCTATGCGATGTCACTATGACGTGTACTATGAAAAGGTTCCATAGTGGGTCAGGAATTAATTTCCTCGACCGTACCTACTTAAGCGCAGAACGACAAGTGTTAAAGCTCTTCATCGGGATGCCACAGCAAGCAATCTCGATCAGTGAACTAAGAATGTAGTGTATAGTATACGCGTAAAACTTAGGGAGCCGGGATAAGAGGCGCGGGGGTCGCACAATGATAATAACCTACAGAGGGTCGAGCACGACTTGTCGAATCCTGCTTAAAGTTACGAGAAACCTCATACAAAATTTTAGTTCCAAATACGCTCACGGGCGGGCGCTGTTCCGAACGTCATACAAACTCGACAACGTTTACTATTCGATTATACGTGACGCAGTATTCGAAAAGTCGTGCTCGACCCACTGTCATCTGAGGCCCAAGCACGAGTATTCGAATGCTATGTAACGTAATTGAGTGGGGCATTATCGAGAAAATTTATGGAACAACGCCACCCGTGTGCGTAAGTATTTGGTACTAAAATTTAATATGAAATTTCTCGATGGCCATACGATAAAGATTACGTTACGCAGGATTCGAATATTAAGTGCTTAGGCCTCTGTGCTCTTCCCCCGCGCCTCATACTTACCTCGGCTCTCAATAGTAGTTTATGCAACTGCTACATAATGAGGGTCCTTAAAACACGAGTGTGTTTTTATGAAACGAGGCGAAGCTGAGTTTCATAATAGGATCACACGAGTGTTTTACGGCCTAATTATGTACAGTTACATACATTACTTTATCTACACACATATTATAAGTACTCTAAGATGGGTTCAGAAGCCGAAGACATATCATACCCATATCTGTCACGAATTTGACTGTTTTATTTTTTAAATCATAGGCAAACATACCGAGCTGACGTTTCGTGAACTGTTTTTTTTTTTGTAAAAAAAAATTAAAATATATCACATTATTAATTATACATGTCGGACTGAACTCGACTTATATACGTGAGTGATCCGTTTTATTTAACTATGATTGTAAATTACGTTGGTTGTCAAATTCGGTACATCGAATTCGATGTCGTAATGACGTGTGTGTGTGTGTGTGTGTGAGGCGTGTGATTACCTAGCTGTCAAGAAGGGCTTCTGTAGCACGATATGATAAGGGCACTAGCCACTTTTGACTTAACTTTCCCTATTGTGTAACGATGAATACCAAGTACTATGCAAATATTATTATAAATTCGTACTAGTAATGTTACATGAATCAACAATGAATACTTACATATTGTTTTTCCCTCGGATCGTCAATTAAAACTAACAAATTATACTAATTTCACATCGTTATTTCCTCTTTTGAAGCGTAAGTCACCATTGCAGTAATTCAATTACGTATGGAATTATAAATCCTCATAAAGGAAAAATAATAAATAATTATTGAACTTTTGGTCTTATGCCCATTGCACTTGGATTATAGGGTATGATGACAGCGTCGGATTTTTCCTCGGAGAGTTTTTCAGAACTGTATAGGATGGGTTTCCTTCTGTCTTCCAAACAAACAAAACTTAAATTTTTACACACAATAATAAAAGCAATTTACAATGACATTAAATGCAAGCTAAAACTAATTAAACTAAAACTTAAAACTGAATTTAATCTAAATAAGGCCCCCGTGGCATGGTGCCCAAAAGGCTGGCAGCGTTGCCTCGCTGAATAGCAATGCTGATTCTTTGAGATAGAAAACTGCCAGCCCTTTGGTCACAAGTTGCATCGACGAAGCGCTTTTGCAATTCTGAAATAAGCTTGTGAGCACCAGGACCCCATGGACCCAAGGTTTCAAACCCCTGTTAACCCAAAATTGTAGTTCGGACCGAGAGTCTGATATTTAGACATTTTTCTGTTTTTAACCGTTTCTGCCGCCAAAAGACTAACTTGACGAGTGTAGTTTACACTTTATGATTAATAAAATGTCGAGGTATATAGCCTAGTGGTTTGACCTATATGGCCTGTCAAGCATAGGCTCTGAGTCAATCCAGGCTCGTCCCTCGTGAGTTTTTCGGAATTTATGTGTGAAATTACATTTGTAATTTATCAGGAGCTTTTCGTGAAGGAAAACATCATGAAAAATCCTCCACGCTCCTGCGAAGCAATTCAATAGTGTGTGAAGTTCCCGGTCCGCACCGGGCCCGCGTGGGAACTATAACCCAAGCTCTTTCATTGTGAGGGGAGGCCTGTGCGTACGTAAATAGACTGATGATAATTCCAACAAATAAAGAAATCAACGCCTGTTTCCTTCTATTACAGCTTTGTTGCCTAAATATGTAAATTATTTGTTTCCCCATGATTCATTTTATTCTGTTGGCAACGGCAGCCATTTCCTATTGTATTTCGCGATATCATTAAAATGACATTGCGCTGCGATAATGTCCAGTAAAAAGGTTTTTTTTTAGCAAGGACAATATGAAACAGTGTTTTTTTAAACCTTTTCTGATATTTATTTTCTCAAACGGAAGAGCCAATATGAATGTGTTTGTGCGAATGCGAATTCATTGTATAAAGGCTGGTTTCTCTTACTCTGATTCGTAGTAGTTATAGACAATCGAAATTATCGATTACTTTTTGCATTTTTTTACTTAGACAAGTATACGTATTTATTTTATTACGGTCGTTGGCATGATTCAATCTGAAGACATTGAAGTGTTAAAAAAACCTGTTAATTAACAGACATTGTCTTTTGTTTCAGTTCCCTCATCAGACTTCACCTCGCATAGGATAGTAAGGCCCACATTTCACCATGGCAGAACGAAAAGAGAGATCACGACTACGAAAGAAACTGTAAGTTGTCTAAGGAACTATATGCCCACCCATACGTTGTTGGCATTCCATTGGCCCGCACGAGACGGTTTGCTTCATCCTTCCTAATGCGAACTGCTAAGGAATGGAATTCGCTCCCACCGTCTGCATTTCCGGACGGGTACAATCTAGCTCTCTTCAAGGCTAGAGTGAATAGGCTGTTACTGAACCAGTGAGTTACACCTTAGGCCTCATCTGCACCTTCCATCAAGTGAGATAGGGGTCAATCACTGGTCAGTTTATAGTAAAAAAAAAAAAAATGCACTCCATTAATTTTCTTTTCGATGCAGTCTTCATACCGCAGATCGTCTTTTGTGCTATGCCAGCTAAAAAATAATTAACTAGTCTGTAGTTACAGGGCCACTAGTTAATTATTTGCGGGCTTATTTTTTAGGGGCCAAATGGCAAAAAGAAACCCTTATAGTTTCGTCATATCCGTCTGTCTGTCTGTCTGTCTGTCCGCGGCATAGCTCAGAGACTATTGGTACTATTAGAAAGCTGTAATTTTGCATAGATATACATATTAATTAGGCCGAAAAAGTACTGGGATAAAATCTTGAAAAAAAAATTTTTTTTGGGGTACCTCCCCTACACGTAAAGTGGGGATGATTTTTTTATTTCTCGCCCACCCCATTGTGTGGGGTATCGTTGAATAGGTCTTTCAAAAATATCAGGGGTGCTCGAAGATCATTTTTCGATAAACTATAACAGCCCCCCCCCCCCCCCCCCTCTACCAGAGAAACTGTTATATCTTGAAATGTGGAAAAAATAGAGCAGTAGTGCATGTAGTGAATTTAAAAGGAAATCTATCAGAGATCAGCAGGCTTTACAGGTTTGGGAGTAATAGCTAATTATGTGTATCTATGTAAGTAACCGATATAAATTGACCCCACAATACGTACAGTTTGCTTTGGAATAGGGCTCTGCTAACACTGGTTTCTAATAAGTGTGTGAAAATACCTTTAAACTAGGTATCTATGCCAGGGCTTTTTCGTAATAGCTTAGGAACCCTATCCTGGGCGTGTCCGACACGCTCTTGCCCGGTTTTTTTTTCAATAAAGTAATGGACAAAAGAAATTTATGTTATTATCCAACCTGCTCACAAAATTTAACGAAAATCGGTTGAGAAATGTGACCTGTAGAGGAGAACAGCCGGACAGACAAAGATACGAAAGCATTTTTGTCCAAGCTGTAATGGAGACGCTTCGGTCGTGCTTTGAATGCGCTCGGTCAATGTTCACTTCAGTAGAATGACACAGCTAAATGTAAATCTGTAAAATAATGTTAACACAAGTTTAGCTATGTTTGTGTTTAGTCAGGTGGATGATCATCATAATCATCAACACCAGCCTTTTACGTCCCATTGCTGGGCACAGGCCTCCTCTCAGAATGAGAGGGCTTGGGCATTTCCCACGCGGGTCTAGTGCAAATTGGGGTCAGTCAGTCAGTCAAATTGCATGAAACTTAAATATACCTAAGAGCAAGATATAGGCTAGTAGCGACAGCAAGAAATTTACAATACAATACAATAACTCTTTATTGAACACCACATAACAGTCAAGCCAAGAAATAAGGCACAAAGAAAATACAACGTAGCAATGGGCGGCCTTATCGCTACAGAGCGATCTCTACCAGGCAACCATAATGGAATAAAGGTAAGAACATATTAAAGCAGGTGGTGCTAATTAAAAAGGTTTTAGGTCACGAATTTATAGCAGGTTACTAGCAAAAAAAAAAAATACATAAAAAGCATAAAAAAAACACATAATTTCAATGAAACTCGATAACAGATACATAATAATACAAAAATACTAACTATAGAAAACTTTAAAAAGTTAGCCAGAAAACTCATGTACAGATTGACAGATAGTGCTCCTTCAGCATAGTTTTAAAAATAGTCAAAGATTTAGCGCGCCTTAGGCTTATAGGTAAGGAGTTCCACAACCGTCTAGCTTAGAGCAGTAAAGGAATAAACATAGAATTTAGAATTAGAAAGAGGTACAGTTAGAATTACAGTAAGGAGAAAGTTCTGAGAGCATCTCAAACAAGTGACGTAACTAAATCGTTGTTTGAGGTAGTGAGGAGTTGCAGGATTAAAGAGGATGCCGTAAAGAAGTATAAGAATGTGAGAATTTCGACGGAGACGGATTGGAAGCCACTTGAGCTGTGATCGGAAATGAGAAACGTGGTCATATTTACGTATTTACTGCGCGGTGAAATGGAAATACGTAGGTTTTTTTATACTGACCTTACTTGAAAACGACTCGCTCTAGATTCGAACTTAAGTTCGTTGCATTCGATCGAAACATCTTAATGCATTCTTAGGGATCCTTGTAGTGTCCTTATAAGTTCACATCAGTTACGACAGGTAAACTCAAAATGGCTGACGTTAGAAGCCCATAATGAAGTAGACTTTTTTACACGTAATTGGAAAGGTTAGCTGTCGTGGCGGCAGTGGCATTTCAAACTTGAAAGTAAGACAGCCTCCAGCTACGAGCAAATTGCAGGAAATAGCCGTTTCGCACTTAAAGTCCCGTTGAAACAGTGCCAGAGCCTTTTTCACACTGGAGAAATAATGTGCATCATGTTGCGATTCATTACCGTGCTCGATCGATAACTTAGAAATCTATAGTTGCACGGCGCCGCGATGTATCCTCACCCTCCCAGCTGACTTGTAACTAGCATTTGATACTGGGACGGCGACGGTATGTGTATAACGCACTCTTTTCGTTTTATGACGTTTGGTTCGATCGTACAAATTTGTCCAAGACCCTGGCCGTGTATACTTCGGATGATGACGAATTAAGTGGACACAAGCCTTTACGATGCTTCTCACCAGAGCCGTACTTAACCTTATTGAAAAAATCGGCAAAATGCGAGTAGGACGCACGCCGAGGGTCCTGTAGGTACTACCTAACGTTTTTCTGATTTTTTCCTTGACTTGTGCTGTGATTTAGATTGCTACATGACATATTTCATGATTGAAGGTGAATGGGTAATTGGTAACGGGTATCGTATAGGTTTTGATTTATTTGGGATTGCCAGATCAACAGACGTACAGTCAGCAGCAGAAGTAGCTAATCAACCGAAGCGGTCACAATGATCTAAGCATAGCTCTATTGTTATAGACATAAGAGTTTCTGTAGATCGTTGTGACCGCGTCGGTTGCTTGGCTACTTCTGCTGCTGACTGTACAGACGGACAACGAAATGATCTTATAAAGATTCCGTTTTTCCTTTTGATGTACTCGTATTATTAAAATGGACATTTTGAAAATCTAAATTCTGCTTGTATGACTAGAAGCGAGCGTCATAACCCGCCATATTTGTTTCAGAAGGGCAACCATCATCCAGAGGTGACGTTGACAGTTAGTATCGACGGCGAACAGTACGTTCTGGAACTGCGATTGAACGAGGATTTGGTTCCTAGCGGACACGTGCTCAGCTACCAGGAGAAAGGAGAGACGAAATTGCACACGCCGGCAACAGAGGTAGGTCTACGACAAACTCTTGAACTTCTATGGTCAGTTTATTTGGTCAAAGTGAATATATGACAGAATGGACCCTTCTATTATAACTACGACCACCACCATATCGTCTGTGAATGTGGTCAAAGGTAATAGAGAGAAACCAGAAAGAGTAATTTTTGCCTGGCATTAACGGTTAAGATACAGTCAAAGACATGGATCCGCGCAAAGTCGCAAAAATATGTACTTATACATCAACTTACTATCGCAATAATAAGGTCTGTATACATATTTTTGGGACTCTGTGGTGTGTACATATTGGTGACCTTGACTGTGCTACCTCTATGACGTTTTGCAATTACAACTGAGCCGTTACAGCTGTAACGTTGTACCTTCGTTACATAATTTATTTCTTATTTTAATAAAATTATAATGTACAAATCAATTAATTATTTACAAATATTTAAATTTTAATCATATATTAACTTATTAACTAATTTAACTTATTAACTAATCTACAGTAATGTTTAAAATTATACTAACCTAATTAATGAATTAATAATCTATAATAATATTTACAATAGTGAAATAAAAATGAACATATTTAAACATCAATACGTTAACACTTCTGGACGCGATTCATCTGGTGCTGCGCTTAACGACACTAGTTTTATTATTGAATGGAAGATTCGAGGCGCTTGCGCCGCCGTCCCGGCTCAGTCCACGGCAGGGGGAGGAAAGTTACCTGAGTTTGACAGTTGAAGTTTTTAGCTGCGCCATCTCTTACCTGTGTAAGCACGCTATGGTGTCTTCTAAATAATGTACAGGCTCCTAAATTTACGTAGAAACGAGCAACCTCTATTGTCCATTAATGAAATTACTTACACAGCTTGCTTACTATCAGATTCTGCTTTCTTGCCATAACCAAATTATAACAGTGAAAATACTCAAATATGTTATTATATTAAAGTAAACGTTAAATCTTAATAATTAAACATTTTAGTCGAAGATTCAGTAATTTTCTCAAGCAATTTGCAAAGAATAGGTGACATTTTAATAGTAACATTTGCTTACCTAGGCTTACCGTATCGTATCTGTATCTGTCATAGAGCTGCTCTGTGGTATCTGTCATTGCTTTTCTCTACGGTTAAATACTCAATCTTGGCAAAGTGCCTCGCGGCAGGGCCATAATACACAGAAAAAAAAAAATACTCAATCATAGCAAAATAAACAGATCACTTGCGTATAAAAGTCGAGAGTGTTGTAATTAAGTGTTTTTATTGTGTTTTAGTGCACTTTGGTCATGTTTAGTCACGTATAGGGAATAGTCTGACATACTCTTGGCCAAATTTATTTTCAAATTGAATATAACAAACATTTTGAGTTGTTAAATAAAACGAGCTCAAAACTTTTTATTTGCTTTCCTTTATTGGATATGGTTATTTGGTTTCCTTTATGGGATATGATAATCCCTTTATAGCGTGGAGAGAACTAAGTAGGATAGGTACCCAGTAATCCATTGAAAAAAGTGTAACATTAGATAAGACGGGTTTTTATAATAAAATTGCTCTAGTGACTCGTACTTAAATTTCTTTTCATAAAGGTAATTGGCACTAAAGTTGAATCTGTTATTTCCAGTATTGCACATGTATGAATATTTTTTTGGACATGTGCACTATTTAAAATAACAGATTCTATTTTATAGGCATAATATTCATAATCCATGCGTACCTATGTATAGGTAAGTATGTGTGTAATTACGCACACATGCATGCGTACCTATGTGTAGGTAAGTATGTGTGTAAGCACGTACGCATGCATATTTTTCGGCAAGAGTTACAACACCATGACAATCAGATGGCGCCTGTTTCCATACATACCAAAACAAGCTCGAAGAGACCCGTCTATCTCATATATACTACTGTAGTCTTTGTGTGTAAGGCAAATTTTTAGTAGTTAGTGCGTTAATCATTGTTGTCGGTTTAAAAAAAATACGGTTTTTTTTTTTTTTTTCATTATACATTGCAAAATTTTATGAAGAAATATCGAACCGAAGGCTTGTAATTTTCAGTCACAAATTATTGCTTGTACTTCTGTTAAAAAAATTGCAAAATTTATCATCATGCAAAGAAAAAAAAAAACGGTTTTTGGTACACCTACTACATCCCTTCAAAATTTTCGGACTCAAGTAAACGTCATACAGCATGCAGCTGATGCAGCGCCCAGCGACTTTGTTTTTTAGAAAATGCGCAGTGTTTAACTGTTATTTCGTTAATTGTCCACTATTAAATACGTAGAGTCGATTTTCAGCTCCTCCGTTTTATCAGTGCCAGTTCGTGTGTATTGGACGTTGCGGCGAAAATTCGGACGCTTTAGTTACAATCTTTCTGTGTTGTTTCAGTTATTTATTGCGATATCAGATGCTTGTGATTTGTGCTATTGTTAGTTGTTGCGATTTTGGACGCTTTAAATGTATAATTTACGAAATAAACGATTTTGAATTCTGAGTTTGAATTTGTCATAATGTCTAATCTAATAAGAGTGTGTGTACGCGTGCATGTGTGTGTGCGCGCGTGTGTGCGCCCGCGCGCGTGTGTGTCCGAGCTTGCGCGCGTGTGTGTGTTATGAAATCTGTTCTGTCGACTATCACAGATAAAAGATGGCATTGCTGTAGAGGCTGGTTGAGGGTGACATTTTTTTCCGCTGAGAGGGCGCTCTATTCCCCGTATATTATATTACTCTATGGTCCACGGCGAGCAGCAACGAGCGACGAGCACGTACCAGCAGCGCACACGTACAATATTACGTGTCGTCTCGCGCGCTGGCAGACGTATTTTTATATTTAATAATTGAAAAAATAAATAAAATAATTAATAGTTTTGGTGTTCGTGGACGCACCACCCTGAAAGCCCCGACGTTCTTCGGAGGATTAATATCGCGTACTATTTTGCACCCAATATTGGTAAGTGTAAAGTGTTGAACTTTTTATAATTAGCTATTAGAATCATGTTAGTGTAAACCTGATGTCTTGAAATAATTGATCATTAATTGTTAATCATCATCGCTTATTCATCTTAACTATTCATTCTCATTTTTGCTAGTCATGCATTAGTAAATTGAAAGTCATTCACTTAATTTATTTTTATTTTCAAAATGTGGGTAGATGTATGATCTAGTATTTCTTTCTAGTACCTTAGACTGTGCATTATTCACAGGGTGCGACGGTTTCGCTTACGTTTCGCGAAGTGGAAGCACACAACCCAACACCTCGGCGAAGAGCAGGGCAAGTGCCCCGTCACCCGCTCCGAGCCGCCTCACCCTCGTCACCGCTGGTGTAGCTGGACCCGTCGCCAGTCAAACCAGGCAGGGGAGTACCGGTTCGCGAAGCGAAACGAGATAGGCCCTACCCCCACGACCCTTTTCTCAATTTTAGTTTTTTTTTTTAATACATTTATAATTTATGTTGACTACTTGTTTTTCATTTAACACCACTTAAGCGTCACGCAGCTTTGCTTCCGCAGGATTTTAAGCACTCTTTTAATTTCCCAGGATCTCGACATATGCCAATACTCGGGGCATGTGCGCGGGCGGCGCGGCTCGTGGGCCGCCGTGTCCACCTGCCACGGGGTCAAGGGGGTCATCTACGACGGCCAGCAGATGCGCTACATCCAGCCCGTGCAAGGTATGTGGGCAGTACATCATCATCATTATATTTAAGAGTATCACTCTTGTCTATGCAGTTCCGTCAAGTTCGTTCGTTTCATTGCTAGTTCTTTCATCTTCTGATACGACACAACGTCGATTTTCTTCTGCATTTGAAGTACTCTTTCCTCGGATTTCCCCTTCCACGATTTGCATCTATATTTTTTTGTTATACGTCGTGTCGAGTATTCAGGGTGACAGAAAACGGTCCTGACTCTCAGAACACTAATATCTCTGAACTCGTCACTCTTCAGAACTAATAATTCTTCCGAAAAGCGGTTTTGTTAATCATGTTCTTTTCTTTTTCTTGATTTTTGCTTGTAGTGTATCAAACAGGAACCACCCTTTTGTTGGCAAAACTGAAAAAAGAAAACCTAATTAGAGTCTTTTTTATATCTACTAAAAATGAGTAGTAAATTAAAAATACAATTAAATTGTTTAAAATAAAAACGTCTGTTGCTAATGAAAGGTGACATTCGGTTATAAGGGTTAAAAAACAGTCGAATAAGTGGCAAAAAATGCTCACGGGCTTTTGATGCGTCTATCTATGCCGTATCGGTAGCATGACCTATGACGTAAGTAAGGATTAATCACCGACTTGAATGTTTCAGACAACGATATAAACGCCGACCACTTCCTGTACTCGCACGAGCACTTGGCCAAAGAGCACAGATGCGGCTACGAGGGCGGGGCCACTCTCAACTCCAGCTACGACCCCTTGCTCTTTCAGCAGAGGAGCCAGGAGCAGGCCAGGAGGCGCTCCAGGGTTAGTCGGGTAAGAAGATAATGCCATCTTAAAAAGACAAGTCCTGACTACTGACTGACTGATCAACGCACAGCCCGAACCCCTGGAGCTAGAAAGCTGAAATTTGACATAGAGGTTCTTTTTATAATGTACGCCCGGGATAAGGAGGTATTTTTCGAAATTTCCACGGTATAGAGAGTTCTGCCACGGGAGCGAAGCCGCGGGCGAAAGCTAGTTATTCATAAAAATCGTAAACGTCACTCAAACCTCCATTAGCTAAAAGAGGTTTTGTTTTCATCTTAGGTACTAACGGAAATGTCTATGTGGAAAAAAAAGGACGAACGAACTTTAACGGCATTTTAGTTAAAATTGGTTTATGAATAACATGCTAACGGTATGCGTCGATATGCGACGGTATAAAACCAGCGGGTGGTCACTGTAGAACTATAAAAAAAACATAGTTCTAATCTGACCTCTCTCTTTAGCTAAACACAGAGTATGGAGTGCAGTCTTGATTATATTCTCTTTGATATAAAACAGTAAAGATAGGCCCCGCACCTGTTCATCGCTGACAAAATGCGGCCCTCACTCATTGGCTGTCATTAGACTGAAATATGTCAAACATCAAGGGATACTAAGTCGCCTAATCACCTATTGCTTGTCCGCGCGCGGTGAAGCGGTGGCGTATCTGTCCATTTTTGTATATCAGTGGTCTGGTGAATAAACTTTTTTCACAGGTCAGGCAAAAATCAATCTTATATCAATAAACTATGTGTAAAAACGTTTCTCAATTCAACTACTTCGTACCATACGAGGGGCGGCTGATAAGTAATCTCCTTGGTCAGAAATATATACAAAAATAATGCTGGCTGGTATGGATTTATATTCGTTTGTTATTCTATTTTCAAAATGTATTACATTCATTTGTTTATTGCATCACGTTTATTTGTCTCCTACAATTGTTTCAAACATGTCGGTGGAAAAAGTGAAAATGGATAAAATCGAGCAGCGTGCGGTGATTAAGTTTTTGACTAAAGAAGGGAATACGCCTTCGGAGATCAGACAGCGTATGTTACGTGTGTTTGGCAGTTCGTGTTCTTCCGAATTTGTTATAAAGTTTTGGTCAAAGCAGTTTAAGTTAGGTCGTGAAAGCCTGGAAGATGATCCTCATAGCGGAAGACCAGTTTCGGCGGTCACCGATGAAAATGTAGCCAGGATGAAAAAAATTATATTAGAGGACCGACGAGTGAAGCAGTGGGAGATAGCTAGAGATGTGGGCGTCAGTAAAGAGGCGAGTCAATGAAATAATTCATGAGCATTTGAACATGTCCAAGGTTAGTGCACGTTGGGTCCCCAGAATGTTGACTGCATTTGACATGGAGAGGCGTGTCAAATGTTGCGAAGAGTTTTTGGACATGAGTCGAGGGAAAGAGGAATAAATAATTTCTAGAATTGTAACACGTGATGAGACTTGGATTCGACAACGGGACCCGGAAAGTAAGCAAGAGTCGTTACAGTGGAAATTTAAGGATGAGAAGCCGCCTCGGAAATTCAAGGTCTGTCCATCGGCAGGTAAACATGGCTACAATCTTTTGGGACACAGAAGGGATTTTGCTCATAGATTATTTACCGAAGAAAACTACAATGAATGCTGATTATTACTCAAACTTACTATATCAACTAAGAGAGACAATAAAAGAAAAACGGCGAGGTAAACTAAGCAAAGGAATTCTGATTTTGCACGATAACGCACCAGTGCATACCGCCCGCACAACGAAGCTAGCAATTAATGACAATGGCTTCGAAACCATTGACCACTCCCCTTATAGTCCAGATTTAGCCCCCTGTGACTATTTTCTGTTTAGACTTCTCAAGAAAGACCTCAGGGGACGAAGGTTTATGACCGATGACGAAATGAAGGCTGCGGTTACTGACTTTTTTGACGACAAACCGAAAGATTTTTTTTTAATGGTTTAAATTCAATATTTGAAAAATTTAATAGGTGCATTTTACTAGCAGGGGCTATATAGAAAAATAAAACAAATTTAGCCACGACAGTCTTTTGTTTCATTGTTAGGTAGATTACTTGTCAGCCGCCCCTCGTAGGCTTAGTGACTATTTCTAGAATGTCTCCTGATTTTCTTGACTATGCTCAATATCGATCTCGATTTCGCAAAGCTACTGAGTAGAAATTCTTCCGCATCTAAGTTTTCAATGATTTCTAAGTACGCAAAGATCACCTTTCCATTAATGATACTCCTATTAATCCATTTCTCGTTGTGACAACTGCTCGGGAGACGCGTATCTCATTGACGTTCAATTATTTTTACCACGTTTTATATTTGCAACCGTCCCTTTAAAACTGTACCCTCCTTACAGTACAAACGCGACACCCACGAGGACATCCGCGTCCGCGCCCCGTACAACGCCAACAAGCTGTCCCGCTACGTGGAGCTGGTGCTGGTGGCGGACCGCGGGGAGTACCTCGCCAGCGGCGAGGACCTGCGCGCCGTGCAGCGGCAGCTCACCGACGTCGCCAACATCATCAACTCGGTGAGACCATAACCTATGTGTGCGGCTGGAGCGGCTGCGGTCGCAGCGACAACTCGGTCGGAGCGTTATGCGCTAGGGTTGGTGTAGAAGCCAGTTAGCTTTCTACACTTCCTTGTAGTTGTACTTAGTTCTTGGAGTGCGAACGAACCTAAGTTAAGTTCTTGTAGTTTATTGAAAGTTAAGTATAATTATTAACTTATTACAGTAAAATGGTTACACAGTTGGCGATTCTTTCTCTTGATGTGTATCGCACGCGAGTTAGTTGTGCACTCTGTCAATATTACTTACAATAATAAATTTATTGAATGTTAGCACGCGGCCCGAAAGTAGGCTGCGGCGTTAACAGAAAGATGTACGGTAATATACTCAAGAGCAATAAAAACGGGTCACTTTGTATGAACAATTCCATACAAAGTGACCCGTTTTTTTTTGCTCTTGAGTGTAGACCGTACAGTTGGAGTGGGTACGGTCCTAGCAACAGCTCTGTGAGACTGCGGGTATACTTTAAGGAAGGATGGACAGGGTAATGTCACAGCAACAACTCGGTAAGACTAATATACTTTAGGGCTGTAGAGGCTAAGGTCAGGTCCATAGCAACAACTCGGTGAGACTATTATAAAGGGCAGCAAACCCGACGGTGATTATATGTATGCAGTATCGCTATGTTGATCAGTAACACAGTCACAGTGAGAACTAGTTGAGTCGAACTCGTCGAGGCTTGAGTGGCTGCCACGACTATAGCATCAACTCGCTAGAACATACAGACATATCTTCAAATCCAGTACGTCTAAAGTTAATTTGTACCTGCAATTTCCATCAGGTGGGATAGCGGTCAATGATAGTGAGGTCTTTCTGCCAAATTCCACCAATCATAGGCCAGTAACTTGTCTCTCATTGGTGGAGAATGACAGATAGACCTCACGCGACACTAGCGGATTTTTGACTCGCGATGCCCCTCATTAATAGAGGGCTGGTAATTTTTTATATAAAAAAAAAGTTAATTAAAAAAGTTGAAAAAACCCCGACATTGTAATTTCAAAGTTCAATATTTCAAAAAACGCGTAGACCGATTTTGATGAAACTTAGCTAAGAACCATCTCGATTTAACTAGCTTTCGATTAAAAAAAAACATTGGGAGCTATGATGTCACAGACAGATACACAGACACACAGATGCACGGGTCAAACTTATAACACCCCTCTTTTTTGTCGGAGGTTAACAACTGCCTTCTCTCTCCAGGTGTACGCGCCTCTCAACATCTTCATAGCCTTAGTGGGCGTGGTCGTCTGGACAGAGCGAGACGCCATCGACCTAGAAGAGAACGGCGACGCAACACTCACGAAGTTCCTGCACTATCGCAAGACTGAGCTGTTGCGACAGATACCTAATGACAACGCGCAGTTGCTCACGTGAGTTGGCAATTTCTTTAAATGTTCGTCGTAGACGAATCTATATGTATAGGTCAAGGACCATAAAACCAAGAGGACTGCCAGTGTCTATACGATGTCTCCGTTAAAATAACAAGCCTGCTGTAGCTAGTTTTACTGCGGTGGGGTCTCCTACCATTCATTTGGTATGACATTTAGACCTCTGGCTAATACAATAGCGCCAATGGAAATAGTCGATTTATTGATTATTTTTGTTTTTATTTTTATGAAACATTCATAGTATGAAATTCAACATACAATGACAATGCAAAGAAAAATCCGTTAAGCAGCTGGACTTGAACCAGCAACCTCGGTAATCCGTACCACGCTCCACCAATTAAGCTATACTTAACGTTGGTGTACCTAACGAATTTTTCAATGCATTGTGTCATATTTTTTATTTGGAAGATCTCTCCTCAGCGCCATCTATGAGTAGCTTAATCAAGCGGCTCACCCACTACGGAACTTCTACAGTTACGCATTAGTGGCAAGAGATGGAACTATTTTCTGAATCAATGAAAATAATTGATTTATTGATTATTTTTGTTTTATTTTTATGAAACATTCATAAATAATTTATTGAATCAGGCGTTACTTTGCGGAGGTCCATATTTATGAACTAAAAAACAATTACTTTGCTCACCCGCGACCACTAATGACAAATAGTTATATCTGTGCGGCAAATGTATGTTTCCATGCAACACCTCCACCTCCACTGCTACACGAATCAACACATGCCACACAGACCCAACTATCACCACCACCACTATACTAAACGCTGACGCGTTTCGGCACTCTCCACGAGGCCATTTACGAAGCACAACAACAACCGCTCAACATGCCACCACTTCCACTACTGACATATGTAAACCATGTACTCAACTTAGTTAATGACAAAACCAACGTACCCACTAATATTTTATAAATTCCAAACTACCCTTTTATGTAAGTCCTAAACTACCCTTTTTTAAGAAATTAATTCCAAACTACCCTTTTTATTTTTATTTTTAATCTACGCCAGGTACCCCGTTATTTTTAACCGAGTACGGTAAAAAGAGAAGTCATGTTCTCATTATTACTATGACACATTATTAAAATTAGAACCAAGTCGTAACAAAGGCGAAGAAACCAAATTAACTTGTTCATTAATAATAGACCCCATGTTGTTGTACCTAATTATTTCCAATTGTTCTAAAACCGATAGCCGCAAACCCTTATCACAATAATGTAAAATTTCGTACGTATCTGAGTCTAACAACGAATGATTCGTTTCTAATAAATGCTTGGCAAAGTTTGATTTCTCTGGATGATCATGTCTATATGACGAGACATGCTCTTTAAATCTAGTATCAAAGCTTCGACCGGTTTGTCCAATGTATACTTGACTACAGTCGCCACAAGTGAGTTTATATACGCCCGACCTGTTCCCTTTATCCACCTTTTCTTTGTTATTACAAAGTCTAGAACGTAAAGAATTAGTAGTCTTAAAGGCAACATTGATGTTATTTGATTTTAAAATATTATAAATCTTGTCAGACAACCGGCCAACATAAGTAATACTAGATCTAAATTTGTTAGTAGGCTGAGATGGCAACGCAGAGTAAAGCATGCTATTCACTATCCGTCCCTGCTTCTTTTGAACCAGACTATTAACCATTGCTGTACTATAACCATTTGTTGTTGCTATCTGATATATAGTATGTAACTCAGAATCATAATGCTCTTTCGAAAGAGGTACAGTTAGTAGTCTATGTACATAACAATGGAAAGCAGCCAGTTTATGCTGCCATGGGTGAGTAGAATTTGCAGGTATGACAGTATCTGTGTACGTAGGCTTACGGTAAATTTGAAACTGGTGCCTATTATTTACTCTTGTAATAGTTAAATTAAACATTCATAGTATGAAATTCAACATACAATGACAATGCAAAGAAAAATCCGTTAAGCAGCTGGACTTGAACCAGCAACCTCGGTAATCCGTACCACAATAAAAAAAACAATAAAAAATATGACACAAGGCATTGAAAAAATCGTTAGGTACACCAACGTTAAGTATAGCTTAATTGGTGGAGCGTGGTACGGATTACCGAGGTTGCTGGTTCAAGTCCAGCTGCTTAACGGATTTTTCTTTGCATTGTCATTGTATGTACAATAGCGCCATCTAAATTCGTTTTTTCTTTCAGTTCCTAGATGGCGCTATTGTGTTAGCCAGAGGTCTAAGTGTCATACAAAATTAATGGTACAGAGATCTCTCTATAGTGAAACTAGCTACAGCAGGCTTATTATTTTACAGGAACGCGACATTGTATACCCATTGGCGGTCCTCTTGGTTTTATCGTCCTTAGTATAGGTTAATGAAAATGGACACGCAAAGCAAGGAGACGCCGGGCTCGAATCTTGCTCGCACAACCAGTCTTTGAATGTGTATGTTTTTTAAACATTTGTATAAGTAGTTAAGAATTTTCAGCTTTTTTTATTATTTCCTGCAAAGTTAGTATATTACATCGAAATATGAATTGATGAAAAATGAGATTTGGACCAAGTTCCTATGAAATTATTTGAAAAATATTTATTTATTGTAACAATATCTGGATGAAGTTTCCTGGTAATAATAGTATTTTCGAAAGCTCTGCTAGAAACAATAAAAATACGTCTAAACTATTTGCAGAATAAATATTTGATTTTAAAAAGCTTTTGTTTAAAAGTTATTTATTTATTGTTTCTTGCAGTCGGCAAAATTTCAAGGACGGTGTGGTTGGCAAAGCGCTGAAAGGGTTCATCTGTTCTTACGACTACTCCGCCGGACTGGCCTCCAACCACTCGCAGGTAAGTCCTGCCAAACATGTAGCTATTCAAACCTTTATCAAATGGCCGTTTTACCGGGGTGTGCCCGATGGACTATAAAAAGCCATCTTGCCATATAGCCGTATAGAGATATGGATACTATGGTGGATAATGATATTACATATGAAAAAGAGATAGCTATCTCATCAGCACGCTGAAAATTAAGTGTAGAAAAGGCTAAATTTGTTATCTCTGGCCTCAGTCTCTTTCGAATAAGGTCCAAACTTGCGCGCAAATGTAAAAATGTTCGGAACATGATTTTTGATTGTGTTGTGAGTATGTTATGACGTATCTTTACTTATAATTTCAATGATGGTGGATGAATGCAATAATAAGGAGCGATTAAAAGCAAGCAACACAGTAAGCAAACAGTAACAAGCGTTAACAGAAGTCACCGAGATTTACAATCAACCCCAGTTTGTCGCCAGTGATATGTTGATAATCAACATCACAACAGCAACGATCACAATTAGGAATATCATCAAGTGATAATGATTTAAAAGTAACAGTCAATCCCATGCCTCCTCCCAGATTGATGCATTACTGTTGACAAGCAATTATTGCCTAAAAATTACCCGTAATAAAAGTAAACCTAAAGGTTTCGCCACACAGCGAGCGGGACGGGGCGTCGGCACGACGGTAGCGCGGCGTGGACGCCACACTACGGGCGGGACGGGTCGCGTCCACGCCGCGCCGGCCGTCCGCCCGGCGGTACAGACGGCGCTCATGTGATTATTTGATTGAGCTCCTTTCCTATAGACTCCCAAATTGCCGATTTCATACTAATTTTTTTATACTGCGGACGGTTTAATTCATATTGGCCACTTACAATTTCTAATAGTTTTTCCGCAGTTTCATTGTAAATTTTGTAAAAAAATACAACGCTGACGTCCCGTCGCGCCGTCTGTTTGACTGCTAATACGAAAATTCATAGAACACGACATGGCGGGCCGCGCTCACGCCCCGCCCGGCAGCACTCCGCGTTGTATTCCCGTCGGGCGCGGCGGCAGCGGGACGTGACACGCCGAGCGTGACGGCGCTGTTTGACGTCGTCTATGTTGACTAGTACTTTACAGATGCTACCGTCGTGCCATCGTCCCGTCAACGCCCCGTCCCGCTCGCGGTCTGGCGAAGCCTTTAAGATTATTGCAACGTTACCTCCTTTGATGAATACGAATGTTTGTTCTCGGGTCTTGGATGTTTAATATGTATATAAGTATGTTTATCCGTTGTCTAGTCTCCATAGTAAAAGCTTTGCCTAGTTTGGGACTAGATCAATTGATGTCAATTGTCCCATGATATTTATTTATTTTTATTTTGTTGCGTAGGTCCTCGGGTTGGTCGCCATGACGGTGGCGCACGAGATGGGCCACAACTTCGGCATGGAGCACGACACGGACGCGGACTGCGCCTGCCCCGACCCCAAGTGCATCATGTCGCCGTCCAGCACCTCGCTGGCGCCCGCGCGCTGGTCCTCCTGCAGCCTCAAGTCGCTCGCGCTGGCCTTCGAGCGCGGCATGGACTACTGCTTGCGGTAGCTATACCTGTAATACAGTGCCGCGGCTGACTGATTGACAGACAAAGCACAGCCTAAACCACTGGACCTAGAGACATGAAATTTGGCAAACATGTACCTTAAGTATCCTTGAGGTGCACTAAGAAGGGATTCTTCTAAATTCCCACAAGATAGGGAGCTAGCCCATTTTGAAATCTTTCACGAGGGCAAAGCCGCGGGGCGTGAGCTAGTCAATCAATAAATAAATTAATACCGTGAGATTATTGACCACCGACAATGCACAAACGCAATGTGAGCCTCCTAGCTTTACCTGCAATTTATTGTTCCAGTAACAAACCGAAATCGCTGTTCAACTCGCCGACGTGCGGCAACGGGTTCCTCGAAGAGGGGGAGGAATGCGACTGCGGCACCGCGCCCGGAGAGTTCGCCACGCAAGACGGCGGCAACGCGTGCCACGCCTGCTGCCGGCCCGACTGCACGCTGCGGGCCAACGCCACGTGCGGCCACGGCCAGTGCTGCGACCTCACGGTAACACAACACGCGCCAAGAAATTCAAACGCGCCGTAACACCAAGGAATTCAAACGTTCCTAGGTGTTACCAGTTGCATTGCACTAAACAATTGCATTGCAGTCCGCTGGGTTATACGCAAAAAATGTGGTGAAATATGTTGATAACGCCTTCCAGAGTTTTGTCGATTAAATGAAACCCATGAGTGTTCTATGGAGTATATTGGTAAAATTCCAAGATACAAAAGGACCATGAGATTACTTAAGCTACGTTATTTATAATAACTTATTGCTAACTAAGCAATATGTATCATCATGTTGCATGCCGTAACGCTAAGTTACGGTTAAACACTTGAGTAAGGCATTACTCTATAGTGGAACAATAGTGAGAGGGGCTAGGGAGGCGCACAGCCCCTGTCGGAATAATTAAAAAGCCAACAGCTAAAAGGGCGGGCAGTTGCAGTTACATTTTCGAATTTGCAGATTAGGGAGGCGACGGATTTGGTCTTCGCTCAGGGCGGCAAAGGTTCACGCTACACCACAATAATGTTTAATGCCTCGTTAAAACGTATTAATACTGTGAGGGTCTGCTATACAGGGAGTTTTATGTGGTCCTCAGACGTGCCGGCCCAAGCCGGCGGGCGCCGAGTGCCGCGCGGGCGACCGCGAGTGCGAGCTGCCGGAGTACTGCAGCGGCCACTCGCAGTTCTGCCCGCGCGACGTGCACAAGATGGACGCAACGCCCTGCGGCGGCGGACAGGTACACACACACCCACGCAGGCTCCGAGAGAGATGTGTAGGCACGTAGATAAACAGAGATAGAACATTTTATAGTCTGCTCGCCGTAAGAAAATAGTGAGTCATCGCTGTCGTACTGTCTAGCCCCGTCCGCGATCAATAAGGATATAAAAAAAATAACCAGGACAGCTGTATGTACTTTGGGATTGGTCTGATGATTCACTATTTTCTTAACGGGAATGAACTATAATACTTTTCCAAAACTTATAATCACGGACCAACCACCCTCTGGACACCAAATGTCAGGGTGAACGTTTCTAAAACGCATATGCTCATTTGCACCTATAAATCTCTCTAGCCTCGAATCGCGGCTCGCTTTCGACCAGCTGACAAATGAGATGACAAGCTATGAACCAATCACGACGCATTCCCCCGGCCCGCTCACCGCGGCTTCTTTCGTAATGACTTTCCAAGTAAATTATAGAAGATGCGGTGTCCAGAGGGTGGTTGGTCCGTGCTTATAATACTCTTATAAAAAACAAAACCTATGGTCAAGTGTGCGGCATTAGTAGCTAAGCAACCGAAGCGGTAACAATGATGTAAGCACGGCTCTATTGTTATAGACATAAGAGCTTGTGCAGATCATTGTGACCGCCTCGGTTGCTTAACTACTTCTGCTGCTGACTGCACTCCAGTGTCGGGTAGCAGGCTTGCTCTGCTTTACGCCACCGTTGCCTGTTAAGGGCATATTCTTGTTAAACATCTTACTTTCAAGGCTCGCATGTTGATGCCACTCTGGGGCATGGAATTACGCTTGCGTTAATGTAACTATTTAACTTTTAATTTCGAATATCTTCTTTGCTAAGCGACCTTTTGACATATTTGACTATTATTTTACGATCTATATTGAATTGATTTTGAAGCTCATAATTTTTTAAGTTATAATTTTAAGATTTTAAATTGTGGAGTCCGATATAGTGGTAAATAATTTTATAAATATTGCTCAGCGTCTAGTATAGTTGGGTCTATGTGACATTGTATGTCTTCGTGTGGTATTCGAAGCGGAGGTGGTGCACGAAACATACATTCGCGGGTGAACAAGTAGATAATAAGTGTGTGTGTCGCGCATGTGCAGGCGTACTGCGTGCGCGGGTCGTGCCGCGGGCGCGGCGACCAGTGCCGCCTGCTGTGGGGCACCACGGGCGACAGCTCCGACCACAAGTGCTACCACAGCTCCAACCCCAAGGGCGACGAGTGAGTATACACGCACCCCCTAACCCACACGCCCCTCCTACCCTACATGCACTCCTACCCCACACGCAACCCTACAACGCACGCACCTCTACTCCGCACGCACCCCTATCACGCACACACCCCTACCCCGCACGCACCCCTACCCCACACGAACCCTCTAACTTACACGCACCCCCTGCCCCACACGAACCCTCTAACTTACACGCACCCCCTACCCCACATGCACCCCTACCCCACACGCACCCCCTACCCCACACGCAACCCCTACCTCACACGAACCCTCTAACTTACACGCACCCCCTACCCCACACGCACCCCCTACCCCACACGCACCCCTTACCCCAGACGAACCCTCTAACTTACACGCACCCCCTACCCCACACGCACCTCTACCCCACGCACCCCCTATCCCACACGCACACATTCAAAAACCTTACCCGTAGTGAAGGGCTCTGTCTGTCAGTTAAGGAAAAGACGAGTAAATCAAAATCTAAAAGGTACTACCCATTGACCTATACTTAGTTTATTTTAGCATTAGAAAGAAGGTTACATTCTATTTATCTATACTCGTATAAGTATGTATCCATAGTACAAGCTTTGCCTCGTTTGAGACTAGGTCAATCTGTCTCAACTGTCCATATAAGTATTATTATTATTATGTTTGGGCCTCAGGCACGGTAACTGCGGCTACGACCGCGTGCAGCAGATCTACCGCAAGTGCCAGCCGGCGGACGCGCTGTGCGGCACGCTGCAGTGCCGGCATCTCAACGAGCGGCTCGAGTTCGGCATGGAGAGCGCCGCCGTGCTCTCCGCCACCTTCATCAACAACAACGGTAGCCCGGCTGCGACACGACACACCACACAACATACACCACACAGAACGATCTCACAATAAACATCAATTCAAAAGTCAGACCATGCAGAGGCTCCGGGGCAAAATAAAATTCGGGATCACTTTTAGTAAGCAATAAGGAGATATCGGAAACATCAAATTCTATTTTCGATATTGTGGGGGCCCTCAATGCTAGGGGTCTTGCGTGGCAATGCATGCTCCGCGTGCCCCTTGTGGCCCTTATGTTAAAGATGGCATCGGTGGTAGCCAAATAAACAGATCACTCACGTTTTTCGGCAATTCAAAGACAAATGAGAAAAATACGTGTAATCAATTACAACAGAAACCTAACCTATTCAACTTAGCCCATGTACAAGATTTTCTGAAATAATTTCAGTTTCAATTACAAAAACTATGACAAAAACATCATTCGACCAAACATACGTTGGGACTTATGCCATTATTCATAAACGTCACTCAAGCCTCCATTAGTTAAAATAGGTTTTGTCTTCTTATTATTACAAACGGAAATGTCCATGTGACAAAAAGGACAAACGAACTTTTAACAGCATTTTAGTTAAATTACGTTTATGAATAAAAGGGTAACAATTTTACACGAGACTAAGGGAAGCGACTACACATATTGAGCCAGGTTTTTTGTAACTTTTTGTCGTGCAGCTATTAACTTTTGCTTTATTCCTACAGGCACTATAATCCCGTGTCGCACGGTCATCATAGACTTGGGCCTGAGCGATGTGGACCCCGGTTTGGTGCCCGACGGAGCCAAGTGTGGGGTCGACAGGGTAAGCATACATTGTCAGAATATAGTCGAGCATATTAGACACACGTATTATACAGAATGTGCCACGGGTTTGCAACACGAAGGGAAGTACCTTAAATATTGTAGATACTGTGATCTTTTTAATATTAAGTAACACTGTATTTGTGCGAGGTCCATCCGAATCGCTACCACCATCTTACTAGCTAATCCTGTCGCTAAGCAGCACTGCTTGCACTGTTGTGTTCCGGTATGGAAAGTAAGACAGCCGGTGTAATTACGGGCACAAGAGGCATTTCATCTTAGCTCTCTAGGTTGGCAACGCATCTGCGAACCCTCAGGGGTTGCAGCTGTCTATGGGCAGTGGTGATCACTTTACCATCAGGTGACCCACTTGCTCGTTTGCCTTCCTCGTCGTATAAAAAGAAAAAAAAAATGCTATGATCATTATCAGTTGTACCATTATAATAACTTCAATGTAAAATTTCACGGTGTTCGTTTTCCCGATTCTACACAATGAGAGCTACCGCTAGTCAAAAACCTGCTAGGGCCGCTAGAGTCGAGTGAGGTCTATGCATCAATTTCCACCAATCGTTCGCCAGTAGCTAATCTCTCATTGAGAATGAAAAGAGATTGAAAAAGTGTTTATTCCAAAAACAAATTAAAGAAATGTTACAACTATACATAAACACATGGATACACTGTTAATCGCTACAAGTCTTGTTGTCTACTACCCATAACACAAACTCTGCTTAATTTGGGACTAGGTCAATTGGCGTGCATTGTCCCACGATATTTATTTATTTTTATTTTAAGTCGTACAGAGGAGAATAAGAAACAGAATTATTAACCTCAATAGCGGACTAGCGATAACCCTTATTGTCGGTTTGAAGCTAACGCAGGCCCGCTTAGCCTAGCATTAGCGCAGAGATACTTCGTCCGATTTTCTTGTCATGTATTAAAACATTGCAGATGTGCATGAAGCAGCGCTGCGTGTCCGTGGAGTCGGTGCAGGCGCTGGTCGCCGCCAAGGAGGGCGCCGTCTGTCCGTCCAACTGCTCCGGGAATGGCGTGTGCAATTCCGAAGGTAAACACAGTACCTAGGTACTTATTTATGAAACAAACTTGAATGCAATATTATTATGATATATTCGTCAATTGTACAGTCGTGGAAATTAATTCCTGACCCACCGTAGAACATTTTCATAGTAAACTTCATAACGATTTTCACTATGACGTTTAATGTGAAAAGGTTCCATGGTGGGTCAGGAATTAATTTCCTCGACCGTACCTACACAAAAACTGGTATGGATATATGGATTGAATGGCAATGCAAGTACCTACAATTAGGTTTTTTGCAATTTTGAAAAAGATCTTATTTCGTGATACTTTGGAAAGTACAATCAAAGACACGCAAAATTTAGCTTTAATTATTCATATTAATTTATCCAAGTATTCCTTTGGGTGTTTGAAATCGACATGTTGAACAGTATTGTCATGTTCATGTGTATAATATTGTCAGTGTTTTGTTATGGCGTGTACTGTAAGCGTGTGTTGTCTGTACAGGCAACTGTCACTGCCAGCCGGGCTTCGCGCCGCCGCTGTGTGCGCTGCCTGGCCCGGGCGGGTCCTACGACTCCGGCCCAGCCACTGATCCTAGCGGTAACTATACTCGCATCGCACACTCATGCATGCTTATTTACGTTTGCTGCGTTCATCCCGGCTAAGAACGAGTCTGACTCGCGCACCGAGGGTTCAGAGTTATCATCTAATATATGTGTGCTACTTTTACGCTTCGTTACGGTTCGTTCAATGTAAGATAGGACAGGCGGACAACGGCATCTATTGTTATATAATGAAGCCAATGTATTTTTTATGATCTCTCAAAAATATGTTTCTGAACGAACGTGGCGAACTCTCGTTTCGGAGGCCAGAATTATTTTTGGGTCACTGAGCCGATCCTCTATTCATTTAAGTTATTCACGGTTAATTCAGCGTCGAAACTCTCAAATCGGTGGTCATTTCGTATCAAAAAGTGTACCAACGCTCTAGAGGGTACCACTACACAAACCTAATTTCCAATGTTTCCTCCACAGTCCAAAGAAACTTCATGGTTGTTATGTACGTGATATTCCTCGGCATCATACCCGCCGCGCTGCTTCTGCTGTTCCTGGCGCACTACTCGCGCCACAATGCGCTGCACTGGTGGAAGAAACCGCGGAAATCGTACGTACACCAACTGCTCTGCTCGGGGGGAGACACCGCCAACCCTATCTCCAAAACTAACTCTAACATTCTTAACAAATTTTCCAACTTCAAAAAAGATTCTGTGCAGAAATTACGGAAAAGCTTCAATAATATTGAGCCCGCTGATGATGTGGCCAAGAGTAACTTGGTCGTAGATGACTCGCCCATTTACACTAATATTGCCATTGTAATAAAAGCTAACGGCACTCCTGGTAGTTTTGCCACAACTAAAAATGATGTGGTGTCGAGTAAGTTGGTTAATTTGAATAAGAGTAACGTTAAAGAGCCTCTGAAGTTTAATCGTAAAATTAATAAAGAGGATATTGTCATAGCTGGAAGTAATACTGTATAATACTGTAGCCACTAGTATTAATCTTAATACAGTACGTAAAGAAGAAAGTAAAATGAAAATCGATGTAATTAAACATAATTTTGAAGCTCCTAAAAGTGATGAGGGTCCGAATTTGCTCATGCTTCCTAAAATTGCTCCTAAACCTAACGTAAGTCCGAAACCTAGTATAAAACCGAGACCGAACGCGTTGCCAAGCGAAAACCGTCAATCGAATATTATAAATACTGGTTTGACTTCCACTACCAATGAGCTTGTTAATCAAAGGTCCAAATTGAGGAAAATTAATAATGGAAACGTGAAAAAGTAAAGCCCTTTTTTCACACACAGTGAGCGTCCTCTTGGTAAAATATAGATCGACCATAACCTTGAATTTACACTAGTAATAAAAATGGTGTTAGTTGCATTACATTGCGGCGCGGCCGCTCGATCGATGACTCGTTCGCTTCACGGCCCAGCGATGTAATGCGACTTACAAATATTTTCTTACCAATGTACCTAAAACATGGTAGGCACTAGAAAACCGACGAAGGTGGAAATAAAATTTTCTGTACAAAATTCAAATAAATTCGTGTTCAAATAGTTGCCGTATTACCGTAATTTATGTGAGAAATGTCACAGTTGTAATTATAATATAGTGAGCATGCCAGCATGGATTACTACATGATAACTATACTTCACGCATTGAAATTGTAACATGTGCAGACGGAGTTACAAAAAAAGTTATAGGCTACATCACAATTCGCGTAAAGACATAAATATTAGTAGTAGTAGTTAAAGAAAAGTTCAAGTTTTTACTTCTGATGTCTGAAGCAAATCTTACTTCCTACTAATATTATAAACGCGTCAATGGCATTATAACAAACATTAATAAAAGTAGTAGGTAGCTTGTACATTTCTTTATTCATAGGGGTCATTAACTTCGGCCGTGATATAATGCGTGGGCGTGGGGTATTGTGTTTACTCGAGTATGTTATTGGTTAAAGCATAGTAGTTTAGATTTTGTATTATTCATAGCTCATATTCGTATTGTAATAAGTATCAAAGACGGTAATAATGCTTTGGGTGTTTTTTCATTGTAAATGCTTTTAATGTCGGTGGCGGCATCATTTTGTGTTCAAATGTTTTTCCTTACACAGTTCGTATTGATATTATATTTTCAATTGACAACATTTCATATTTTTCACACCTGGAAATTAATATAGGTATCGAAAGGGCTTTTGCCTCCTGAACACACCACTATGTTTATAAAAATGTAATATGTCTTATTTTTTTAAATACAAGAGAATAAAATAAAATTACCAATTCTACCAAAACTACGTCAGGATGGGTGTAATACCTTTGCCTTTTTCAAACAAACCACAAGCACAACAATAATTTGACATGACACGTATTATGTTTGACAATGTCAGATTTGACATCTTGGGTTTTGTTTTTTTGATCGTGACAAGACAAAGGCAATGGATCCATCCTAGCGTAGTTTCGGAGTTACGTCCTTTTGGAATAAGTACCTTTTAATAAATTAATTACAAATCCTAATGAAAACTTGAAATCGTAGGTTTGCTCCTCTTTCAAAGTAGATTGCAGATAATTAATCAAATTATAGTCTCCAAAATATGAAATGTTGTCAATTGGTTAAAATAACCAACAAATTTACGTACTCATGCTGCGCTAAGCCAGTAAAAATATTGTTTTTTTTTTTTAAACCTTGTTTAAACTGCGAGGAATCAGACTGTGTATTTTTTATTGTAATAATAGTAGAAATATGTACTTAAAATATAATCTCGAATTTTGCATTTATCTCAATTAGGTTACTTTGTCATATTATAGTGGTTTGCATATTGATTGTGTATAAGTCAAATTTATAGTAGTTTTACTTACTTTTTAATACACTTACACTAATAGTAAAACGCATAGTATGATTTTATAATTAAATGATTTCAGAATGATTTTCTTCACTTTTTTCCTTTCTTTTCAACTCTTATTTTTCTTAAAAATGTTACCAGTTTGTAATTTTTACCTAAGTTAAAACTTAAAAAATCGCTGCAATTACTATCATACTCTTCTTAAGCAATAAAATTTAACACAGTGCGAGTGTGAATGCAACAAAAACATTGTCAACTATGTACTTTTTCATTCTGTTTTTTTTTTCAATGGGTACCCTTTATTTGATTCTTTAGACAGCACGCTTTTCAAACACAGAGCATTATAGTTCTTGATTTTTTCTAGTATTATCTACTTAGAACTGGTAGTGTTTTTTAGTTTCTTCACTTAGTTTCGCTCGTGGTTTGTTTTGTCTGCATTTGGTGAGTAGTTTTGTGTGTGATATTAGCTGTAGTTGCATGTTTGCATGTGGGGGTTACTGGTTAGGGGTATGTCCCATTTGTTCTATAGAACTGAGAAACCATGAGGAAATATAGCTCAAGATTGATTCAAATTCATCATTTCTATGAACAAATGGGACGCATCCTGAGTTACTTGGGCATGTTTTTTGGTACGGTGGTTATGGTGCTTTTTTTTCGCATTTTAGCAGATTTTTTTTTTAAAGCCAACGTATTACAACATCGCTTTATCTGAGTCAATAAAGGAGAGATTCCAGAATGTTATCCGAGAATTTAATTCTGAAATATTTTCCATGTATAAATTTAAAGACATCCACCAATGTACCCATTTTCCCACAGGGTCCAATCACCGAAGAAGACGAGCCTCCAGCACCGCATCTCCCGCGGCGCCGGGCGGCTGGCGGCCGCGCTGCACGGCCCGCCGCCCGCTCTGCCGCCCGCGCCGCGCGCCCTCGCCAACCCTGACGACATGAGCTCGAGTCTCCTGCGCTCCGACTCTGACAGAAGCCCCAGCGGGAACGTCAACCCTTCCGTCAATTTCTTCGGCAATTTCAAGGGCTTCTCCCTCGCCCCCATTGACAAACCAGAGGAACCAGAGGTCAAAGTGGCAAAAAATCCTAAGAGCGCCAAAATTACTCCTGTACACAGAAGCAGCAGCAACAGCCAAAACTTAGCGAACCAAGGCATCCTAAAACCGGTGCTGAGAAGCGCGCCGCCGCTACCAGTTGTACCGGTCGCTTCTGCAAGCCCGAAAACAAGTCCGTCCGTCAAACGGACCAACAGCTCCGTCCAGAATAGAATTAAAGCCATCGTGACCCACGAAAAGGAAGATATGACCCCCGTCATGGCCAACCCTCCCCCCAGGCCGGTCATATCCAGCCCCATTCTAGAAGCGTCCACGTGCACGGCCAAAGAGCTAATCTCACCCCTGCAGGGCTCAAAAACTTTAGGCCCGATCAGACAAGCGCCGACCGTCCCGAGCGCCGCGCCGGGGCTGCCGCAGAGGCCTCTGAGCATGCATGGCAGCGGCGTCCCCCAAAAACCTTTACCCGAAGAACCAAAAAAAGTCAAAGAAGGGATATCGTTAAACAGGATAGCGTCCTTCCTGAAACAGGATAAACCGAAAGACAAGGAACGCAATCCGGTTGAAAGGAGCCATTCTTTAGCAAAGAATCCTATTCATCAAGTTAAAATACCGAAAGCAGGGGACAAAGTCGCTTTGAGAAATCTACAGATTTCAAACCCTATTTTGCAGAAGGGAATAGAGTTACCCGTGAACACGGTCCCAGTTGTGTCGGATTCTGAAGATGCTGAGGATTCAAAGGCATTCGTGAATAGAGCTCAGAGTATGCGAGCGCCGGCCGCTCCCAAAGCACCGTTACAAAGCTTTGGATCCATGAGACAGCCGTCCGGGGCTCCGAGGCCTGTTTCCGGCGTCGGCCGCCCCACCGCCCCGCCGCCCCCCCTGCCCAGCCAGCCGAAGCATGACGAAGCACCCGTCTATCAAAACCCTAAACCAATCGTAGACATAAAATCTACAGACTACGTGGACTGCATAGAGGAGAAGCAAGCGCCTTTAGCGCATATAGACGAAGAATCCGGAGACAATATTTACGCCATCATAGAAGAGAGCCCCGAAAAGCATTCGAAACCTCTCCCCGGGGTCCCACCGCCGATCAAAACCATCCCCCAGCCCCCGCCGGTGGGGTACAACACTCCAAAGCCCATAACCTCAAACTCCGGAAGCACAGAAAGCATGGGTCTGCTAGGAGAAATAGTCAACGAGATCCAAAACCGGAACTTCGATTCCATTTATTCCGGAGCGACTCTCTCTAGAAAGAAGAAAGGGAGAGCGAAGGAGGAAACTCCTGAGAGTAATAGTGACAGCACGTATATGAATACTGGGTATAAGACCCCTGAAAGTGTCTACAGTAATTCTGGGGCCAAAAGCGTAGCATCTACTACCAGCAGCGGTTATTTGCACCCCTCAGCTGTCAACGTACCGACGTATCTAAATAAAGACAAGGAAAGACAAGACGACAAAGCTCCACCTTCCCCAACCCTAAAAAATAACACCAAGATCCCGCAGTTTTCCCGGCAAGTGACGCCTCCAAATTTACGAACGTCGACGTTTAAAACGGTACCTCAGTCGCCTAAAGCGAGTAGCAAAAATGCGCAGAAGACTATCACGAATAGCCCCGATGTAGTGTCAAGCTGCGCTGTCGCAGATAAGGCTGTGAAAGCGCCCGATGTGATAAACAACAACAAACCTACCGAAACACCTAAAATAGCGGCCAAACCCAGTATCACGGCCAAGCCAAACGACAATAGACCACCTTTAAGACCCGCTCCGACCGTTGACAAGAAACCAACCATCAAGCCGGCACCAAAACCTACCGTAACAAATGTAACTAAACCCCAAAGTGCGCTGAACCGCGTCAACTCAAAAGCGGACTCTGTAGCGGACAATAACAAAAATAAACCTAAAGTGGTCCCAAAACCGGCCACGATAGGCGTCCACAGAACTGACTCCAACGTCAAGCCGAGCGCGACGAAATTAACGGCAAAACCATCGAACGTCGCTAGCCTGCAGCAAAAGTTCGAAAATAGGAAATCTTTAGGCAAAGAGCCTGCGATCGCGAAGAAATAAGCTAAGACAAATTTAGTGCTATTTTATGCAGCTTTTATTTAAGAGTGTTGCTAGAAAATGTTTTACTATTAAATGAAACAAGTACATCTAGTCTGATAGAAATTAAAGAGATCGGCACTGCGGGAACGAACGACTCGACTATGGTTGAATTTACGTGATATTTTTGTAATTTCAATCGTATTTGTCATTATTATAATAGCCTATTGAAATAACTCAGTGTTCATATTTTGATAATAGAAAAGCATTTTGACGAATAGATAAATGATTAATTGTATAAAGTTTTTATTATATTTCGCTTTAAGATTTGTATGGATTTTACCTGAGACGCGTACCTTTTATAAATAAGGTTTTTATACCCACAGGAAAATTCATACGATTATAGATTTTAGTTAAGAGATCTCTGTACATAATTTAGTTGTAATTTTGTACATTTTGATTTCGAGTTTGTGATTCAATTCGATCAAACGTCAAGTGTCTTAAAAATCGTACATACAATAAATGGTTTATTTGTATTTTTATAAAGACTTTAAGTAATGTTTGGGAGTTATAGATATAAAATAAAAGATGTGTGTTTGTTGAAACAGACCCTTGGAAATAAAAAGTGATAGTAATATTATGTTTCCATAACTACATCTGGTTATATCCGAGAGCTGGTGCTAAAGCAATAGGTATATCTAACTTTATTTCTATATAACAGTTGGACTTCATATGATTGTAAACTATTTTTTATATTAAAACTCATTTAATGTACGTTGTCAAAATCATACATTTTAAAATAGCCACATTATCTTTTTTAAATAAATCGTAATACGATGTCAAATTTCCATAGAAAGCTGATATTTAATGAAAGCTACTTAGCGATTTAATGGTCATTTAACCGGCTGTGAGTGCAGCAGTAGTCACATGTGACGTAATTCACTGCCATTTGTTGTGTACAAAACTAGATGGTGCTGATTTGATGTCACAAAATTTCAAATAATAAAACCTAATATTTATTACCCCACATCGAAAATACAGTATAATTATTCAATGCAAGTTTTCTAATAAGATATTAGTTTATCGAACACCATTTATCAGAAGCTGGAAAAATAGTCTCAATTTTATAGAAAAAATATAGATTTATGGAAGGCATATATGTAAAAAACATTATTAAATAATGAGTGAGTGTGTAAATTACTTAAAAGATTAGAAATTAATTATTTTGGCTGCTTTTATGGCGATATCTTATAAAGACTGATAATGTCGTTGAAATTAAAGTGATGCTTTTAGCTGCTATAGGTTTACTTGACATAAGTATATTTACTATTTACACGCAATGATTAAATTTAATATTAAAGGTTCGCATTTATTTGTGTGGCGTATGAATTTAATTGATGCCTGCGATGCCTTTGATGTCAGAAGTGTAATTCGAATCTTGTTGGATTAATTTAACCACTTATTGTTTAACTCGATATTCTTACTAAAATAATGTTGAGGAACTAAATACGAGTATGTTATAATAAGTGATATTGTTGTAAACCTTTACTTTATCATAGCTTAAAAAACAGTACTCCCGTGCGTGTTTTCGAGTTATGCTTCTGATGTCTAAAGAGTTTCCGTTGCATTGATTTGAAAATTTATTCCTTAAATAAAATTGACCAGTGTTTTGTTGTAAACAACTTAAAAGTCAATGGTGAAATATAAGTGATATTCATACTTGGATCGTCACTTCTAATTTAACATAAACTTTGTAGGTATTTAGTGAGTCCGAAAAGTATATAAATAGTTGTAAATACAACCAAAGAATACATAAGTGCGTTTCACAGTTTAAGATAGCTAGTGTGTTTTGGTTGGTATTATAAACTCAAGACTGTGGAACTTTGACAAGTTTTTTTTGTTTAGTGCACTTAAGTTAATTTGACCCTAAGACAATAGTCACTTGTAGAAAGTTACTTTTACGTAACGTTTACTAGTTACGGTTTCGATCGGTAAAGATCTGATTATTCCTTTCAGTCTCATTTTGGGCTAAGTGGTTGGATGTTATTTAATACTTAAATAAATACACCAACTTAAAAATATGACGTTTTCGTTTTATTTCTACCACAATCTATTTATAATTTTGTAATATGAGCCGAATTTTTGATTTTCTAAGGGATATATGAATGGGTTTTTCCGAATCAAATTCCTAAGACGGAAAAGACAGAAAATATCCACTTGCTGGAGTTGCAAATTCAGAACATCATCTACAATTTTCTATTCTATATCCTTTAGATGGCAGCCGGCAGGCTGAGGCAATATTCAGTTGATTCTACCACAAAATTCAAAATTTTATTCAGCAAATAGGCAGTTGAATGCTCTTTTACACCTCATTTTTTTGAGTCTACTAGCGCTTTCGGAAAGACCATGATTGCCAAGAAGAATGCGCCGCAAGAAACTTGGCACAAAGTATTTTTTTCTAAAAACAAGTTACATTAGCTCTTACAATACGTAACCACAGACAAATTACACAAAGAAACCTCACTCTGTCATTAAAAGATTAAGAGAGAAAAAACAAACCGCAATTTAGAAACAAGTGTAAAAAGTAATTATAAGAACAGCAGAAAAGCAACATTCATCATTCAACAGCAAGCAGCATTCTGCTCAGGAACGTCAACGTATAGGCAGCAAGCTCAGAGGGTCGAGCACGAGTTTTCGAATCCTGCGTAACGTTACGGATATCGTATCGAGATCGAGAAGCCTCATACTAAATTTTAGTTCCAAACGTCATACAAAGTCGATAACGTTTACTATTCGATTTTACGTGACGCAGGTTTCGAATATTCGTACTCGGGCCTCAGCAGCATCTACATATAGATCGACCACATTAGACAATGTGTCCAACTCAACCACGGAGACCTCTGTCGGGTCGTCAAGCAAAACTGCTGTCTGATCTCCTTCCTTTTCTGCTCTAAGGATCACCTTTTCAAATCAAAATTGCTGTCAGTAGTATCTTATATTGGACTGTGATTGGTGTGGTTGTAGGTATATCTTCTGAAACCAGAAGCAAAGTTACTGTTAAAGGTGCTGTAAGACTAGCTTCGAAAGTCAGAACTGAAGTTAGTGTAATAAACGGATCACTCACGTACCTATATAAGTTGTGTTTAGCCCGACTTGTTTCGGACTAAGTCGTAGTCCCTCCTCTGGGAACGCACGACCAAGGCTCAAGGTAGTATCATGTTAAACGAACAGAACTTGATTAGATCTTTATTATATCTTCATTATTTAAAGCAGGCTCATAACCATCTTTGTATAACGAAAACTAAATCAAAAATTCGTTAAAAAGTTGTAAATAAAAAAAAAACCAACTCTGCCTGGTGCAGAGTTGGTTTTTTGTTGCAATACAAAAAAATACGATAGCACACATAACACGTGGAGCGCTGGGTTTTATTTTGCAACATCAGTAATATTCTCCTGAAAATAAACAGAGTCTGGAAATGTCATATACATATTTTCGATAAAATGTTCTATGAAATTTTTTCAAGTACCAATATTGAAAAAAAAAACCGGTCCATTGGGAAGAGCGCAGCGAGCATTCCTAACACTTCCCTATATGTGATGTTGTCTGTGCCGTGTCCGTTTTTCGCATACTCTGTGTGCACATTTCCTTTCCGCGCTGTTGCTGTCTGTCGTTATTCAGTAAATTATTCCAATTTCTTTGTGTAATCAAGCTAATTTTGAGGAAATACAATCAAAATGTAAGTCTATAATCCCTTAACAAAGTGAACATAGTATTTTTTTAGAAATCGCGGGCGTAACAACATGTAATTTCTTGATTTTAGGGCCACCACAACCAAGCCACGCTCGGAGATGACTCTGGAAGAATTAGCTAAAATCGAGGAGGAAGAATTCAGTACTGGGCCTCTTTCCGTGCTCACGCAGTCCGTGAAGAACAATACTCAAGTACTGATCAACTGCCGAAATAACAAAAAGCTATTAGGCCGTGTGAAAGCTTTCGACCGGCATTGTAACATGGTCCTCGAAAACGTCAAAGAAATGTGGACTGAAGTACCAAGGACTGGCAAAGGAAAGAAGGTACTATGTTTTGTTTAGTTGGTGTTAGATTGTTGTTCATCAATGTCTTAATTTTGAGGTTAGGTGTTTAATTTGTAAAACATTGTGCTGTTGTTATTCGTTTTTTTTTTATATCGAAAACTCAGTTGACTGTTGAGACCAAACTCAATGGCTCCCAGGAATAGGGCCCTGGTGATGCATAAACCGAGAAACGTTGAACAATTCAATTAGTTCTTTTATTAAATGCATTCATGCTCCTACAAAGTACGGCAATAAGTGGTCTTTGAAGATTACCCTCTTGTACCTAAATTACTCCTATTGCCTCAACAAGTGAGCAACACCACTAACATGCAGCAGCAACTTATGACTAAGTGCTTTTCAAATTTGTGTTTATCATTTAGGTCAAACCCAAATCTTGGATACAAAATAAATTAATCTCAAAACCCAAATTATCTTTATTTGTTTCAGGGTAAAGCTGTAAACAAGGACAAGTTCATTTCCAAAATGTTTCTCCGCGGCGACTCTGTCATTCTAGTTGTAAGAAATCCCCTCGCCACTGCGGCTGGAAAGTAAACTTATAGTAAGAAACCAAAGTCTTCCACTGTTAAAGTACTTATGGCCTTTTCACATTCCATTCTATTTATCTATAGGATGTGAGATTGAAAATCATAGGATTTCATTAGAAATGAAGCTACAAAATTGGTTTTCTTGTTAAATCTTGCTGATGTAGTTATTCATATGCCACATAAGTTTTGAAGAACCCCTCTAGGTAAATCTGAACCATAATGTAGCAAAGTATTGATGTCTTTATGAGTTGAACTAATTTCCATAAGGTGCTTTGGTA
This sequence comes from Clepsis dumicolana, assembly GCA_963691665.1. Taxonomy (NCBI): domain Eukaryota; kingdom Metazoa; phylum Arthropoda; class Insecta; order Lepidoptera; family Tortricidae; genus Clepsis; species Clepsis dumicolana. The sequence continues at coordinate 25,183,765 of OY829506.1, read as the reverse complement.
ATGGATGCATTAGTTGATAATTTTATATGTATGGTCAATATAAGGTATAAAATGTAAAATGTTTTTTATTTTTATTTAATACCTGGATAGTGACACTTATTTTTCTATACAGCTTTGTACATTTAACATTCACTTTTTCCAACAAACGAAACTTGACAATTATATTGACGACCGGATAGCATAGTGGTTATAGACCCTGACTATGAAGCTTGAGGTCCCGGGTTTGATCCCCGGTCGGGGCAGATGTTTGCATGATGAATGCAAATGTTTGTTCTCAGGTCTTGGATGTTTGATATGTATTTGTTTATATAAGTATGTTTATCTGTTGTCTAGTACCCATAGTACAGGCTTTGCCTAGTTTGGGACTAGGTCAATTTGGTGTCAATTGTCCCATGATATTTATTTATATCATGTGCCTAAGAAAACCATGTGGTATTGCGGCTGAGTATAAAATCATTTGTTGTTGCTATTCTGTTATCAATGAATACCTGAACAATCACTTCATGGCATCAGTTATGCTCCTTCATGCATACCCAGCTTGCTAAAAGAGCTAGGATAAAATGAGTCAACACAATTATGCAAAAGATTCATTTATTTCATCTTTTGTTCCTTTGCTCCTTCATTTCCTTTACACAGAAACAATGTACCAGCTACCATTAACAGCTAACTTCCATTATTTACTTAAGAGTATTTTAATAGTCTTAATACAAAAGGTATCCAAACATTCAGACTCAAGTTTCAATGGCCAGCCATGACATATCTTTACAAGACAAATGCTACAAAAATCAGATACTCTAACATACCAATCTTGAGATCACATCGTTGTATTACAGCTACGAACACACAGAGGCGACGCTACGAAATTCTGGGCTACATGTTCTATACAAATTTTGAACAGCAAACGGAGTAGAAACGCAATAACTTCGCTTCAGTGTGTCCACGGCTTCAAATATGAATTATTGGAACAGAGGTGTATTAAAGATGTCGCAGGGATATTGGGGCGCGTTCGCACCGGGACAGACTTAACCAAACTTATCCCTAGCGGTAAAATGCATACAACACCACTGTGACACTCATGGTCTACAAGCCAACAATAATAACATCACAGATAAATATTAGACATATTTTTTGGCTCTAATCTTTGAGCAATCTCAGTCAATACATAGATAACATACTCTCAAACAACAATGTGGAAATTTAACTAATGTACCACTTATTTTAACCAAAATATTACATAAGGCCACGTCTACTGGACATACGATCTTCAACGCCAGTTACAATGACCGTTTCTACATTTTAAAATGTAAATCAGTCACTGCAATGATATTGAAATTACATTTCAAAATTTTCAATCAACCAACAATTTACACATATACAAAATAAAATTCGTTCTCGCGTATACGTTGTACTGTATAATCAAAATAAACTAATGTTTAATTATTAACCATCTTCAAAGAAAAAATGTCCTGAGTTTATTTTAGTTGCCCAAAACTTAGTTCTAAATACTACACTGTCGGATCTAACCGAAATTTCACAAGTATAACCTAAACAGTATAAAATGAGGGTAACTTTAGAGTGATTTTGGACACAATATATAATAATGCAAAAACCCAAACTGTCATTCTTTAATTTGCCAAACCTCTCATGTTTCCCAGTCAAGAGTAAAAACAAAAGTATTATAAATAAATATTATATAAAAAAGCCCTAAAGCTTGCCGCTTCGATAGAACAAAACGAAGAACAGTACGCGAGAGGATAGAAACTTGCCGCGTAACCGCGACTAGCTTTGCCGCTCTGTGCGTGCCTTTCTAACAAACACGATATGAAAGGGACGCACTGAACAACAAGCTCTCAACTCCATTGAAAAAAACATTCCAAGTCGCACTTTCATTCAAAATTCGAATAAAGAGTGGCGTCACTGGTAGATATCAAAGCCACGCACGCGCTGGGGCCTGACAGCCGACACTGAGCCAGTGTCCAGCAGTGGGACGTAAATAGGATTTATTATTATCACATGTCACTAGTCTGTCTTATACTTTCACAATTTCACGGAACTTAATCGGAGTCCGCATAAAAAAAAAATCATTATTTTATTTGTGTCACAAGAAGACTAAAAATCTGAACTTTTGGTCTTGAATTTTAATTTTGCTACGGTCATAAAACAAGACCAAATGCGACACAAAAAATCTGCGCAAGTCTTCACATTTTAGTGACCAAAGGGCTAGCGCATCCTGCGTCTAGTTCTATCATTCGTTGCGGTTTGACATCTTGTTTTCGTAATTCACTCTTAAGGCAGAACAGTAATAAGTTGGTTCAGCGTATTTAATTCTTTCGCACTCGCATATTGGTTAGAACATGCTTAACGTAACAAAAAAGTCTTACGTCACTAAACTACCAACATTCACCCGCTGTCAAACCACAACAAAAATTCGATATAAAATTGCACTCTGGTCCCTCTAGTTGAGTAGCGGCGTGTCCATGTTAAACTTGTAAATAGTCGCGCAGACGGCGTCGCGGTGCGATGCGACATCGTACGGGGGGAGGAGCCGTATCCGGCGCACGCGCTCCTCCGTGTACAGCTCGACCACGCCCCACTGCTTGAGCAGCCGCCAGCAGTTCTGGATGGCGTCTGTTGATATTGCTTCTCCTGGACGCGTAAATGTAACAAATTAATACATGAAACTACCGTGACACTCAATCATAGTCAAGCGAGTCGCGCGAGCGGTGTGCGTCTCGCTGCCGCTGGGTCGTGCGCACCCAGAAGAAGGACTACGAATTAGTCCGAAACACGTCGGGCTAAACTCTACTTATATGCGTGAGTGATCTGTTTTACTTCACTAAAATTAATATATTTGCAGTTTTCAAGTGGTAATTTTTGAAGATGTGGTGGAAATTTGGTTTTTATACTGCTGTTATTGAATTCTGAATAAAATGAAAGCTGCTATGGTGTGGTGTAGCTAGTTTCACAATGAGAGAATACTCTGTACTATGTATGGCACTTAAACCACTGCTTTACACAGTAGCGCCCCGAGTTCAATATTTTATTTTCAAGTAACACAACATTGTATCATAAATTAGACAGTCAGGGAAGCGCCTTTGGCTTATCTATGCACTTTTTTTTTCTGCGACTTTTCGAGGGGGATGCCACACTTACAGCACACGTCTACGCTCATCTCAAAATTTGTTCTTCAAACTCACGCTAAAACAAAACTGTCACACAAATGCCAAAAACACGCACACGATCAGACAGACTTAATGTAAAATTTTTGGCAGAGGGGAAATCGCGAGTTAACATTTCCATTCCTTTCCTGCTCTAAGCATTGTACAGAGATTGGAGTTTCTCTCGATTTATTCGTGGTTGCTACGAGTTATGAAAGTACGAACCGTATATCATCCTGTTCTGCGAGTAGTCCTCGGTGAGCTGGTCGAGCGTGGCCTTGACGAGGTCCTTCTGCGGCGCCGCGCGCACGCCGCGGCACGCCGCCGCGTAGCCCTCCAGCAGCGGCCGAATGCTGCGCAGGAGACGCGCGCTGGAACATCATTTAACATGTTAAGCATACGTCAATCAATCAACTAGACTAGTGGCTCTGTGAGCTGTTAACCTAGCGAGCTCTTTTTTTTTCCAAAAAACGAATCGACGAAAAATCTATATTAAAATGATTATCGAACCTGATCATAAAATTTCACGAGAATCGGCTAATTTTTAACATTATTAGGTTTTTTTTCCAACGAATCGACAAAAATATTATTTCTATACATAGGATTATCCAACCTGCTCAAAAAATTCCACAAGAATCGGTTGACAAATGCGACCTGTACAGGAAAACTGCCGGACAGTTGGCGGACAGGCGGACAGACATACGAGAGCATTTTTGTCCAAGCCTTCGCTCACTCCGTGATTTAATGCGTATAGTTAAAGTGAGAAAAGCTTCCCTTTGTCGTTGACATTGTCCTAAGATTTATTTTTGCCTTGCCCACGGGAAAGGTTTTTCTACTGCGTCTATAGTACAGTCGCAGTGTAAAGAGATTATAACAGTGGTCCGACACCTTTGATGTTTGCGTAAAAGCCGACACCGCAACCGCAACGCCACAGCAGCAGCCGTCTTCCTAGTTACTAATAAAAACGGGCCTTGGCGGCGTATGCAACTGTGGTCACCCCTGTCTAGACAGTGCTTGGGTCGTTACCGTTCGGCGAGCGCCCCGGGCCGCGTGGCCAGCCGGTACTTGATGCTCCGCGCGGGGTCGGGCCGCTCGGCCTCGTCGTCGTCGTCGTCCAGCGAGCGCGCGAACCGCTGCGACCAGCGCTGCTCCTCCAGGGCCGCGCCCGTCTGCGCGGACACGACACACATCAACAATGAGGGCTATCGCGAGGCAACAGTCCGCTAGGGTCGCAGTTTTATGACATTACCATGGCAACGAGCAGCACCTATTGACTAGCCCAAATGTAAACAAAGCTCTAAGAGCTTTTGCGCGTTGCGTCAATGATTGAGGTACTGCCCTGCCCCCTCCTATCCCACAAAATTTACAAGTCCTACAATTTCACATATTTGTAATATTTTAGTATGAAAAACTTTACAAATATGTTAAATTGTAGCACTTGTAATTTTTGTGGTATAGGGGCCTGGTGCTCCAATTCAAATTTCCACCGTCTATACAAGTGTCGGGTAAGCGTACCAGGCGATAGAAGTTTTTTCGATCATGACTTTTCAAGACTCGTGCCTGAAAAGTCGCTTCAAGCTTCAATTCTTTCTCACACTGACACTCCGGCTTACGCGCGAAGAGGGACAGACATGGGCGTAAAAGCGGGAGTTTGTCAACCGAATTGTCATTGAAAACTAACATTTGTAAAGGTGGTGAAATAGGGAGTGGCGTCCCGCCGTTACCTGCACGCGCTGCATCAGGTCCTGCGCCACGAGCGCGTCCAGCGCGCGCGCGAGCGTCTCCTCGACGCGGTGGCACGGCGCGCACAGGATGAACTCCTGGCTCAGCACGGCGCACAGCTGCAGCGCCGCCTCCATCAGCTCCGAGTGCCGGACCACCTCTTGGTCAGCGTCCGGCTGCCGAATTATGCTTTCTAGCGCCGTTGCTGTGAATTAATAACACATTGTTTTTAACCACCGACGCAAAAAGAGGGGGTGTCATAACTTTATGAATTTGACCTGTGTACGGGTGTATCTGTGGCATTGATTTGGTAGCGGTTTTTTTTAAACAGAAGCTACCATCCATCATGTAAAACTACTGGGACGTTTATGTTTATGTAGTTGCGTGTTGCGTGCTCGCGTATGACTGACCGATTATGGCGGGCGCGGCGTAGTGCGCGACGACGGTGTTGCTGTAGTAGTGCAGCTCGAGCGCGGCGGCGATGGAGCGCTGCGGCCGCACGCGCGCCGCCTCGCCCGCGCCCTCGCGCCGCACCAGCGCGCGCCCCAGCATGTCCAGCTGCAACAACGAGTTAGCACACAGGCGTCACCGGCGTGGCCTGGACTCACGGCGGCGCTCCGTCAGCACGCGGCAGTCAGGCTGTCACGGCCGGCGTCGCCGCAAACGCGCGCGGTTGTTTATAATTGGTTCAAATAGTTTTACGTGAGCCTGTATGTATTTTATTTTATATTTGTAGGCAAGTAACACTTACTTAAATCACCTTAAATGGCTTCATTTGGTATGGCACTTATAATAACTTCTAAATAAGAAGTGTCTATAATTATGTAGGTGCGTAATGATTTATAAATCTCATATTTTGTAAAACTAGAATAAAATAATGATTTCAAAGTAAAGAAAAACTTATATCTTAGCGATGTTATCTTTAGACGTGAGTACCTAATATTTAACAGCGAGCAACCCTAGCAACACGCCTCGACGACAGAGAGGTGTGACGACGTGAAGGGGGTATATAAATGGCGGAGTTTTGGACTCGGTCAAAAGAGATTCCGTTCCACTGTTATTATTTGTAGTTATGGCCTGTACTCACGGCGCGGCGCAGCAGCGCGCCGGGCTCGCCGGTGTAGCCGAGGTCGCGGCCGGCGGCGGCCAGCGCGGCGCCGCGCGCGGCCACGGCCTGCCCCAGCTCGCGCAGGCTGCAGCCGCGGCGCCGCTCCGTCAGCAGGACGTACGCCACCACGTTGGTGCACATCAGGGCTGTCGCTTGCGCTGCGTCTGTTATGGGCAGATAAAAAAAAAGCTAAACTTTTTGCGTTTTTATTTGTAATCTCTGAAACTAAGCTATTTCAATCGTACTGTGCAGCACAAAACCCGATTTTGTTATCATCACACATTTATTCGCTAGGGTTATAAAATAAAAGACACAAGTGTTCTTATGCCAGTAGATTGCTCGGCGAGGCTAAAAAAAACACTTATTTTACACTAGATATTTTGGCACCCGAGCGAAGCGTGGGTTCCAATAGTGCGAGGGTAAAATTGTGGTTATAATTTCTACTTTAAGGAAAGTAAATAACAGAAATAAAGGGGAAAACGCTAACCATAGACCAGATGCCTGCCGATGGCCTCGACCATCATCTTGTGGTCGACGGCCACGTCGGCGCCGTACATGCTGCTGTGGCTGTGGTTGTACAGCAGCCGGCGGTCCAGCTCCGCGGCCAGGTTGCTGGCGGGCGGCGCGAGCGCGCGCTCGATCGGCGCCGTCAGGTAGTTGTAGTTTTTGAACGATGTTGCCAGCTCCTGTAAGGGATTTTACATTGCACCCGTTCTTAATATTTAATCTACAGCCCGCGCGCGAGCTCCAAAGAATCGGGGGCTGGGTTTGTTTTATTTTATCAAACACGTGACATCGTTAAATAATAATGTCACTAGCTCATTTAAATAATAATAATCGAATCTGATCACGAAATATAACGAAAATCGGGTAATTTTTGAACACTATTCGTTTTGCTCTATAATAAAAATTCCAAAAAACGAATCGACAAAAAATTATACAAGTATAAAAATAGCGAACCTGCTCACAAAATTTCACGAGAATCGGTTAAGAAATGCGACCTGTAGAGGAGAACCGGACATACAGACATACGAAAAAAAATTTGTCCAAGCTAAATTTGAGACTCTTCCTTCACTTCGTACGATGGACGTAAATGTTGATTGCTGGTGCCAACACGTTACGGGGGAGGTCTAAGTTCAACAGTGGACGTTTTCCGGATGGGACGTCGAGCTGACCTTGAGCGAGATGGGCTGGTTGAAGTCGACGCGGATGCTGCCGTGATTGGTGTTGAGCGTGCGCCAGATGCCGCGCAGCGCCGTCCAGAAGGTCTCCATCTGCTTGGGCATGCCGAGCTGCTCGCGCACGAAGTTGCCGTCCACTAGCCGGTCGTAGTTCACCGTCACCGGCACGAGCAGCGCGTCGTCGATCGTGCCGTCGAGATACGCGTCCATTATTACTGAGAGGATGCCCGCTGTGGAAAGAGGAATCGTGAGGCCGGGGGTAGACGGACTAGCCGCCTAGAATAATATACTCTCCTAGTCGGTTTCGTGGAAGCAGGCCGGCCTTAATCATCTAGGCGCCCTGGGCGATTCATGCATTTGGCGTCCTTTTGTAGACAGTGGTGACATTATGCCGGCGCGCGCGGCGCCCTGTGTAGACCCCGGCGCCCCGGGCGCTCCCCCCCCCCTAAGGCCGGCCCTGCGTGGAAGGAAGGAAGAGGTCGACCTAGGCGAAGCTACGTAGACCAGATAAAGGAGAAGGCCGGTATCGTGTCGTATGAGGAGGTCAAGGAACTAGCTCATAAGAGAGATGATTGGAAGAGACAAGAGTGTAACTCTCAAGTTTGATGATGAGACGGTTTCGGCTACAGCGATTGCTAGTTAATTCTGAATACGGGCACTTGATCGTTTTTCATGTACCCTAAGATGGCTGCAGTAGCCAATCCTATTTGAGAAGGTGCTCTAGCACTAGCGGTACGTAAGGATACCGCTAACATAATGGTAATCGATGGCTGCTGGTGGTTTACCCTGTTATTCATAAACCTATTTTAACTCAAATGCCGTTAAAGTTCGTTTGCCTTTTTTTGTCACATTGATATTTCCGTTAGTAAGAAGAAGACAAAACCTATTTTAGCTAATGGAGGCTTGAGTGACGTTTATGAATAAGGCCATTAGCAGGGACCGGAACCGGTTACCTTAATACCCGGTAGCCCAAGGGTTTTGAACGGGTTTCTTATAACGCTGGGTATTAAAAACCCGTATATTACGGTAGCCCTTTAAACGGCTTACCGGTTAATACATTTACCACTTGCAATGGGTTAACCCGGGCTACCGCATAGCGTATCGAAACCCCAGGATTGGGTAGCCGCTTGAAGCGCTGATTGTGCGTGCAGATTATTTTGAATCATACTTCCAGCGCGGCTTATATAGTTTCGCCTATTTAAAAACCCTAACACGGAGGAGGCGGCATTTGTCAAAGACTTTGTAAGTCGCCGACTATTGAAACAAAATAAGACCTCAAGTCGACTGCAAACCTTTTAAAACTCATTTTTAATAATGTTGTGGTCGGATTGTTAGTTTCGGCGCGAACTAGGTATTTGTTATTAGCTAACTAGGAAAATAACATCCATTTTCAATTCCAAGATGGCGGACATAATTTTTTCTAAAAGTCAACATGGGTGTCATTTTCTATGTTTTGAGGGTGCTGATTTTGAAAATGACATCCATTTTCAAATCCAAGATGGCGGACACATTTTTTTTGTTGAAAATCGATATGGGTGTCATTTTCTATGTTTTCAGGGATGCTGATTATGAAAATGACATCCGTTTTCAAATCCAAGATGGCGGACACATTTTTTGTGCAAAATCGATATGGGTGTCATTTTCTATGTTTTCAGGGGTGCGGATTCTGAAAATGGCATCCATTTTCAAATCCAAGATGGCGGACACATTTTTTTTTTGTTGAAAATCGATACGGGTGTCATTTTCTATGTTTTCTGGGGCGCTCATTATGAAAATGACATCCGTTTTCAAATCCAAGATGGCGGACACATTTTTTTTTGTTGAAAATCGATATGGGTGTCATTTTCTATGTTTTCAGGGATGCTGATTATGAAAATGACATCCATTTTCAAATCCAAGATGGCGGACACATTTTTTTGTTGAAAATTGATATGGGTGTCATTTTCTAGTTTTCATGATACTCATTTTCAAATCCAAGGTTAGGTCCGAAACAAGTCGGGCTAAACTCGACTATCCGTTTTTATTTATGATTATGATTGAGTCTCATGGTAGTTTCATGTTAAAAGACCCATATCTTACTTAAAAAAACCGACGAATTGAGAACCTCATCCTTTTTTGAAGTCGATTAATAGAAACTTTAAGCAGGTAAGTACATACTTACCTATATAAGTACGGAAAGATTAAAATATAAATTGATTGTTCTCTTCGTACATAGTTCCTTTCCGTTTTCATACTAATGTACAGTTTCGCTTCGCGAAAACACGGGCGCGCGGCGGAGCGGGGTGAAAGGGCTACCCTAAGCCGAAGGTAACCGCTTAGCATATTATTAACCCAAACCTAATAAATACGGGTAAGCGGTTACCTCTTGTTACGATTAGGGCTACCCGAATATGTACGGGTTATACGGGTATTAGGGTAGCCCGTTGAAGGGGCTATCGTATCGATGCGGTAGCCCCTTCATCGGGCTACCGTTTCGAACGGCTTAGCCGAATGATAGGGTTTTCCGGTCCCTGCATTAGCCTTTAGAGCGTTATGCTTGGCGTCCGGAGCGGATCGCCTCCGCTCTTCAAATGTCACCTTGTCTCTAACAAGTAAATACGGAAACATAAATAAATAAATATGTCTAAAGTAAATACGGAACCCTTGTAGGAACACTTTGTTGTCCGTTCGTCTGTTTGTCAACTCGAAGTAAAACAAAACCTATTGTGTACTTCTCATTAACCTAGAATCATGAAATTTGGCACGAAACAAGGTCTCACCACACAAGTTAGGGAAAAAATGCGAAATACGTTAGTTATGGAAGGCGAGCGCGAGTCCGACTCACACATGGCCTGATTTTTTAAATAGTACTGGGCAGTATAGGCAGTATAGTCTGCAATGTCAAGTTTTAAATTGCCGTATTAATTCTTATGGGCTACTTCTTTCGAGACGGCTACAAATATAGTTTCAAATTTAAAGGAAGGTCCAAGGTATAGCGTCACTATTACCTATCTGTGTATCGGTGTATTTGCTATCTCATGAGCCTTCCTTTCGTTCGCCGACTATACACTCGTACGTATAAAATGAATGTCGTTTAATATCATCAGTTGATTACATTGCAAAATCAATATCTAAACCGCCCTTTGACATACATTTAATTTGTTATTGATATAACTAACAACATATTATGATAACATTAATAAGCTCAAAATTGACGTCATTACTAGCAACAACAACAAAATATACGCTACTGTTTCGCGCGATGCAAATCATTGCTATCTTTATAGACTTTCGTGTTCGCAGTACAATAATATTTATTGCTTACCAGATAACACTTCTACAAATTGCAGCGTGTAAACATTACAGATGTTATAAAATTAAAAATACAACATAGAGTTACAGTAAAAGATATACAGAATACCTTAGACTCAGAAAAATATAATTTAAACCGTAGCATGAACATTGTTGGGTTAGGCAACATCGACCAGCGCGTTTTTTATACAGTCAGCAGCAGAAGTAGCTAAGCAACCGAAGCGGTCACAATGATCTAAGCACGGCTCTATTGTTATAGACTTAAGAGCTTATGCATGTTAGCTGGTTTAGTCTCAGATACAGGGTTCATTTTAGTCACTTTAGTTCAGGCACACGTGTTACGTAGATTTTAGCAAACAAAATGTATATTTTCTCATCTTGTACGGCAAATTTTTCGAATAATTAATTACTATTATTATTGTGACCGCTTAGGTTGCTTAGCTACTGCTGCTGCTGACTGTACTTACAGTGGTAGATTTTCTATAAGGCCGATTTGGCATCCGCCACTTCCATAGAAATTCTGACCTAAATGTGATTATTTAGGTCTCGTATAAATATGGTTGTTTATACGTGTGACAATCTGACAGTTGGCAAATCAGGTGCATAAAAAATTTAGCACAGCACGTAAGCTCACCCCTGTATCCCATAACGGCGTGGCCAGGACTTTGCGCGATCTACAAGCGATTTCTCAGTTCATTGCGCGGTCGAAACGCCTACTGCACTTCGGTTAGTTTACAATGCCCGCAATGTATTAGGAAAAATAGGTGAACGCTCGTACGAAGTCGTGGCCGCGCCGTTAGGGTGGGCGGAAAGCACCGAAAGCACGGACAACTGTATGATTCAATGCAACTTTCATTTATGAAACGTTTCATCTTTGGCCACACTTATTTGATAAATAAAAAATTACCAATGAAAATAATCGATTTATTGATTATTTTTGTTTTTATTTTTATGAAACATTCATAGAATGAAATTCAACATACAATGACAATGCAAAGAAAAATTCGTTAAGCAGCTGGACTTGAACCAGCAACCTCGGTAATCCGTACCACGCTCCACCAATTAAGCTATACTTAACGTTGGTGTACCTAACGAATTTTTCAATGCCTTTTGCATTGTCATTGTATGTTAAAAAATTACCACCCTTACCTTTAGGGGGTTGCGGTTTCCCAGTCCTCGTGCGTCCACCTTCTATGAAGAACTCTAGATTGTTCTTAGCTGCTAAACTATTTAATATGTAAGATCTGAAACAAAATTAAACAAATCAAATTAGACTCGAACACGCATGAAGCACGTTTTAAAAAAGCTTGTATTAACTTCACTTTGGAGTGGTTAGTCTGACTTAAAAATATAAGTCCAATAAAGCTGTGAATCCACCAGAGAAGTGCGAGATAGCTCAGCGTCGTGCGAGAAAAAAGCCACCAATAGGATTACTTTATTTTGACAACCTTGCTCAGTTATTGGTAGATTTATTCCTCATGCACAATTAAACTGTTTAACACGCACAACTCTGGCGGAAGTGCAAATAACAATGCAATAACGTATTGGCGCTAATGAACTTTGTATATTGTTTAAAAAAAGTATTATATTCACCTGAGAGCAGTTTTGTACAACGGGTCTCCGTGATATTCCGAGCCGTCCACTCTTCGCCGGATGTAGAATGCGCCACAACCTCGGAGGAACCATCTGGCAGAATAATAAAAATACTTATACTTATGTAATATTTGTACAGTAGTAGGTGGTATAGTGTCATTCTACGGAACTTGCTAACTATGTAAACACACCGCCATATTGAAATTGTGTCTGAATGATGAATTTATTATAACGGTTTGTTTACATAGTTACTTAGCAAGTTTCATAGAATGACACTTTAGTCTTGCTGTATGCATCAAAGAGTTTGCACGTGACTCTTTGGTGCGCATTAAAAACACGATGATTATTGTATAGTGTTATTGAATCGTTAATAATTAACAATAATAAAATTATTAGCACGTACTGAAGCGTCAAAGTTTATTTAAACACAACAGGTAAACGGGCCTTCGTGACATTTCCAATAAAGTGGGTACAACCCTGAAGTTACAGTTTTACGATTGTTATTTCATTTGGACCAAATTGTGAACTTATTAACCGTTTTTTTTTACATTTATTGTTTTTTTTTTCATTTAGATACCTTACATTACATCCGACAATAGTTTATCATAAGGAAGGCATGCGACTTTAAATCTTTTTATTTTGAACTAAAGAGGGGGCATGGCATGTAATGCATTTTCCAAACATAAAAAACAAAATATTAAGATCCCTGACTTACCCAAAGAACGGTATCCTCATGTTGTCGCCGGCGGCCACTAGCGGCGGCCGCAGCCCCGTCAGGTACAACGTGAACGTTACGAGGATGTAATCCAGGTGAGACCTGCCGAACAAACGGATAATTGGGTATTTGACTGATAAGACATAATGAAAACGAGATATTTACCGCGATAACCTTATTGCGTTCTCATTATTTCTTATGTAATTAACTGCGTATAAGATAAGAAGATAAGATGTCAAAATAAAATAACTTTACACTAAGTAATCGTAGGTACCACTTAATCAATCTTTGGAAAATACATATAAAACAACCAATGTCTCACTTGTAATTGCGACTTAGACGATTTTTAATTTAACAAACAAAGTAAACAAGGATGCTGTTCGTCGAGCCATAAGTACGTGTACAGTCAGCGTCAAAAGAAGCTTGTACCTTGCCGCAATAACACACTAGTCAATCACGTATGACGCGCCGTATCTGGCTGTAGAGCGAAAAGGAAGAAGCATTTCTCAAATTTCAAACTGAAACGTTAATAATACAGAAAGACTAGAAAATAAGATCTCGAACTGGGATTCGAACTCCACCGTACTGTGGCGTCGCGCAACCTACGGCACCATCCGAGCAAACATACAAAACAAAAGTGACAAGCAACTTTTGACGCTGACTGCAGTTACTTGTACGTGTATCTATTGAAAAGTGTCGGTACCTGTGTAGTGGTACGAAGATGAGCGGCAAGCCGGCCGCTTTGGCTCGGCGCAGGCGCTCGACGCAGGCCGCGCGCGTGCCGCAGCCGCCACCCGCGATCCGCCGCACCGCCTTGTGGCACAACCACGCTACTAGCCTGAAATTACAGCATCATATGATTGTACTGTATAAGCCCTGGGCCGTGTATTATAAAGCTACAAGTTACAAGCGGAAGTCTCTTTCTAACAATAGGTGATAGAATGAGACTTCCGCTTGTAAATTGTAGCTTTATGAAACACGGTCCTGCCAGTATGGACGAAAACAGGGCAACGGTAGGAACTTGCGCGGACGACCGAATGGCCTAGTGGTTAGCGACCCTGACTATGAAGCTTGAGGTCCCGGGTTCGAGTCCCGGTCGGGGCAGATGTTTGTATGACGAATACGAATGTTTGTTCTCGGGTCTTGTATGTTTAATATGTATATAAGTATGTTTATCCGTTGTCTAGTACCCATAGTACAGGCTTTGCCTAGTTTGGGACTAGGTCAATTGGTGTCAATTTGTCCCATGATATTTATTTTATTTATTTATTATATTTCAAAAACTTGCATTAAATGAAGTAAATTTTTAACACATTTAAAAAGTAAGAAAACCAACTTATTGTTCATTATTTGATATGGCATTGTGCGGTGTGACATAGGGTATATTGTTTCCCAGAATTGCAGTCGGGTTTACTGTTTTTAATTTCAAGTTGGTTAGGTTATACATATAGGGGACAGCTTGGCATTGAGGGATCGACTCAACTTGCATTTTGCAGAGACATGATTTAGACACGAAGACTCTTTTTAGGGTTCCTTAAATCAAAAGGAAAAAACGGGACCCTCATAAGATAACCTCTTTGTCCGTCTGTCTGTTTGTCTGTCTGTCTGTCGGTCAGTAAATCAAAACCTACTGGCTATTGACCGAGAACCATGAAATTTGGCACGAAGCAAGGAAAGAATCCGAAAATTGTTTGATGAACCAACTCACTTGAGCACTTTGTTGGACATGGCGGAGCTGATGTCCTGGAGCACCTTCATGGCCCGGGCTTCGACCTTTTTCCGGAGGCCGGGCGGCACGGACCCGTCGCCGGCGCCCTGCTCGCGCGCCGCCGCCGCCGCGGACTCCAAGATCGCTTGCTGAAAGTCCTCATCTTGTACTACCTGGAATAATAAAAAATAAGGTATAGGAATAAAACCTAACCAACTTAGAAAAGTTGAAAAACCCCCGACATTGTCATTTCAAAGTTCATTATTTCGAGAACGGGTGAACCGATTTTTATGAAACTTAGCAAAGAACCATATCGATTAAACTAGCTTTCGTTTAAAAAAAACCGCATCGAAATCCGCAGTCCGTTTGGGAGATATGATGCATTTAGACATACACATGTCAAACTTATAACACCCCTCATTTTCGTCGGGGGTTAAAAAAGAACTATGATTGCTATTCAGAGTGGAGCGGAGACAAATCCAACAAATCAAAGATCATAAAAATCGGTCCCGCCGTTGTTGACTTATAAATGGTGTAACTATTTCATATGTTACTAGCTTATGCCACGCGGCCTTGCCCCCGTGAAATATTTCAAAATGAGCTAGTTCCCTATCCCGTGGGAATTTCGAAAAATCCCTTCTTAGTGCACCTCCAGGATACTCAAGGTATACGTTTGTCAAATTTCAAGTCTCTAGGTTCAGTGGTGTAGGCTCTGCGTTGTCTGTCAGTCAGTCACGGTACTATTTTATACGTATAGATGTATAGATATCAGTAGAACAGTAAGGATATACGTACGTCGGGCACTATATCTTTGTAGTCGTACTTGTGCAGATGGCAGCACTGCGCCAGGTCGCACAGGTAGCGGGACACCACGCCGCCGTTGGCGAAGTTCTGCTGTCCTATGTCGAGGATGTTTATCACCGCGCCCGTGTCCGGGGTCTTCGGGTCCTGCCATGATTCCTGGGGACAAACAAAGCAGGTATAAAGATACGATACAATACAAATATTCTTTATTGAACACCCCAAAACAGTACAAGGAGATTAAAAAAAACAGGTAACAGGCACGATGTTTTTCGAAATAAAATTGACTTAGGGAACATATGAGAAAAAGAGAGAGTGTGAGAGAAAGAGAGAAAGATTTACACAAATTCGACAATAAAGCAAAAGCAGAAACTTAATAACTATTTAAAATTTATAGAAATGCCGAATAGTGTGCTCACTCAGTATATAAGAACCATGTCGGTAAAATTTGCTTTCTATTAAGAGCTACAATGCTACAGACAGAACACAGATACAGTCGAGTTCTCCAATATCTGTACAGCCAACGGTTCATAAATATCTAAACACAGACCTTATGTAACTGGCAATAAGGTATGTGTATAGATATTTTTGAACTGTTGATTGTATAGATATTGGAGAACTCGACTGTACAACCATACACAGTTCAAATTTATAACACCCCTCTTTTTGCGACGGGGTTAAAAAAATAGGATCACATCAATCACACAAGACCTAATATGGCCGAGGTGTAACCGAAAGGACCGCTTGCAAGATAATAATGTCGCCGAAGTCATCGTATCTACGGATGCCAATTTGTATGCTTTACACGGAGAATATTTTAACGCAACATATAGGTAAGTCGTCTGCACAGAATAATGCCCGTGTCCACATTTTCCCTCTTTTGAATACTGCTAAAGGTGAAAATCTAGAATTCTAGAAGATACTGATTGACTTTATAGGTCCATTTTCATTTCTTAGAATCATTTATATGTCATGTTAACAGATTGACACGTTTACTTTTTAACCGACTTCAAAAAAAAGGAGGAGGTTCTATGTTCCACTGTATGTATTTTTTATGTATGTACATCGATTACTCTGCCAATTGTAGACCGATTTTCAAAATTCTTTTTTTATTCGAAAGGGTATACTCCTGAGGTGGTCCCATTGTCACCAAGTCATGATCTGATGATGGGATCCCAGGGAAATCGAGGGCAACCCTCAAATTTTATAGGCACGTATTATGTGTTTC
Source organism: Clepsis dumicolana (assembly GCA_963691665.1). Lineage (NCBI taxonomy): Eukaryota > Metazoa > Arthropoda > Insecta > Lepidoptera > Tortricidae > Clepsis > Clepsis dumicolana. The sequence goes on along the minus strand of OY829506.1, from coordinate 25,167,260 downwards.
ATATATTTTCTAAAGCTATTCAAGTATTTGCGTCTGGTAGTCATCATCTCATGTTGATGAGCTGATGATGGAAGGTACAACTCCTTAACGGTTAGGAGTTGGAGGATAATTCTGAAAATGTTAAATCAACGTTAAATTGTGAAATAAAAATCTTTTAACAAAAAAGTAAAACCGCCTTCAAAAAAAAACCTCAGAAAAAAAAACGTAAAATAAAATGCATTTATTTCGGACAACAGAAACTAAAGTCTAAAGTTTTATGGCCTAGCACTAAGTAGCAGTAATATGAAGTCGGTGCTTCATTCCAAGAATATTCCGCTCGCAACTCACCGACTTCATATTACTGCTACTTAGTGCTAGGCCATAAAACTTTAGACTTTAGTTTCTGTTGTCCGAAATAAATGCATTTTATTTAACGTTTTTTTTCTAAGGTTTTTTTTGAAGGCGGTTTTACTTTTTATAAGAAATGCTACTGATAAAATAGTTATATCTCATTATTTGTTAGGATGTCATAAATTACTTCGAGATTAAAAGACAACGTAATCACAATCCTAATCCTAGACTGTGCATAATCCATGGATTATTTGCTATTGAGCTAACGACCTGTCATTTCTAGCTTGATAACTGATACCATTTGCTGGTATTACAATTGTTATACCTAATCAAAGATACCTTCAGCTCGCAAATGGAATTAGAACGGCGATTTTATTATTTAACGCGTCTGTGATGCAGTTGCTTGATGTCTCTAAAGGAGGTAAGCCACATAAATGAATATAGGTAGGTATTCATAATTACTTAAGTAAGTAACATTTGTAAATAATCAGTTTATTTTCAGTCTGTCCTGAACGAGTAAATGTTGCCAATGATTGGGGCCGCCACGTGCAGCGCCGGTTATTTCTGTCAGTTCTTCAGCATTTTACTAGACTACCGACTATTTTTGTTTACATTACAATGTAGACTACTACGAATGATCCAAGCCCACTATACATTACACTATTAAGCGAAATGTGTAAGTTACATTACATTGCTGTGCTCAATCGCCAACTTCGAAAACGTTCGCTTCACCGTCTCAATGCAACTTGCACATTTTTTTACAAGTGTAAATTCGAGGCAAAGGCAAGTAGAGGGGAATTTTCGCTTGAACGGAACAATAGGTACGAGATTACATAAACGTGCTTACTCTACAATGTTAACTGAATTTTATGATAGTCAATGAATATGATACTTTGTTGAAAACAATAGTTTTGCGTTAAGTAAATACGTGCTATATTATTTTGTTTGTCAACACCTGCATGATTGATAAACATTAGCTTAGTAACATTGTTACAAAAATACTATCACGTTATTTATGTTCGTCATAGAGGCAGACAAAGAGGAGACCGGAATCCATTAAGGATGTTTATGCGTATGAATGGCGTATGACTAGATATTGCCATTAAACATTTACCATGTTTCTTACTGTCTTACTTCATCATCATGCCGGCTGATGGCCGATGGGGTCAGAAGGTTCCCGAAGGTTGGCGTCCGCGGACCGGGAGACGAGTTGTCGGAAGGCCTCCAACAAGACAGAACGACGACCTGGTAAAGATCGCGGGATCGCGCTGCATGCGCAAAGCACAAGACCGGTCTGAGTGGAGAGCCTTGCGGGAGGCCTATGTCGAGCCGTGAATTTTCTTACTTATAGAGATGCAATACGGTTTATACGGTCCATTATCGTTAATTATTAATGTCTATAAAGGCGGCATATTCATTTGTTTGTTCCAATAGACTCGTCAATTGGAAAGTAGACTGGTTCATTAGTGCATTGCTTGAAGCATCGGCTTAAATTCGGCATACGTAGAAAGTGCGTGTGCGGCATAGCTGTACACGTGTGACATAATATATGTAGCAATACCACGCTATTGGATTGAGCTGGACACAGCACTTAAAACATTTAGATACCTCGCTTAATAAGACTGATAGAATTGCAGTCGAAAACCGCCAACCAACCGGCGAATTTGAAGCACGTAAATACTTACTGCCTACTTACTTATTTTTACACGACTGCCCAAAGAAAAAGAGTACTGTTTTTATATTTCCTCTTCGTACTTTGTAGAAAGACTTTCACTTACTGAGGTGCAGAAACGTTCTCACTGACTTCAGTGGGACTAGCACGACAGACCGCGACTTTGTTTGTCGCACGAGATTACATTACCCTTCCCGTTGCATTCTGAGTGACAGAAAAGGACGGGCAGTTGTTCTCGCGCGAGATAGAAGTCGCACTGTGAGTTGTGCTAGACCTACTGGGTTAAGAAGAGATATAGCAGTACAATGTCAAAGACAGCCAAGTACCTATGCATTTGCATGGCGCATGGTCGGCATTGAAATAACATCACAGTACAATTAAAGATTATACTTATATGTTTATAGCATCCACTACCGTGCGTGAGTTAAACTCGGTGGTTTCGCTCAGAGTGAACAAGGTCTACGGCTAATCCATAGGGTTCGACTAAGTCCAAAACGTGTTCAGGCTAAACTCTACTTATATATGCGAGTGATCCATTTATTTCACTGCTAATTAATTAATAAATAAATACCGTGGGACAATTGACACCAATGAGGGCTACCGCGAGTCAAAACTCCGCTAGGAGCGAGCGAGGACTATCTGTCGATTTTCACCAATCATAGACCGCAGTAGCTTGTCTCTCATAGGCGGAGAATAACAGATATAACTCACTCGACGTGTAAAAGAGCATTCAACTGCCTATTTGCTGAATAAAATTTTGAATTTTGACACTAAAGATCCTAGCAGATTTTTGACTCACGACAGCCCTCATAGACCTAGCTCCCAATTAATCCGATCACAGGAATTGACTTGCAGGATTTGACCCGAACATACAAACATTGCAAGTTAAACAGAAGCTCGTAAAATGAACTTCAACAAGAAAGGAGAGCGAAATATTAAAGACAAGTTGAGATTTCATCAGAAATGTGCCGTTTTGTAGTATACAAATTAGCCTCGTTTTTGCCAAATGACTAATCAGGAGGTGACCCTTTTTAAACAGATGTGAATATTTCCGGGAACACATTACTTATATGGCAAATGAGCCCGCTATTACACTAGTAAGAAAAATTGTGAAACTTGTGTGACATTGCGGCTTTCGATCGACGACTTCTAACCCGTTCGCTTCACGACCCCGCAATGTAACGCAACTTACACATTTTTTCGTACTCGCTTAAATTCGGGGTGAGAGTATATGAAAACGGAACCGTATTGGCAATTTGGCAAGGAATTGGCGATGTTTACTTACACAAGGGACATTCAGTTTTCCGTTAAAAATTGTGTCGAGGATTCATTAAAGTTAATTGATATCTCCGAGTGTGGCAGTAAACGGTAAACAATCTTAGTGTCATCAACCCAAAATGGCGGATGGTATTGTTCCAAATTTTACCTACATAGAGTGAAGTGCTAATGTAATTATGATAACAAATTAACGTCTGTACCGTTTCTAGTTAATGGGAGAAACGAAACCTACTTTCAGTCAAGGCAACGGTAGGTACAGTCACCAGCAATAATATATGATTATGGGCAGCGCTGCAAAAATATCTGATCAAAGTAGCAGGCAAAAACATATGACGACACTCGACGGCAATAAGATCTGATGGGTTGCGGCCGGCATAAATATCGTTCTTGGGTAACGGCATAAGTATCGGACACCGAGTCGCTTAAAAATATCTGATACTTGACGAAATCAAAAATATGTGATCAACCAGCAAACATGATCTTAATTAAGTAGCATTACAGATCTAATTTAAATGCAGCGATCTGACGCTTCTTGAAAACAGTGCGTACTTGTCACTGCATATGTCTGTCTCATATTTTGTTTTCTCTAAATCCGACAAATTCAGTTCTTCGTTTCTAATATGACATACCCTGTTGACATATTTTTTTTCCATATATTTTACCAAGGAGTTTAACCGCTAATAAAAAACTATAAGCACAAAAGTATTGTTCTTATTTTAAAGGCTGAGAAACGTGAGAAAGACATATGTAGTGACAAGTATGCACTGTTTTCAAGAAGCGTCAGATCGTTGCATTCAAATTAGATTCGTAAAACAAGCGAATTAAGTTTATATTTGCTGATTGATGACATATTTTCGATTTTATAACATGTCAGATATTTATGCCGTCCGTGTGATCTGATGTTTTTGCTTCCAAAGTGAATACATATTTATGCTGGTGATGAGTCACATAATTTTGATTTTGTGGAGTATCAGATATTTTTAAGCGACCCAGTGTCCGATATTTATGCCCTTAACCAAGAACGATATTTATGCCGGCCGCAACCCATTAGATCTTTATGCCGTCGAGTGTCGTCATATACTTTTGCTTTCTAACGTGATCAGATATTTTTGCAGCGCTGTCCATCATCATATATTATTGCTGGTGACTGTACTTATAACGCTAATTAATAGGTACTTAGGTAGTTTAATGGAATTCAACATGAATTTATCACATAAAATCCTATGTAGTTAGTTATTTATCATTTTGTATTAAAAGCGAACATACCTACTACTAACATTGTTTGAGCCTATAAAACTGTATGGAGTGGTATGGATGAAAATGGGACGCAGTCACATACCACCTCCGCGCGCGCGTGCTCTACACACCCATAGAGCCGAAAATAAGAAAAAAAAGAGTCGTCGTCACATGGCTGTCAGATACAGCAGATATCGAAAATTCGTTAAATATTCATAAATTCCGCATATAATAACCGCATCTAATAACCGCAGCTAATAACCGCAGTTAATAACCAAGGTTCGTCATCTCTTCGACGGCTTGACCGCGCAGCATAAAGGAATCAAGGAGGCGAGTGAATGATATCATTTTCACTTCATCCGCTTCATTCAGTTTTATAGGAGAATCTACAGAGGGTATAAGAACCAGCCATTCATACAGTCCACTTTAAGCCCCATCAAACATTGCTAACTGTTGAAGTCGTCTCGCCATCTCCCCCTGTATTATATGCCTCTCTAGGCATATACCTAATGTAATTGTACACTGGGCACAGCTGACAGCTGCCAAGCCCATCATAACATAATTATTGAAAACAGACAGCCCATCGTACGATAAAATTAACATACTTAAACCATTGTCCTGTTATAATGAGTGATTGATAAGTACTAATACCTACTTAAAACTAAACATCAAGACATCTCAACTATAACGCCAAGACCAAGGCTCCGTAACATACCGCACGAAATTAACAAGGGAAACTGGTAAGACAAAGACCGGCATATTAAATAACAAAAGGTTAAAAAGGGACGGCGTGTGTTCTAAATTGCCACTTATTTATATTCATTGAGTAGCGCCCGTATCCGATGGTGTGTACGGTTAACTCCTCGTTTTTTTGCTACACGGTAGTAGTGAAGTGTTTCGTTACGGTGTTAGAATCGTAGAGGCGTGTATATGGAGGTGTGCCCGATAGTACGCAGTTGACAGTTATTTAGATCTGTATACTTAAAAATATTTAGTGACGATGGCGATATAAACACGAGGTGGTTATTTTTATCGACGGTTGAGAGGGTACATGGGCGTACGCAGCTCCCCCCCCCCTGGAAGTTGAAAATAGTAGGTAACAAGGATCACCAAAATACTAAAGTTGCTACTAAAGGAAAATACTGTAAAACGTCTTTATTGACATTTGAAGCGAAAAAGCGAAGAAACCTGTTTAACACGTGAGCAGTCACGTTTCGATAATCAAATGATACCTAGGTACGATAACTCTTTGTAATTATAATATATAGGAAAAACAAACACAAAAAAGAAAACTTTCATTTATTGGTGATTAATTTATTACAATAAAATGAGAATTATCATTAATATACCTATTTGTATTTTGTTTTGATAAAAAAAATATCTTATAAACCTCAAGTAGGTACCTATGTTAAGTACCTACCAAGTTTCATAAGATCTCTTCTTTCGGTAGCGCATAATATTAAACCATTTAAAAGACAAATTAGGAGATATTAATAGGTGAATGAGCTATGCAGAAACTGCTTGTCTATTTAATAAAACTTGCTCACTTTGTTGACGTACGAAATTCCTTTAGCAGTCGGAAATATTTAAATAGTAAATAGAAAACCTTCGTCACCTACTTTCAGAGCAATTAACTGCCTTTTACCTGGCTTTTATTTTGATCTTTAGTTGATTGAGGTAAGAACTGGTATAAAATAATTAATTATCTTTCATACAACCATGACATGATATAACATGATCAAAGAAACGTGGCCATGCGAAGGCGATTACTGAGTGATTATTAATGGTATTAGAATCTAGAGCAAAAAATGTTTTATAAATTCTAATTCACACAATAATTAATGTTGAATTAATGTTGCGATTTCAGACCTTTTGGAAATTGTCTGATTACTACCTACTTAAACGATCGGTTTTAACATTTTCGCTTTTCGCATTTAGTTATATTGTCGCTTCAAATACTTTTTCAATAAAATATCAAAAGTTAAAGTCAAAGTTGATCCTAATCATTTCATAATGTAACTTCGAATTCGATGTAACTACCCAATTTAAATAAATAAATAATCAAACAGCCGTGCCCCCTAAGAAAGCATACTTAATCCACTGTTCTTGTTTTACGCAACGTTTAGTTAAAGATCAAAGGTGACAAATGAATAGTATTACAGTGAATCGAGTCATATCCACAGTCGATTGTGTTTACGCGCGGTCGACGACTCGCTCGCGCTCCGGTTGGTCGATTAGAGTCACGCCATCGCTCGTCTGCCGGTTTAAATTTGGACTAACGCCGTCAGCGGTCTATGGATGAATGAATGTATGTATCACGTTTGTTGACAATATGCTTTTCAGCTTTCGATGTGAGGAGTGAAATTTTATGTACCTACTTTGTAGATACTTTATTATGAATTTGGAGGAATACCAGCAATACACAACACACGCCTACTAAGAGTAAATGAGTGTCTTAGTTATCGTAAGGGCTTTTAAATAATAATAAATCCGTCATCCTCACATCTTAAGATAAATTTTCTTGCAAATTGGTGAATATAATTAAGGCTCTATACAGAATATTTGTACGTATAACCTTGATTTATTTAACGCAAAGGTTTGCAAAACTAGTTAAGTAGATACTGGAGTAAAGCTTAACTTTTTGTTCTACAAACTGCTACAAAATGCCTACTGTTATCTGAGACAGTATATATGTTACCGCACTAAGTAGGTGTGTACCTAATGTTCTAAAGTACTAAAGAGTCAATTTGCCAGCAAACTATGAATAGTTTCTTTTCAGTATCAGTTTAGTATTCGATTATGAATGCAAATGTTTATTAGTTATCAACTTTTAATTCCACTGACATCATTGGAGATAACATCAATATGCTAAATGCTATACTTATCTAAGTGTGAAATATGAAGTCACTCACTAGTGTATGTGTAGTAATCGAAGACCGTAAGTCTGTTATCTTAAAAAAAATCGAATATTCCTTGTAAGCAATGAAAAATTATCACGAGATGATGGCCGAGTCATAAATTCCATAGACATAGACAACCCATAAGTCGTTGGACAAAAATTCACGTCTCAAGGAAGTATCGAGGAAAAGTGTTAGGCGATAGATCTCACGTGTCATTTAAGGACATTTCAAGGTGGTCAATTCTAGCTATGCTCTTTGCATACAGAGTCCCGACCGTGACACGACCTTGCTTGTCGATTGACATTGCACCGATAAGCAGTGACTAAGATATAGTGTGATGAGCTAACGTCAATGCAAGCGTACTGGCAGTTAACAGCAGAGCTTAAGTGAATTGCTTGTTTGGGATTATATTCGATGATAAGCGAAGCACGCCAGAGCTTGTGGTTCAGACGAGTCTTTTGAAAATACTTTGCCGACCGCTGATCGGCAAAAGGGAAAAATAAAGAGACTTGTATTGAATGAAAGAAGAAAAAGACAAGACAATAGTTAAGATTGCTTCAATATGTAAGAAATACACATTTGTAAAATTAATAATAAAAGCATGACTTGAAAAACACGATGATTTTTTGGGGATCTATACTAGATTTTTTCTACCACAGCATTTACGCAAACAAATTGGCACCAGACATTTGTCTCCCGCTTGCATAATTTAGCGCTAACTATTTACTTTTGGCAGCTGCCATATTTTTGTAACTGACTACCACTGCATTAGGATGTCTAAAATAAACAATGTATCAGAAATAAACTAAGTGTCTAAAATAAATATTCTTCATAGTCTTCTATATGTAGCTGATACTGAGAAGTTTCATCAAATTCGTTCAGTAGGTTTTGCGTGAAAGAGTAACAAACATCCATACATCCATTGTCAAAACCTTTCGCGTTTTAATATTAGTAGGATAGATAGCAAAAAACATAAATCAGGTTTTGGAATTAATAGCAATTTATAAAAATAAAATTTCGAAGAGAAAGTAGTTGCATTTAAAACTTCTTCATATTTGAAACTACATGACTAAAACGAATTAACATTATTAAAAGACAACGCTTAAACAAAGTAGGTACACTACAAATATTGCCAAACATTGTAAATGCAAACAAGACAAAGTTATTGTACTGTGTCTTTTACTTTTCAAATACATTATTTTCTATTTAAAATTTAACGACAAACATTTATTGAAAACAATGGCACATCACATCTCACCATATTAAGAAACCCTATCGCTAAATAACGGTAAAAGGTTACATGGTAACCCTTAAAAACGTAGGATTGGATGTTTTGCTGCCTTGAGCGAGAGGTCAATGTACGAAATTGCGCGGCTGTAGGCGTCATGGTCCAACAACGGTTACCCGCAGACATTCGATAGAAATGCGAAGGCATTCTGTGAATAATGGCACTTAGATTGGACAGTAGCCGGATTCATTGATAATACAACTTCTAAGCCTATTCTCTCGACAATCATGAAGTGGTACAAGTGATGAGTCGCAATGCGTATTGTAAACCATTCAGTCTTCTCAGCTCACCATCTTGATTTTACGAGTAGCATCTTCAATAATGATCTTGGTTAGATGGAATGGAAGAAGACATAGTTATACAGACTTTTAAAATGTGTGCATGGACTTTTTTTTTATTTCTCCGAGATAAATGTGCCACTATACTACAGTAAACTTTTGGCATAGTTTTTTTTTTACATAAATAGATTTTTTTTCGTGTTTACAAAAGTGATGTATCCTCTACTCATAAATCTGTAAATAGCAGACATACTTCCAGATTTACACATTAATACGCAGGCAGTAGTAAGCCGAAACGAGCCGTAATTATAGACTTATAGTCTTACAATTACTTCCAGAAGAAAGAAAAAAATACTCATACATTATGCATACCGATGGTTTCTTGACTTTCATAAATTGTATGTTAAAATTCTTCCCCGCTGGATTATGCCGTTAGTTCGCGCTAGCATAATTCAACGTAGACAAATCGTATAGTTGTACTGAAATAGTATAATTATACTCATAGTAAAGAAAACCATCTGTAAAACGATTTAACAAAGATGTAATGTATCTTCTCTAAAGAACACGCAATAGACGAAGAGAAGGAAGTGAAACCTTTTGACAACGACTATAATTGTTGTCGTCGAGATTTGCCTTTATTACAAGAATCTAAATACTACACTCGATTTATAATACAATCTGACAATTGCGATAGACATTTGGGGGTCCGGAAGCGACATATTTGGCAAACTTGTCGACGAAATAAACTCCGACTGAAAAAGCCAATAATGTGTTTTCAACATACACATTATGCAGAAAGACAAGTTTCTTGCCTATATTAATCAGACCAATTAGGATTTCATGGTCACAAGGTCAAGGTCTTCGCAGAGCGATCACATGTTCGTACCACGAGATATAAATTTACCTACAGTCGTTTTATTAACAAAGCAAACCTAACAATAGCAGGCTAAGAACAAGGGAACAAGGCGATAAACGGAAACTCAAATTAGCGTGTGTTAATTGTGGAAGTACCTAATTAATGATATGGTTGAGTATTTAAAGACTGTTTATTTTCTTTTGTTTAGCGTCAAACCGGGTTATTTTGTATCTTGTTAAAAAACGATAACTTCTTTTCTCTTCTAAACTTAGTTGGGATGTACAAATTACACTCACGAGTTTCTACTCTAAAATCTGCAGCTATTCTTTCCCTGACCTTGCACTTTTGTGATATTCTTAATTTTTTTTTTGTTCAGATAGAATACCATAATTTGCTTATGCCCTTTTATTATATCACCAATCAATAACTGGAATAAGCAATAAATTTTAGTTTACTTTCATCACTGTGAACATAGATTTGTTATTCTCTGAAACTAATGAGTATAATGGCAACTTTGACAGTTTATATATCATATTTAGAAAACATAATATGCAGTACGAGGAACGGAAAATTTAATCGAGGCGTCAGTAATTCAGCACAAACATAAACAATATGAGATAACTCCAGTTACAGTAGAACTAGAGTTCGAACTGGCGACAAACAGATAACCTCGAACTAAACGCATACAAGTTGATCGGGAACATATTTAGATATTGTGATAATAATATGCTTATTCGGGTCAGATCAATTTCGTTATCAATTTATAAACAAAATTGTCAACACTGTCCACGTGCGTGTGCACTTATCACAATAAAACATGAATTGACAAGTGTTTATTTAATTTATACACAATGCAGGCGTTTATAGTGACATGACATGAATTGCCGTGATTCACGGAATGTATTATTTTGCGAACTTACTGCAACATTTTAAAACAAATGAGGGATTCATTTTCGCAATTAAATCAATCAATTGGTATTTATAAACCAGATTGTACTCTATCAAATGAACTACATATGTTCTTATGATAAAGGAGCATTTGAATACTTTATACATAACACAGTTTGCATTGGGTTAACGACTGATGTCAAAATAAAATCATTTTACATTTTCACATAATCAAGCTATTGAAAATTCTCGTAAAAAACCGATACCTGACTTATTACTGCGATAAGATGATTTTTAATTTAACAAAAAAATATGAAGTCTACCGTATGATCAATGAGTATTATGAAGTCTAAAACTTCATACAAGCCGATCGTTCTGACATTTCAAAAAAATTGCCTATTTGACCAGGTATTATTTATTGAATAAATTATAACTCTTATTAAGTATTGATTGCACTGGTAATTTATAAAAGTCCAGTTTTAAATGAAAGATGACATAATTAGCATCAAATTATTTATTTCAACAGTTCATCAATTTTGGCGATTGCTTAGATCAGCTATATGCGTATCGGCGAATAATTTAAAGTATGTAAAGTAATAAAACCGGTTTGGGAAGGTCGCGCGGTCATGCTTCCTGTTCTAAACTATATAGTATAGTTGCTCATCTTAAACCCCAGCGTATACTCTTACTCTTAAGAATTGCTTATGGAGCAATTTTATGGAGTAATTACCTGAAATTTCGTGTATAAATTCAGATATAAAAAACGGTATTTTTTTGTTATCAATTCAGAATCAACCTCAATAGCCACTTGAATTATCTAAATTTAGATAAAATGTGTTTACTTTATTTTGTGTATCTAAAATAGAGCATGAAAAGTACCAAACACAAAGAGAATGTGGTTATACTCAAACGATGTTGGAACAAAACTATCATATGATAACGTGAAGTGGGTATAATTGAACGTAAGTTTTTTTGTTATATTTTTGATTTTGTTTAGGGTCAGCACTCTGACGACCAGTTAAACCAGTTCTGACACGCATTTGTTATTGTTATCAGCGTTACGTTTTTAGAGAATTCTTTTGATATACTAGATGGTATGCCACCGCCACATGTCTGCGGTAAGGCGCCTTTCTGTATCAAAATAACATTAAACTTAAATGTCCTAGTTCTCATAACGTGTTGACCGATCACACGTAATTCGCTTCAGACGCAATGCTTGCATCTTCGGCGTTACTTTTAAGAGGTTAATAAAGTTAGAATGAAACCCTAATCTTGTATGTCTTAGGTACAATATAATTTTCGCACATCTTTTCAAAATCAGTTCGGCTAGAGAGCGGAACTCCCCGTCTGTTTCTGTTTTTCTGAATCATTATTAGGCATTGGAATATGCGATTGTAAAACATATTAAGACCAATATCACCAGGGTGTACAAAATTAATTGCTCAATCTATTTTCACTCATAACATAATTCCAAAAACTGATAATTAATTAATAAATACAACAAATAGTAAAAATAGGTTAAGCGTTTTGCTATTTCTGCCGGTGAGTACATAATAAATGATAAATAAATGCACCTAATTACTAGTGCAATCTCCAGTGTAACTTGTAACCCCATAAATTTCCACGGGCCCGGGCGCAGTTTTCGCGAGCTTATCGCAGCTGCGCAGTTGCGATCATTTGCGGGACGCGTGGTAGTGGTAGGCCTTTGTACTGTGCAAATACTGCGCGAATCGTATCGTACGCATTGCTCTTTGTTTTGAGTCAGCAAATTATCTGTGTGAAAAACTCAAAACCCTTAATAAATTAGACAGCGTACAAAGGCCTTAGATTTCTGCTCTATGCCTTAGATTTATTTTGATTTTGAGCAGTCTCAGATTCTCAGAAAAGGACGCGTAAGTTAAGACGCAGAAGATAGAAGCACAAAAGTGAAATCTATCTTTGCTTTGTGTGTGCTCTTTGTGATTTACACTGTACATTATATTTTACATTTAACTAAATATAAAAAAAAAACGTAAACATACAGTCATGCTAAAGCTAACCTTATGTTTGTATGTGTCTGGCAAAAGCAAATGACAAAGAGACGAATAAAAACAAAAGAATGTTTAACTAAGAATATTTATGAATAAGCATTTATAAGTTATTCAGGCAAACCGCGATAATCGCTATTTTTTGTTATAAAAATAGCTCGTAATACAACGTAGTCATAATCTAATTAGTTTGTCATAAAAAAAAACATGACATGAATATAAGCAATAAAATGCGTAAAATAGATAAGCATAACAAATAAACTATATCAAATTCCGCAAAACTATGTACATAGTACAAATGAGTATAAGATCTATCGAGGACGTAACCTCTTTAGCGGGCGTCAACAGATCACGGGTCTACATCGTGACATGCCTCTGTGCTTCCAAATAACTTGGTAATACTTGAGCAAAGCACGTATCTGAGAGCTTGTACAGTGGAGTTCGTAAAAGTCTGTAATACCGATATTGGAGAATATGCACAGTGTTATACTTCGTTTTTTTTGCATTAAAAAGAAGGTTTCTTGGTCATCTTGACATATTTTTAAGTTACGTACATTGTAAAGACTACGCAGTGTCTTAGTTTTAAGCTGTCATACTGTGTAATGTTTTTTGAATAAATAAAATAAATAATAAATAAATGTCTTTTTATTAACATACGCTTTTTAAAAATAAGTAACAGCAAGTAAGACACCATATTTTATGTGAAATAAAGAATTTGATTGATTGAACAATTAAATATCAATGAGATTTAATTACTTATATTATTATAGTTTTATACGTAATGGTTACATATTTAAAGCGTTTTTCAATAAAAATACATTGTCAGATTGTTACCTTATTTTTACTGCTAAAAAAATGAAGTATAAAATATTACAGATATAGCGGAACATAAATATATATCAGCGTAATATTTTAGTACTGTAACTAGCTGCACGCAAAAGGTAACTAATTAAAACCAAGATTAGCAACATGATTATCAATTTTAAATACAGTTTTGCTCTTCTATTACATGATCACAGGCACAACCATGATTCATGCATGATGCAGCATGTAACTGCATCGAAATATCGGGAGCTCGTCAAACCTATAAGGTGATCGCGGTCAATATCCCATTTACATTACATTATGTCTAATGCAAAAAACCGCCAATCATTTAAAACTGTTAAGTATATAGTTGAATACAAATAAAACTTACCCTGGACACTGGAGCACATCGCGAGCAGGCGAGACCGGCCGGCGGGCGCGTGGTGGGCTGCGGCGCCGGTACTACCGGGCCCTCCTTCACGCGGTACAGGGACGAGGCGCGAGTCTGCGGAGACGGTCTAGAGTTAGAATATGGGGCTGAGTGTTTCCCAGACTGGTGATCAGCGGTGGCGCCCTACCGCTAAGTACCTCATTAAGACTGCGTCGAAGCCGCGTCAGAATATGAATCATGCCGAGGACTACCATTGTATACCACTGACCGCCACCGTGATCACTACCGCTGATCGCGCTTTAAGCACTAGGAAAGCGCTGGTAGACTCAAAAAAGTTACGTATAGAAGAGCATTCAACTGTTTGCTGAATAAAATTTTGAATTTTGAAGGTGTTATTAAACAGAACGAAACTACGAAATTAATCGACATTGCCCATGTGATCGCTAGCAGAAAGTGGAAGTGGGCAGGCCATATAAGCCGTAGTCAGGACAACAGATGGGGTAGACGAGTGCTTGAGTGGAGGCCTAGGGTAGGACACAGAAGCGTGGGCAGGCAACCGATGCGTTGGACCGACGACCTGGTTAAGGTGGCCGGGAGGAACTGGATGCGGAAGGCGCAAGACCGGAAGGAATGGCGTGCATTAGAAGAGACCTACACTCAGCATTGGGTGGAAAAGGGTTGTAAAAGAAGAAGAAGAGAGAGATTAAACAGAAATCGGTAAGGATTGGCGCTGGGGCGACTGGGACCTCCTTCACGCGGTACAGGGACGAGGCAAGAATCTGCGGGGATGGATTTCTAGAGTTAGAATATGGGGCTGATAATACGTTTTAAAGGGCAACTATAGGAGGTCTTTGTCTAGCTTTAATAATAAAGTCGGACAGCAAGAGTTGCCGGCCCCATATTGCAGAAAAACGTTGCCCGTTTAGAAGCCCCTAAAAGCACTAGGTGTTCAATAGAATTCGGATTTCTGAAAAACTATGCTATTTAGAGACATCGTGTCGTTTTTCCTATAATAATTTCAGATTTTTCTAAGTTCGAACATAAAGTGCGGGAGGGAAGGAAATAAATGCATTTTTAATTACATACTACTAGAAAAATACTTGAGTAAGCAGCATCATCTAAAACAATCCAAATTTCAAGTCGATAACATTAGTAGCTCTTGAGATAACCGGCTGTGACGGATAGACAGGCCGAGTCACACCATAAGAGCACCTTTTAACAATTTTGGTCTGGAACCCTAAAAAGAACTTAACTTGCGAAACTACACGAAACCGAACAATCGAAAGCGTCCAAGTGGGAATAAGACTAATTTGCGCAGCATCAATAAACTCAACGCGATTGAATATCATTAAATAAAATTATCACCGACACAAAGTTCAACCTTTACCAAAATAATAATCACCTTTTTATACAACGTATTCAATTTAGCTAATTTGCGTTTCTGTCATAGACAAACTGTCATGCACGAACGCCGACGTGACTAGGCCCGAGCCGCAAGGCGAGGCTCGAGACTCCGGACGAATGAAAATGACCCCTCCGCATGTGTGTACCAGACGACGTTTTTTAATACATTTGCGAAAACATACAAAGCAACTAGTATGAAAAATCCAAATTTCTGCAAGTACCACTTTTTGAGCAACTGTATTAAAAAGATTATTGCTCAACAAAAATAAATGATAAACGTGCCGCGTTGTTTGTTTATCTAATAATTTATACACACCTCTACATTTCACCCACGACGTCACGCGGCATCGTATGTTGTTGATTACCCATTACTCGGTCCGGACCGAACTTATGCAATTTAGTAGATTTTTATAAAACTGACTATCTAGATAGCACAGCTTGCCGTTTTGATAGTTTATCATTTAATGACTCACTTTCCCACCGAGCAGAAAGATAAATCGTGTTGCGGCATCTCGCGTTAGCTATTTCTTTAGCATGGCTTATAATTATTCGCACTTGTCACCCAGTGCGTTGATTGCCTAACTTCGTCAGTTTGTGGACGTACAGCTATCCGCAAAATAACAAAGGTGGCTGACTGACGTACAGTTAGCAGCAAAAGTATCTAAGCAACCGACGCGTTCATAATGATCTAAGCACGGCTCTATTGTTATAGACATAAGAGCTTGTGTAGATAATTGTGACCGCTTAGGTTGCTTAGCTACTTCTGCTGCTGACTGTATCTAACCCAAAGAATCCCTGAATTCGGTGTGAGGCGGGCAGACCACAGTACCCAGTGGAAATAAGATTCTCACAAGTCGCACCGGAGAAGCGCTCCGTGGGGACGACGCGATAGTTACGTCGAACCCTCCTTCCCGCCTTCCCGCCTTCTTCGCCTCCTTCCTCCTTCGCCTTGTCCGGGGAGGGGGAGGCATACCCCACTAAACCCCACCGGTGTTGCCCTTCTGCGGGGTTGGTAGGCGCCGGGGTATCCCTAGGGCCTAAACGTTCCTCGTTTGGAGGGGAGGATATTATCGCAACTGAAGTGACAGAGTGCCGGAGGCCCGATCCCCCCCCCTCCCCTTTCCTCTTTAAAAACCGGCAACGGACTAGCGACTCCCTTGGGGTTGCTGGCTCTCAATCAGGCGACCCTCTTTCAATAAAAAAAAAGATACTGATGACGTGATGACGGGTAGAGACGATGGTGTTATGCCGGCTCGGGACCCCCTGCTTTGCCGGAACCACTATAACTGAGCATCACAATTCATGATACTTCTAGTATACAATTTGGCGACAAATTGTGATGGCGTGTGTCCGTCCACATTACGCCACGTTCAGCGGTTAGTGCAACCGACACCGCACTCAATGACGCCCCGCGATATGTGGCAAGTATTGTGTTCCATTTGTGTACGAGTAGTGACAAATTAATTGAGTAATTTTAGTAGACGTAAGCGATTACGTTTAGTGCAATTGCGTTATGGGAGTCCATGTTAATCTAAACGTTAACCCTATTATTCATAACTAAATTGTCGTTAAAGTTCGTTTGCTTTCTTTTGTCACATTAACATTTCCGTTGATTTTAATTAATGGAGGCTTGAGTGACGTTTATGAAGAAGAGCATAAGTTTTTTGCTGAGCTATTGGGTAAATATTTTAAACTAAGTTTTATCGCAATTTTATATCTAAAATAATGTAGGCTAATAAATAATATCATTTTCATCATCAAATTTCAAGAATTCTCATGGAAATAAATGCTAAGCTCGAAGAGAGTGATGACAAACAGAAACTATTTTTTTATATGATAAGGAAGGCAAACGAGCAAGTGGGTCACCTGATGGTAAGTGATCAGTGATCACCATTGCCCATAGACGACATGACGAAAGTCCACAAAGCATCATGGGGGCCGTGCGTTGACATCCCAAGAACTGTTGAGCCTCAAAATTGTATGTCGTAAGAGCTAAGCAATTGCATAAATAATTATATTAGCAATTGTCTTCTACTTTCTTATCTGCCGCGCAGTTTTGATGTAATCTCACAACGGACGATTGTTTGGGACTAGGTCAATTGGTGTCAATTGTTCCATGATTTTTTTTTAAACTTCTATCGAAACATAAGAATAAAAGATTTATTTGTATCTATTTATGGTGAATGATAATACTACATTCAATGTAGTCTCACAATTTCGCCAAGATTTGAGGCATTATCCCCACGTTATCTTGCGTAGTATTTAAAAAAAAAACTATCACATTATATCATATTATCACCGGTGACACACACACACACACACACACACACACACACACACACACACACACACACACACACACACACACACAAGTGGAACAGTGCACTCGCTAGTATTTAGCACGAGAATGTGCGATAGCCCTGACGATAGCCAACGTCCGGAACTGTAAGAAGTTACGATCTCTACAAGCCATGGCATAAACTGGCGTCTAGATGGCAAAAAATGTGGATAACAATCATCAAAAAGCGAAAGAAGAATTTAAATAATAATCTCCTAGCACTATTCAGCTACAGCGACTACTTCTTACAGGTAAGAACGGCGTTGGTGTGCTATCTGGTAATGGACGTAGAAGAAGTTCTTCAGTTTCGTCCAAGGGAACTCTGTGGCGTATCCATATTAATATTAACCTTAGCGTTCAAAATGAGGGCTATCAAAGTCAAAGACTAAAATCCGCTAGGATGCTAGTGTCGATTGAGGCCTATCTGTCATTCTCGACCAATGAGAGAACAACTAATGGCTTATGATTGGTGGAAATTGACAGATAGACCTTTTTTGACTCGCGATAGTTGTCACGAGATTCTGATGTATGGTTATGATCTTCATCCGGGTCCACACTCACCGTCCGCTCCGCGTCCAACTTGGTATAGATGTCATTGTGGTGGCGGCGGCGCGCGCGCACCGCCTGCCGCAGCGAGTTGGAGTCGCGGCCGCACCAGCCGCCTACCCGCTCGCCGACCACCTCCAACATATCCGCTACACGGCTGTTGACAACAAAAAGATGGGTAAATAAAATAAAAAAATTACGGTGCTACATTATTGCCATTGCCGTGTACCTAAAGCCCAGTTAGACTAGCAAGAAAAATGCATTTTGCAGTACATTGTGAAGCTGTGAATCGAACGAGATAGATGGCGTCGACCGAGGGCCGCAATGTAATGCGACTTGCATGATTTTTCTTGCAAGTCTAAACTGTAGGGCTGGCACGACTGGCCGCAACTTTGCTTGTCGCGCGAGATTATATTACCCGTCCCGTTGCATTCTGAGTGATAGAAAAGGGCGGGCATTTGTTCTCGCGTGAGGTAGAAGTCGCACTGTGGATTGTGCTAGACCTACTGAGCTTAAAGATTGTCTGGTGGACTATACTTATAGAGGTTCAAAATTTTAGGGCATCTTTTCACCCCCTCTCTCTCTAAAGCATATCTAAAGATGCGCTAATGATTATTATTGCATTGCCACCGCATTGTCTTTCACTGCGTTAGACTCTCAAAAATTGCTACTCAATTACACAAAAGTGGTTTGTTGTAGAACGAGGGCACGAAACTGCAATGTCTCTCCGAACAATGCCATAATATCTACGTTTAACCATTCAACGACCTATACGATTGCATAATTTAGCTATATCTACATACATATATCTGTAGCCAAGTCCATTGATAGCATAACACAGGCAGACAAGCTTTAGTTGTTTAACTCGGGACAAAGTTGGTAATTTGAAAATTTTTGATTGAAAATTGAAAAGTATTGAGAAATGGCCTGGTTTCCGTGGAAAAGTTCTTAGATTTGTCAAAAACACAATTCTCAAGAGGATGATGTTTCTATTTATGTTGATTGTAACATTCTAATAGACAACTCTAAATGATCAGGATTTAAGGATAAATTTATCGAAAATCAAAATCCTGAGATTTCCTAAATCCGACAACAACCCCGGCGTCCGGAGCCAAAAATTCTGAGATCTTTGGACAAATCCTGAGATATGGTAACTCTAACCTCACGCCATTCAACACATGGCAATCCTAAAAACCATGCCTTTTACGAATAGGTACCTATAATAACTTTACATTCCTCTACAATTTGTACAAAAAAGTGTGTTCCGCACAAACTTGAAACTGCTTTGTTATTTTTGGATTATTTTCGACTCTTAGCTCTATTTCCGTTGATTTGTCCTTCGCAAGATGTTCCAATATTTGTTTTCGTAGACCAATGACGCGTGGGCTATTTGCTGTAACAGGGTGTCTGTGCTACTCTTATGAAAAATGTTGTTTTAAATCTGTTAGCTATACTTTGCTACGTGAGCTCTCAGTAAAACCAAAGACTAATATAATATAAACATTGGAGTCAATGAAAAGTTAGAGCAAGCAGTGACGCGAAAACGAGGCACTTGTTGACAGTTGAAGAATAAAGTAGAGCGCGCTCAAAACTTGGTAAAATTTTATAAGTACATGTTCTATTTTTATGAGTTCTGGTAGGTACTGGAGACTGGAGAATAATGTAAAGAAAAATAAAAATCTAAAATAAATTCTTAGTCTCCAGAAAATTCAAATTCCATGCCGTATTTAATTCACATGCATACATAAATGATTAGACGGGATGAACAATTAAATAACTAAAGCAGTCACATACTATTTTGACGACCGGATAGCCTAGTGGTTAGAGACCCTGACTATGAAGCTTGAGGTCCCGGGTTCAAATCCCGGTCGGGGCAGATGTTTGTATGATGAATATGAATGTTTGTTCTCGGGTCTTGGATGTTTAATATGTATATAAGTATGTATTTATCTATATAAGTATGTTTATCCGTTGTCTAGTACCCATAGTACAGGCTTTGCCTAATAGTTTGGAACTAGGTCAATTGGTGTCAAATTGTCCCATGATATTTATTATTATTATTTACTACATAATCTTCAAATATACGTAATCACAGCACTGCTGTAAATATTAATTTGCGGTTCCATATCAGCAAAAAGTATCGCACATTTTATAAGGGAAGTCCGGTTCTTAGGCGCATTGGAAGCATCGGTGAAAGTGGCCAGTGACATTGCACTGCGGTGCGGGTGCATTGCATTCAATTGCATACAGCAGTCATTTCTTATAACGTTTATTTTTCCCACACAGCATGCTTTATTGACATGACACACGATCAAATGCCTTTATCGTTCCGATAACTTAGACATAAGTTTTCACAACTATTCTAAACGGTGTACCACGTGTTCATTAACAATAGGTTAACGTTTTTATTCCCAAATATTTACCTAGTGAAATGAGAACACACAAAAACAAACATAAAAACACATACATGGCTTAGGCTGGGCAAGCTATATTTTTCTGTTGTTTTATTTATATGTGATTTCGTTTCAGTAAAACAAATCAGTGTTATTTTATTCACGTCAAAAAATATCATGCGATATTATTTATTAGTAATGCCTTTTAGGTTTGAAGTCTTATAACGGTGTTTATATTATAGTTAACTATACACAAAATAATCAGAGCGCTTCAACAGATGTATACCTATAGTTCAGTAGGTTCAAGAGTCCGTGTCGTGCTCCACCAGTAAAACCAAAGGCCGAGGGTTAAAGTCTATTTGGAATTATTTTGTTTGATACTACGTCTCCCTAGTTTATGGACAATGGTCAAATATTAACTTTTTTTTTTACTAAGTAATTCTGACCCATATCTACAATATTACAGTAATCAGTCTATTATTTACTGATAAATAAATCACTTGAAAGATAATCTCTTTTTACCAATATGTATAAACTTTGGTAAGAGCCATCTATAAAACCTCGTTTTTTACTGAAAAACGCTTTAAAAAAATCACCGTTACGTATATAACTATAACAATATAAATAATTAAACCTCATTGATATTTAATTGTTGCTTGATGTTATAGTGAAATAAAACGGATCACTCACGTATATAAGTCGAGTTTAGCCCAACATGTTTCGGACTAATTCGTAGTCCTTCTATTGGGAGCGCACGGCCCAGCGGCAGCGAGACGCACACTACGCGCCGTGGCTCTGCTCGCGCGACTACTAGGCGCAGCTGACCCATTTATTTCACTATGATTGAGTTTCACGGTAGTTTCATGTTACTTGATGTTACTTTTTTTTAAAAGGCGTTTTAAAGACGTCCAGATTGTTTCCTTCTTTTTAATAATGTTAAAATAAACTAAGTATAAGAATTCCCTGCACCATAAGAATAAATAATAACATAGTAGAACGGAAACTCCCGCTCCGGACGGGCTCAAGGTCACGATATTAGAGTATTTGTTAAACAGACTACTCAGTCAGGCTGTCACGGCCGGCGTCGCCGCACGCGCGTTTTGTTGCTTATAATTTGGTTGTAATAGTTTTACGTAAGCTTGTACGTATTTTATTTTATATTTGTAGGTAAGTAATACTTACTTAAATCACCTTAAATGGCTTCATTTGGTATGGCACTCATAATAACTTCTTATTTAGAAGTGTCTATAATTATGTAGGTACGTAATGATTTAGAAGTAAAACTGGAATAAATAATGATTTCAAAGCAAAGAAAAACTTATGTCTTAGTGATATTATCTTTAGACGTAAGTACCTAATATTTAACAGCAAGCAACCCTAGCAACACGCCTGGATGACAGAGGGGTGTAACGACGTGAAGGGGGAAGTAGGTATATAAATGGCGGTGTTTTGGACTCTGTCAAAAGAGATTCCGTTCTACTATGTTATTATTTATTCTTATGCCTGCACATCGCATATATTAACGTACGAAACAAAGTCCTTCAACGTGTAACGAACCGCCGCCGATAGCCGATAAACGATAAACAAAAGGTGTATAAGTACGGCGCATTATTATGAGTAATGTTTGAAATTTATCGTAGCAGGTAATTCTTTGTTTTTGTTATGATATCTAAGACCGACTTGAAAAATAAATAAAGAGGTCAATGTAAATCTAGCCCACTAGGTTAAACATCAAAATTCAAAATTCAAAATTTTATTCAGCAAATAGGCAGTTGAATGCTCTTTTACACGTCATTTTTTTTTGAGTCTACCAGCGCTTTCGGAAAGACCATGATTGCCAAGAAGAATGCGCCGCAAGAAACTTGGCACAAAGTATTTTTTTCTAAAAACAAGTTACATTAGCTCTTACAATACGTAACCACAGACAAATTACACAAAGAAACCTATCAAACCGATAGAATCTATCAGATTGTTTAATACTCGTCTGTATTTGGGACTGTAAGTTTTTTTTTTATTAGACTCAAGTCTAAATAAAACTCCCAAATGAGGCTTACCTTTGCTTTAACTAAAACAGTCACTTTATTTTTTGCTGTACCTTCAATTACGAAAGCAACGGCAACTGGTTAAACTACTTTGATTTTTTCATAAAACATTCAGCAAATACAAATTTATGTGTGAAAAATCAATTATCCATACATATATATATACGGCCGGATAGCCTAGTGGTTAGAGACCCTGACTACGAAGCTTGAGGTCCCGGGTTCGAATCCCGGTCGTGGCAGATGTTTGTATGATGAATACGAATGTTTGTTCTTGGGTCTTGGATGTTTAATATGTATTTAAGTATGTATTTATCTATATAAGAATGTTTATCCGTTATCTAGTACCCATAACACAAAGCTCTGCTTAATTTGGGACTAGGTCAATTGGTGTCACTTGTCCCATGATATTTATAATTTATTTATTTATAAATTAGTATTTGCTGTCATAATTTCATTGACAATCATTTTGCAGTTAGGTGGCAATTGGAAATTTAATTACAAACATGGTCATTTGAAGAGATTGCAATGGATATTCATTTAATAAATTAACGGTATGGAAGGTACAACTCCTTAATGGTTAGGAGTTGGAGGATATTTCTTTAAATATTAAATAAACATAAAAATAGTGAAATAAAAAAACTAGTAACAAAAAAGTAAAACTGCCTTAAAAAAGAAACAAAACAATCCTCTAACTAAAGCCATGAATTTTATGGCCAGCACAAATATTCCGCTCGCACTGTACCGACTTCATATTTGTGCTAGGCCATAAAACTTATGGCTTTCGACATTATTTCATGTTTTTTTTCGACAACTCGAAACCTCGCTATAAAAGTAGAAAATTAATCATGCCCTGCAATTTCGGCAACACCCTGGTTACAGTTATTAATTACAATAATTTAATTATTTATATACAAATAAGTGAACGCACCTCGAAGTAAAGAACCAGTAGAGTATGGCGGTGAAGATGGCCAGCTCAGCGGCACCGCTGGCCACCCTCACGTGTTCCACCACCGCCCACACGTTCACCATGGTTTCCATCGTCGACCAATCACAGCCCCCCGTCACATTCCCACTCCAATCCACCCGCCAGTCGTAAACACTCAAGCGGTTAATTTTGAACACCCGCGAAATCAAAACAACGAATCACTGTCGATGATAAAAAAGAAGTTAGAGGGCTGTCGATTTCAATTTCGAAGGAGCGATTTATTTTTCGCAAGACGTGGCAGCTGAACGATGAAGCAACCAGTACTAATCCACTGAGGCAGTGTCTTCACGAAGTAAACTCGCTTGACCTGTCAGCTAATGATATATCGCATGCCGAGTTGGTGACAGATAAGAAATTTAATGATACAGATGTAATAGGGAACACAATAAATAAGAGCCTACGTAGGAACTCGACCTCATTGCCGGTTGATAAACTATACATTGCTATACTTGCTAGGATGGAATTTGGACGGCAAAAGAGAACATCGTGCGTGAATAGTTAAATAACTAAAGACTTATCTAAAGCAAATAACGTCACTGTGAAATTTATACAGGAAAAGACAAAAAATAAAACAAAACGAGGCACGCGTTATGGTTTTAAAGGATTAAATGTGAAAATTAATTATTATCAAAGAAAAACAAAAAAACCTGATAAAGAAAATGTTTTCAATTTGGAGACGTAATATGGCATCGACAAAGCATTCGATTTGAATAACCTTCAAAGATAGTAAATAAATAAATGACAAATATGCGTATCGGTAAATATTTTCGGAATGGCATTCTAAATATACTACGTTACCTACGTCTGTCCTTGTCTTTCGTCTGTGACCGTTCATTTTATAGCAAAGCTTGAGAATCGAAATTCACGTTTAGTGAGCTCTACTGCCACTGTGAACGACATCAGGTGAGCCTATAACTTATAAGGTAATCGCGGTCAATATCTCGTTATCATTATGTCTAATGCGATTAACCACGAATCATTTCAGTTTTCCTTACTTACCAGGTTAGCTGGAAGAGATCCCTTTTTAGGGATAAGCTCGCCTTTATACTACATTTTTGTTTGGTGTATTTATTGTAATTGTCTTGTAATATTATGTGCAATAAAGGATTTACATACATACATACATTTCAAACTGTCATCAGATGAATTATGTGATGTGAAACGACATTAGCATTTATCCTCATCATCATGTCCTGTTATCATTAACGAGGGACATAGGGCTCTCAGATTTTTTTTCCAGTTGGAACAATTCTGCGCTGCAACTCCAGCTCTTGCCAGCTCATGCCCAGGGACACATCAACATTAAACAAATTAAATAAATCTGCTTATAATCTCAACTCAACCACACTGATTCGCGAAATATGATGACATCGCAGCACATAATTGCGATTGGGGCGAGAAAATGAGGAGAACGGTTAAAGCACTCAAATTCGTGCGATAAGATAAATAAAATAAACATACCTATGCCTATAAAACAGGCATAATAAAAATGTTTAATTATAAATCACGAAAAACAAAAATCTTATAACGTGATAGCCGTGATATGATAATACAAAGGAAATAACATTTATTAATGCACAAACTATCAGGTCAGATAAAGAAGTTTAACAGAATAGTGAAACCAGCCAAGTGCGAATCGGACGCATACGCTATCGCTATAATAAAGTAAAGACGTACTTCAACAACAAAACGCCAATAGATTTGTAAACCAACAGTAGAATCATTTTGCATATTACGCTTACATAACTACATTATTAAACAAATTTAATAGCATACATGGATGACATAATGATTTTACGAATAGACCTAACCCAACCCAATACGTATTCTTTATATTCGGGATTGAGATAATCATGAAACAGAGCTAAATCAAAGTACAATAAAAAATAAAATGAAACGCAAGTCCTAATTTGTAGGAACATCGATGGGTGTGTCCATCAAATTAGCACGCCTCGGAGCATGTAAGGTGAAGAGGTCCTAGCTAGTGATAAGACTCACGTGGTGATCACTGCGTTATCAAGCTGCAATAATTGTGTGAACTTTGTACATAAGCTGAACGCGTGATTGTAATACGTAATGTGGCCTGACTTCGGTGCATTCGATACTAAAAGAGACAATAAAGTAAAGAAGATTCAGAAGAGAACATTATTGCACTTATTATTGTCATTCATCAGTTTAATCATGACATGACTAGATCATACTGTATTCAACTGCACAATCAATCGTCCATCCTATTTTTTTTACTAACTTATTGTTACGGCATTCATTGATTAAGAAACAAGTTTCATAATAGACAATAGGATGGGCGATTAATAATCCCGGCGAGTGTATATGTAGAAAGGATAAAGAATATAGTAATGATAATATCGTTGATATACTTTTTCTAAGGGAAGATTGAAAGCTTTCTTAGAAGGAATACCACCATACCTATATTTATTTTTTACAACAAAAATGCTCTAGGTATTCTATTCGGTCGCATATAAAAGAAACAGGTGAAAGATCGGAAGAAACATATTAGCGAAGGAGCCTTCAGTAGATGGCCAGCACATGCACTACTTATATGTATATTTTATCACTCATGATCATGAACACAACTTTACGTTAAAATTTAGGAGCTTGACAACACCTAAATTTACACCAAACATGAAACATGAGGTTTCATGGCGAATATTGTAAAACTATCTACACAGATGTGTAAACAGTCAAAACGCTTTAATCACAAGGAGATGAAAAGAAAATGACGTCATCGCTGTTAATGAATATGATGAAAAAGATTACAAGACGATAGTCTATTTTAAATCGGCAAATAGTAATAAAAAATCCAAGGTAAACATAAAATATGAAGGGGGAAAAAACCAGATTCTTGTAACAAAATATCACCTTACGTTAGTACAACAGCTTCATTCAATTTCTGCAAAGGGTTTGAAACGTTAGTTCTTGAATTAACAACAATGCTTACTGTACTCCGATAAAAATGTTTTGAAGAGTTCCAGGTCAATGCATGCCCGTCTAAGGGGGATGGTAATGAATCAGTAATCCTATCTTGTAGGTAACTCCTAGACAATA
This sequence comes from Clepsis dumicolana, assembly GCA_963691665.1. NCBI lineage: Eukaryota > Metazoa > Arthropoda > Insecta > Lepidoptera > Tortricidae > Clepsis > Clepsis dumicolana. Next base: position 25,140,538 of record OY829506.1, on the reverse strand, counting down.
TCGATATCAACATAGTAAATACATCTGCATTTCTGCAAAGGTTTGCACATCGAAAAGCCGTTTTATGTAAACGTTAATACGATACAGAAAACTTTCTGGAAGAAAAGGTACACAGCATGTGGAAAGTAGTCCACACGGTGCCCACACTTTGCTATGTAGGTTCATTTCGCAACGGGTGACTCAAGCTAGTCATTGTAAGCAAATGAATTATCGAAATTGCCGGCGAGCATGCATATTTATCAAAAATTTAAATTATTGTCTCTGGCTATAATATACTATATATAGTTTGCATTTACGCCGCGAACATCAGGTGACGTTTGATTTGACAGGTAGGTAGTCAGGTTATCTATAAAAGTGAAATAATAGATTGATGATACTTTATACCATGCAGTGTCAATTGTTATAAAGCAGGTGAAGTTTTTCTTGTTTTCAAGTCAACCCATTATGAACTGAGAAGTTATATAAGAATATAATTCAATGGGTTACAGTAATACGCAATTAAACTAAATAGAACAGTATTTAGCAATACTCATAACAGTCATAGTCATAACATGTAAAGGTGTTGTGAAGAAATGTTGCTTGGAGATTAAAGAAATGGTTTAAGATGCACAAAAGAAATTGTAAACGTAAAAGTGTGAAAATTAAACAAAGAAATCGATGAAATTTTTATGATAAAAATTTCTGATAATATCATGTGAACCATGAAGGCATGCAATGCTGTTACGGACCATTCAATTCAAGTTCTCGGAGTATACGCGAACATGTAATTTCTTCGCTCGGTGCAGGTGCACTCATAATTTGCACAAACTTAGTAGTCAGCCATGTGAATTGTACTGAGGCGCATGTTAATGCATCTATATACGGCACAAGGCGAGAAAGATCATAATTCACTGAGCGTACAACACAGTTATCCACCAAGAGCCGATACTGGTCAGAATTCTGCTCTCATGAATTAAAGAATGGCGGCAATCAGGTCGTGACTAATTCACAGAAAGTTTGATTACTAGGACGGGTTCGACACATAGTGGGCCACGTTGATAAGTGTGAAGCCAGGAATGCGAGCGCGATCGATCTTTCCTCAGGAATGAATCCAACAACTTTACTAATCAAACCTCCACCGGCACTCGTACGGAAAGTGAAATCGACAGCCAACCGACGCCAACATATTTTCATTCACGATCGTGAAAATTTACATCACAGTCTGTTGGACGATACAGTTTTATTTTTAAGCAACTACCTAGTTACCTTTGCAAAACTGACCACAAGCAAAACGGGTGCTCCACTTTAGTAAACGTACGCGGATTAGGAATATTTCTTTATAAAATAACCAGAAGAACAGGACGGTTTTGAAACGGTGTAAAAAAAACTGTTATTTATGTAATATCGTTGCTCGATCGTGTTGACGAGAGCGCCGCGACGCGACCGTCCCCGCGCGCTTCTATCGGGAAACTGAGTCAGACGTCAAAACGAATACCCCGCTATTTACGTGCTGCGCCGGAGTCGAAATGTTGTCGCTCTGGACTCTTTTTCTTTTTATATTCAGAAACAGTAGACAGTTTAATGAACGCTCTATCAACGTAACAATCTACCCATAGAATTCTTGGGTCTACCTCTAATGTCTAGTGAATATTTATGGCTGGATCATTTACAGGTAAAGACTAGTGTCTTGGTAAAGACCAATGCAAACTAGCTCTACATAAACGCGAAATTTTACGGAAAAGCAGACTCGATTACAGTTCTAAATGAGACTATTACCTGAATTTAAGCGAGATAATACGAGACGATAATGTACACAGTAAGTTACATTAAAAAAATATTGAAACGATGGTATCAGTAATATAATACTAGTAGAATATTATATAACCTATTTTCTGTGGCATTGATTTTAGTTTAAGGTCAGACCTGTAAATGATGTTACATGATCGAAATAAAATTATGACGCAGGTAATAACATCCGTTACATGATTGAAAATAAAGCATTTGATAGATGACTGCCAAATGATAAGACAAAAATGATAATAGTGGGTAGTAGAAGATAACAAACAAATAAAGGAGTTTAGTAATTAGTCTAAAGAATACGAGGTGTGTCAAGGTCGTATTAGAAATTCTGCACGCTATTTTGAAGACCTCTAACCGGTTACGTGTCAAAAGTGCTACATCTACTGAAGTTACGAGGGGCGGCTGAAAAGTAATCTACCTAACAATGAAACAAAAGACGGTCGTGGCTAAATTTTTTTTATTTTTCTATATAGTCCCCTGCAAGTAAAATGCACTTATATAATTTTTCAAATATTGAATTTAAACCATTAAAAAAAAATCTTTCGGTTTGTCGTCAAAAAAGTCAGTAACCGCAGCCTTCATTTCGTCATCGGTCATAAACCTTCGTCCCCTGAGGTCTTTCTTGAGAAGTCTAAACAGAAAATAGTCACAGGGGGCTAAATCTGGACTATAAGGGGAGTGGTCAATGGTTTCGAAGCCATTGTCATTAATTGCTAGCTTCGTTGTGCGGGCGGTATGCACTGGTGCGTTATCGTGCAAAATCAGAATTCCTTTGCTTAGTTTACCTCGCCGTTTTTCTTTTATTGTCTCTCTTAGTTGATATAGTAAGTTTGAGTAATAATCAGCATTCATTGTAGTTTTCTTCGGTAAATAATCTATGAGCAAAATCCCTTCTGTGTCCCAAAAGATTGTAGCCATGTTTACCTGCCGATGGACAGACCTTGAATTTCCGAGGCGGCTTCTCATCCTTAAATTTCCACTGTAACGACTCTTGCTTACTTTCCGGGTCCCGTTGTCGAATCCAAGTCTCATCACGTGTTACAATTCTAGAAATTATTTATTCCTCTTTCCCTCGACTCATGTCCAAAAACTCTTCGCAACATTTGACACGCCTCTCCATGTCAAATGCAGTCAACATTCTGGGGACCCAACGTGCACTAACCTTGGACATGTTCAAATGCTCATGAATTATTTCATTGACTCGCTCTTTACTGACGCCCACATCTCTAGCTATCTCCCACTGCTTCACTCGTCGGTCCTCTAACATTTTTTTTTTCTCCCTGGCTACATTTTCATCGGTGACGGCCGAAACTGGTCTTCCGCTACGAGGATCATCTTCCAGGCTCTCACGACCTAACTTAAACTGCTTTGACCAAAACTTTATAACAAATTCGGAAGAACACGAACTGCCAAACACACGTAACATACGCTGTCTGATCTCCGAAGGCGTATTCCCTTCTTTAGTCAAAAACTTAATCACCGCACGCTGCTCGATTTTATCCATTTTCACTTTTTCTACCGACATGTTTGAAACAATTGTAGGAGACAAATAAACGTGATGCAATAAACAAATGAATGTAATACATTTTGAAAATAGAATAACAAACGAATATAAATCCATACCAGCCAGCATTATTTTTGTATATATTTCTGACCAAGGAGATTACTTATCAGCCGCCCCTCGTAAATATGACTCTTAATTCATTTCAATTTCCTATGAACCAAAGGGATACCTGCAGAACGGACAAGGTAAAAACGCACCTACTAAACCCGACCACATAAGCATTGAATATATTCAACTCTGGTAACTACTGGTAATATAGCTGAACGTCATTTACTCGTACTTTCCAGTAATATTCGAGGACGACGTGTGAGGAAAGTGCCAGAAGTAGTTGACACTCTTAATCCCTGCCCTCTATCCCAAACAAAGTGACGCCTATCCCAACAGCATCAGTACATACTGCGGTTTCCTGGATACAAGTGGTTGTGAATGGCAGGCAATTGCGGGGCAATTGCTTAACACTGCCATTGATAGGTCTCGAATTATCGTCGATGTGTGTCGACGGACTCAACTGTCCTTTGTTGGGTTCGCGTTTCAACGATTATGTCAACGGTATTTTAGAACTGAAGGAGGCTTTTGTACGACTTTTTGAAATAAAGTCTTTTTTATGTTCGGAATTGTTATTACAATAAAAGCAATGAATTGCTGGTGGGTTAGTGTTTAAATTTTGGCTTAATGTAATCGTCTTCTAACTTTTTGCTATCTGCTGAACCACACACTTCTTGGAATGTCATCTTGCCTTAAAAACTACCTGTTTTCCTTAGGAACGTAGATGTCGTATAGTTCGTTAGCGAATATAATCAGCTCGCTGACTCAACCTTTATTCAATGAACGTAAGAAGAAAGGAATCAATTCCGTCTCATGTCATTGAAATTAGTATTTAGCATACAAAGGCTATTTACGTCCCACTGCTGGGCACGTAAATAGGATGATGATGATACAAAGGCTACAACGCTGATTTATGTTTCGAGGTTTTTACCGACAGCTCCGCCTTAAGATTCCGTGAGGATCTATATTATTCCGAAGGAACCTTAAGAGCAATATCACATCACTACCTGCGAAGGACGAGCATAACGAGCACCGAGCAGATGATCGTTAGCGGTTTGCTCAGTGAACCGTAAATTGCTGAACCCAACATTTCGAAAACCGGTTATAAACAAGCCACAGTGTCAACCCATAATTTATGAACATCCGATGGTACTTAACATAATGCATCAACTATTTAATGAACAATTTCAGTGTGCGGTGGATTCTGCTCCAGGGTGGGCAGGTGTCACTTCTTTTAGAACAAAAATATTAAAGTACTATTTTTTTAAATTTCGTTCCTTAAATACACGAAAACAATCATAATGAAGTTTCTAGATTGATTTAATAAATAACAGTGTGCATTTGGCAAACATTGGGCTCGGCAACACCATTCTTATTTCAAAATGTTTCAAAGGGCATATCCCATATCCTGATGTTTATATAAATGATTATATCCTTTTTGTTTTAGAAATAATGAAGCCAGATTTCTGAACTTTGTCAGGGAGTCAACCAACCAAAGGCTGCATTAGCTACTGGATGAACAATATTTCTGTTTCAGCTGTTTTGGTATCATTTTTCTAGCTGTTTTATTTTATGCAGCCCAAACTTATGCCACTGGCATAAAATGACTTACTAGTCAACAGGGTGTATATCCGAAGTGGAATGCAAAGACCAACAACAACGAAAATACCGATGGGATTTGTTAAAATAGCAGTACTGTTACTGTAACTTGAAGGTACGAGTATCACAAATTCACAAACCCTCGGAATATACGACAGGAAAATATTGCGACACGCACAGAACATTTTGCGCTCAAGGAAAACCGCCCAAGGCATAATCGGACCTTTTGACCGAATTCAAGCCAATTAATTGCGACTAACTAAAAACAAGTCATGGTATTTTGAGTTTAGACCATGTTTAGAAGCTAAAGGATGAAATGATCTGCGTAGAAAGATGTAGCGGGTAGCTATTCGAATGGGGTAGAAAACAATGACTAAAAGGGAGATGTGAGATACATGAAAGACGAGCCGATTTTATAAATGTTACTTGTGAAAATATGACTCCAAAATAGAGAAAAAATGTGTTGAAATCGAAATACCTGTCGAGTAGCAATTACCTCTGGATCTGATGAATGTCCTCATAATTTTTTAAAACAAGTATTGTTATCTGGCCTACGTGTTGCTTGGGAGAATGGGTGACTAATTGTGCTGCTGACTATTTTTCGAGTATTTTATCTTTATTCTTCTAATTACCAATCAATCTAAAGATCGAAAACTTAAGTGAGTATGCATATGTTTTTTTGTAGTATGTAATATTTTTGCGCTAGGTCTTAAGATGGCAGCTAGGCTGGTTACCCTTCGAACATGTTCTACATTACTTGTATTAAAAGGCAACGAAAAGGGCTTGGAATTTAGACGCATTAGTAGGTCAATTAGGCTTCGTCAATTTAATTAGTTTTTAGAGTAGAGTGCGTTGCATCGGAATGAAATTTTGAATTTCAAAAACTTACTTCTTCGTTCTTATTTACCGAAGTGTCTATAAAACGAACTAATCTTGAATTGAGTGATCGATTCTGTGACTATTTTTTGTTCGCCATAATTAAAGTTTAAAGATAAATGAGATACGTGAATTTTAATAATCGGATATTAAGCTGATTATTTTGTAGGTAACAAAACTACGTAGCACGTTTTAAAACGTGATACATAACTAGATTAATTAGTATCGAGTAGGTAGGAACTCTACGTTCCCTTTTATCAATAGCGTCAATAAAAAAAAAACCCATCATCGGGCACAAGGCGGGACCAGAAAGCTAAAACCATTTAAGTAAAATGCTTCAGAAACAAAGGTAAAGTATCCCTAAGTTCAATATTTCCCTATTTCTAATCGGCTGTCTTTCAACGCGTCCTTCTTGTACGAGATTTAAAACACTTTTAAACAATGAGATCATCTTAATTACATGAAAACCCGCTACTAACTACATTACGTAGATATTCGAACTGTTCCAACTACTTCCAAGGTACAGCTGATTTGACCATAGCTCACGGATGGATGGTTATAAGATTGATTTTTGCCTGGCCCGTGGGAAAGGTTTTTCTACCATGTCTATACAAGCAAGCTCGCGTACTTACTGATTACCATAATAAAGATTTTTTCATTTCATTTCATTTTCATTGATTCGACGTCCTTTTTCCCTCATGTGCATGTGTCACCTAAGCATGTGGACTTGAGCGGACAAAACAGCGAAAAAGCTCGTACGCATACTTGCCCGTAAGTCTATGTCACTCACCAATAGCCACTACGGTACTACGAATTAGTTAAGCTCTCTCATACCAATTCCAATGTCGTTAATAGGATAATTCTACAAGGGGAGAGGATCGCTGGGGGCCTTAGTAGGTTTATAATAAAAAGGTCTGATAATACAAGCTTATGTATGATATTAACTTGGGTAAAGGTTAAGGGGGTATTTTAAGAAAGCGCCCTCACGTCATACTTAAAAGTCAACTATTCATACAATAATATCATAATCTTGACCTTGAACTCCGTTATAGCCTTTTTATTTACAAAACAAGGTATTTAGTAAAGCCAGTAAACCTATTTCAAAAGTAAAATTATAGTGGGACAGGTTAATGTTTTTAGATTACCTATGCTATAGGTTAATATCTGATAAGAACACGGATCCATTTTTGGTCGTGTCAGTATGTCATACCTCTGTATGCCATATCTCTGTATCACAAGCACCGAAAAACATGCTAATTAGAAGATAACCGATAGGCGAGTACCTACATATTATTTTATTGTAATCATAGATATTATGATTATGTGTTACCAGATAGGTATGTATATATGTTTTTAGTAGCGTTGTATTCAAATTCAAATAGAGCCGAAATAGTCTCTTTACATTAAGTGTGTCGAGTGTGTGGCGAGTTGGCGACCGCGTACCGGAAGGCGAAGTGTTGGTAGGCCTCTCGCAAGGTGGACGGACAATCTGGTAAATATTGCGGGAAGCCATCTACCTATAAAATGTTTCTACGGAAGGAGCAAAAACGGACAATGACCTTTGTGCCTACCTCAATGATCACCAACCTTTTTGGTGAGGTTCAAAAATTATTAACCGTATTGTATCATTGTCCGTTTTTTCGCCTGCCCTAGAAACAGTAGGTATATACATATGCCCACCTAATCGTTGCAACAGCGTGAAAAGAGACTGAGTTCCTATGGTTATACAGTTTTAATAAAAAAAAATTAACAAAAAAGTAAAACCGCCTTCAAAAAAAACCTTAGAAAAAAAACCTAAAATAATCCTCTGAAATAATGATAAATAAATAAAGTAAAATAAAATGCGTTTATTTCGGACAACGCATTTTATTTTATTTTATTTATTTATCATTATTTCAGAGGATTATTTTACGTTTTTTTCCTAAGGTTTTTTTTTGAAGGCGGTTTTACTTTTTTGTTAAAAGATTTTTATTTCACAATTTTACTTTTATAAATATCACGGGACAATTTGACACCAATTGACCTAGTCCCAAACAAGGCAAAGCCTGTACTATGGGTACTAGACAACGGATAAACATACTTATATAGATAAATACACACTTATATACATATTAAACATCCAAGACCCGAGAACAAACATTCATATTCATCATACAAACCGGGATTTGAAACCGGGACCTCAAGCTTCATAGTCAAGGTCTCTAACCACTAGGCTATTCGGTCGTCAATATGAAACACATAGTACGTGCCTGTAAAATTTGAGGGTTGCCCTCGATTTCCCTAGGATCCCATCATCAAATCATGACTTGGTGACAACGGGACCACCTCAGGAGTATACCCTTTCGAATAAAAAAATAATTTTGAAAATCTGTCTACAATTGACGGAGTAATCGATGAACATACATAAAAAAAAAATACATACAGTACGTAGAACCTCCTCCTTTTTTGAAGTCGGTTAAAAAATACAATCACATTGATCAACATCTTTCTTTCTTGTTACATCACTGTTGTCACCACCGGCCAGGCGAAGGTGATGCGTGGCAGTAGGTAGGTACCTAAAATTGTAACATAGCAACATGCCTTTCCGATATTTCTTTTCTGTCAATAAAGATCGATACAAGGACTTTCGTTACTTAGTGACGCTGAAAGCGTACTTTGATTCATTAGGATATAGATAAATATAAAATATCAGTTGATCAATTGACGTCAGTTTTTCAGGATTCCGTACCTCAAAAGGAAAAAAAAAACGGAACCCTTATAGGATCACTTTGTTGTCTGTCTGTCAAGATCCTTTTTCTCTGGAACGCGTGGAGGTAGCATGCTGAAATTAATATCAAATACTCAAGCCTGCGGTCCCTTGAAGCTGTGAAAAAATCAACCTTCTAAGTCAACGCAATCAAAAGATACAGTTATTAAAAAGGCTATTTCCATACAAATTTCCGAAATCTGAAAACCTAAAGGGTAGTTCCAGCTGTCCTAGAAACTTGAAATTTGGTATGAAGGTAGCTCTTATAGCACAACCACTCAGAAAATTCTCAAAATCTTAATTTTTTATGTCTGTCTGTAGATTTCTCAGACCAATAAAAGTCGACCCCACACTGCGTACATTTTGCTTAGAAGCAGGGCTCTGCTAACACTGGACTTCTTAAAACACTGGGGAAAAGCGTTAAAATCTTTCTACGGAGCCTTCATGCGCGAGTCCGACTCGCACTTGGCCGGTTTTTTAACCGACTTCAAAAAAGGAGGAGGTTCTACGTTCCACTGTATGTTTTTTTTTTATGTATGTTCATCGATTACTCCGTCAATTGTAGACCGATTTTCAAAATTCTTTTTTTATTCGAAAGGGTGTACTCCTGAGGTGATCCCATTGTCACCAAGTCATGATCTGATGATGGGATCCTAGGGAAATCAAGGGCAACCCTCAAATTTTACAGGCACGTACTATGTGTTTTATATGTTTTCTAAGGTTATTCAAGTATTTGCGTCTGGTAGTCATCATCTCATGATGATGAGCTGATGATGGAAGGTACAACTCCTTAGCGGTTAGGAGTTGGGAGGATAATTCTGAAAATGTTAAATCATTATTGGAAAGGGTATATTCCTGAGGTGGTCCCACTGTCACCAAATCATGATCTGATGATGGGATCTCAGGGAAATCGAGGGCAACCCTAAAATTTTATAGGCACGTATCATGTGTTTCATATATTTTTAAGGCTATTCAACTATTTGCGTCCGGTAATCATTATCTCATGTTGATGAGCTGATGATGGAAGGTACAACTCCTTAACTATGGAGTTGGAGGATAATTCTGAAAATGTTAAATCAACGTAAAATTGTGAAATAAAAGTCTTTTAACAAAAAAGTAAAACCGCCTAAAAAAAAAACCTTAGAAAAAAAACGTAAAATAATCCTCTAAAATAATGATAAATAAATAAAGTAAAATAAAATGCGTTTATTTCGGACAACAGAAACTAAAGCCTAAAGTTTTATGGCCTAGCACTAAGCAGCAGAAATATGAAGTTGGTGCTTCATTCAAAGAATATTCCGCTCGCACCGCATCGACTTCATATTTCTGCTGCTTAGTGCTAGGCCATAAAACTTTAGGCTTTAGTTTCTGTTGTCCGAATTAAACGCATTTTATTTTATTTTATTTATTTATCATTATTTTAGAGGATTATTTTACGCTTTTATTGTTCTTCACTGTTTAGTAGAAAATATAATCAAAAGGATATAGAAAGTCCTGACATTGCAGTAAGTCACCAATAAATAATGTCAATAATTATGGAATTTACAATTCATCCTATACACAAATCAAAGAGTAAGTTAACATTTCAAACCATGGTCTGTTCTCCCACTCACAAGAACACAGAATCAATGTGCAAGAATGGGACAGAGTACTTCATCATATGTTTAAATTCAATTGCTATGTGTCACTTTGTTATGCTATTGGAAATTTAAACAATATATGGAAATTGTGCAGAGTAACAACACAGTTGAATCATTGTGTTGACAGAAATTCATGCCCAGTATTATCATTACTGATATAAAAAAAACTTCGTCCGCGTAGATTTCGGTTATCACTATCCCGCGGGAACTATATAATTTTCCCGAATAAAAAGTAGCCTATGTTATTCCTCAATATTAAAACCATCTTCTTACCAATTTTCATTTCAGATTGGTGTAGCGGTTTTCGCGAGAAGAGGTAACAAACAGACAGACAGAGAGACAGAGTTACTTTTTAGGATAAAGCATGAAAAAAAAAAGAAAAAAAACTGTAATCATACTTTACATAGCTTGAAAAGTAATATAGAAATAAAATATGACTGCAACTAACTTTTGAATGTTTTTGCTTTGGCAAAAATCGAAGACTAGAAAACTAATGATAATGAAGTCTTAATGAAATAAAAACGGATCACTCACGTATATAAGTCGAGTTTAGCCCGACATGTTTCAGACTAATTCGTAGTCGTGTAGTCGTAGTAACATGTCGGGCTAAACTCGACTTATATACGTGAGTGATCCGTTTTTATTTCACTATGATTGAGTCTCACGGTAGTTTCATGTTAATAATGAAGTCTGTTAAAAATGGCAAAGTGCACGTCAGGCTCGGCACCAAGGGTTATAACAAATATCTAAAGTAATTTTAATTTTTCCCTTGTGTGTTCAAGACAAAACATTACAGGTTTTTATTTACTTGAGCTTGAGATTGCCAGTCAGATGGACATCAAAGTGATCATATAAGGTTTCTATTTAGGTAGGGACCCCAGAAAATGTAATGTCTCAGGCATAATAATTTTATGGGGTAATCAATTTTACTTTGGTAATGAAATGTTTATGACTCCACAAGAAAGACAGTTGGCAGTTTCCCATTGATTTGTGTTAATATCCATAAGTTATCATATATTCTTTCTTATTCTGCCCAGATCTTGTTCTTGTATAAACTCATTTATACTTTCCTCACCACATTAGTATTAGTAACTACTGTATTTCTATCGTGCCCAGCATGGGAACAGAAAGCATTGTGAAAAAAATCAGTCCTAAAATACAATCACACAACACACCTTTTTTTTCACTTGTTGGTCAGTGCATTCCTTAACGCCCTAAGCACCATAATGATGCCTGTTCTAGCCCCCTACCCTTAGAAATTTCATAGAGTCATATAGACCTGCATGTGGGGCATGACAGCTCAATCAATCCTTCATAACTTGTCAATGACAAGCTATAATAACAAGTACCTACTACAATACAATGTTGTAGATAAACTTTAATGGAAAAGCCTGGCTTTATTGAAGTGGCTTCTTTTAATCATTGATTAAGTAAGTACTACCTAGTTGTTTTGGCTATAGTGGTTTTGTCCTAGAAACTTTTTTTCGTCCCAGTTTTTTCATGACCAGTACTTGAATTAAATATTCATCAGAAATTAATTTAACAAAAATCCTTTGAGTTCAACAAACTTTTGTAGAAGTGTCACAAATACAGTTTCAACATAATTACACTGCATAGTTATATTATAATCTTGACTGCAATGTGCAGATCTCTTAATTGATTAAGCTTGTGTAAGCAATTTTAATTATGGTTGTAAACAGTGCATAGTGACACTCTTCAAACAAGTACTGAAAATGTAGACCTGTGGCATCTAGAAAGAATTAATTAGACTAAATTAGAAGATAATACATTTTTGAATTTCAATGTCATCATCATCATCATCACCAGCCTTTTCTATGTCCCACTGCTGGGCACCAGCCTCCTCTCAGAATCAGAGGGCTTAGGCTATAGTTCCCACATGGGCCCAGTGCGGATTGGGAACTTCACACATATCACTGAATTGCTTCGCAGGAGTGTGCAGGTTTCCTCACGATGTTTTCCTTCACCGAAAAGCTCATGATAAATTAGAAATGTAATTCCGCACATGAATTCCGAAAAACTCACCAGGTGTGAGCCGGGGTTTGAACCCACAACCCTCTGCTTGAGAGGCCATAGGTCAAACCACTGGGCTATCATGGCTTCAATGTACTTACATCTATTTTTAAATAGAACTTAGTACAATATTAGGCTGTTTATAACCTTAACACCAAAACCGCCTGCCGAATTAAAAGACACAAAGTAAGTACGAGGTCCACGGTGTTTTTATAAATACAGAATGTCTATTATTAAAAGACATGCAATTCTTGCAACATACGAGCACCGTCTTGCAAGCCAGATATAGATGCAACAACCAAGTTTATGTGAAGATTAAGGATTAAAATCAAGTACTCACCTAATTAAACTTGTCCGTCCTAATGATATGATCGTAGGATGTAATTAAAGTAAAATCTTCGTTCATTTGCTTTGAAAACTGTGTTAGGAATTGTAAATTGCTTCTAAATTTACGGAATTTTTAGACAGAAAATGCCGCAAAATCAAAAAAGTGATACCAGACCAGTATTGAAATTATTGAAAAAATTACGTGAATCGTGATAAAAACATAAGTGGCTGGAATAACAAAGTACATATTAAAATAGAATTTAAATTAGAATTATTATGCTACTCACGTACTTTATAGTTATATGATTATTGGCACTAATTGAGCCAAAAATATTTCTTAACTTCAAATAGTTCAAGTTTTTGATACTATGAAAAAACTGCAAATCAAAAGGCTGGCAATGTTTTGTTGCGATTTGTCAAACGACAAGTTTAACGTTTCTTTTAACGAGGTATCCACATGGCGTCGAGATCCAGATGTAGCGTGGATTTCCAACATAAACCTGTATAAAATTTGGGTGAAAAATTAGCATCGTTTTTTTATCCACGATTTTCTTTTAATTTTAGTTGCCAATACAAACTTGAATCAAATGCAGACAGATGAGGTCATCGCCAAGTCAAATGTCAAAAGGAATCTGTCAAAACAAATTTGTATTTCGTAAAACTAGCTTCGAAATCCTAACTTTATTACCAAAATGGGTCTTTTCGGCAAATCACCTGAGCGAAATCCGAAAGAAATGGTACAGTTCCTTTATATAAACCTCATCCAAGTGCTAAAAAAGTTGATTATAACGTTTACCATCTGTTTTAGGTAAATGAGTGGTCGCACAAACTACGCAAAGAAGGATACAATTTGGATAGACAAATCCGAGGTATGACTAATCTTTACAAAACAAACGCTCCGTACTATCATTAATAACGTATTAACCTATCTAAAGCTAGAAAATTCTCAAATATGGTACTAATTTTGCTCAAGTTTTTCAGCAATTCAACGAGAGGAGGAAAAAATCAAGCGGTCCTTGAAAGAAGCAGCTACGAAGAATGACAAACAAGTGTGCACGATACTAGCGAAAGAAATCATAAGGTCGCGGAAAGCAATCAGTAAAATATACACCAGTAAAGCACATTTGAACTCAGTACAAATGCAAATGAAGAACCAATTAGGTAACTGTATAAAGTAAACCACCCTGACAACTACTGCCACGGAATATTGAGTAGAACAGAGGTTTCACGCCTATATAGACCCCCGTCGAGTCTCCCTTGGACCCCTAGGGGTCCACCTGGACCACTTTTTGAATCACTGAAGTAGAACATTGGTGATGATTTCCGTTTTTTAGGGTTCCATACCTCAAAAGGAAAAAACAGAACCCTTGTAGAATCACTTTGTTGTCCGTCTGTCTGTCTGTCTGTCTTTCAAGGCCCTTTTTCTCTGGAACGCGTGGAGGTAGGATGCTGAAATTAGTATCAAATACTTAAACCTGCGGTCCCTTGAAGCTGCGAAAAAATCAAGCATCTAAGTCAACGCAATCAAAAGATACAGTCATTAAAAAAGTTGTATTCGTATCTTTTTTTTTTTCTAATATTACCCTAGTAGATGAATCATGTTTATGCTGTTTTCCCCTATGATCAGTAAAAACTTTTGTTTGTATTTTCCAAGCACCCTAATTTTTCATTATATTCACAGAAAAACATGAGTATTGACAGTTATTGTCCATTGTTAATTAATTGTGTCCATCTTATTTGTTTTAGCTACTTTACGGGTAGCTGGATCATTGGCAAAGTCTACCGAGGTAAGTTTGCTGCACGGAATAAAATCTGTATGAATGAACACTATAAAAAAATTCTTAATTAAGTAGGTAGGTAGGTTTAGGGTAGGTTAAGAGTTCTTGTATTGTACTGTATTGTTCCATACCTTCCTTGTGGTTTACCAGAGATCTCCTAACTTTTTAGTCTAAAGGCCGCACTGATTTCTTCAATAGCTATCCAAAATCATACATGGCTCAATCAGTGTTCTGCACAGCTTAGCACTGACCTAGGTCTTAGTTTGGAGATTCCTGGCCTTTACCACAGCTTGTAATACTATTTTTAACCTGATGCAGACTGCAAAGCAACTTCGTCAATTTGCGGCTTTTATATATTTAATAAAATATGTCTATTGGTGGCATTGTAGGTCCTAAATGGATGAACTAGTTCAGACAGGGCTTTTTCTAATTGTAAGCTAAGGGTATAGCCGTGTTTGTATGGGGCATTGGCCCCAGAAGACAAATCGATTGCCGTTTTGCTGATTTATAAACTCAGATTTAAGATGCTATTTCATAAAAAAAAAACATCGAAAATGCTGCAGGTTTTTGAGAAAATAAAAAAAAAAAAAAATTGGTTTTTTTTTTTTATCTAAACTACAGAACCGATTTTTTTTGTGACTTACACACATTATGTAAGTTATAAAGATCCATTATAAAAAAAAATGGATTTCCAAATATCCTTAGAAGTAGTGAAATTTTCACTTTTAAGTTTTCAATCTTTTTTTTTTATTGCCGTGATAGGGACACCCACCAATTTTCGTTATATTATGTTCTTCTTCTTCTTATAGTGCCACTCCATTACTGGAGGTTGGCCGTTAGCTCCGAAAATTTGCCCCTGTATTGAGCCATCCTAAACAGTTGCTCCGCACTGCTGATCCCGGTCCACTCCCTAATATTCCTCAGCCATGATTTCTTCCGCCTTCCAGTGCGCCGTTTCCCCTGTATTTTGCCAATCAGTATTACTTGCAGCAGCTGATATCTGTCATGGCGCAACACGTGACCCAGATATTATATATTATATTATGTAGAAACTATTATTCTATAACTTATATTTTTTTCAACAAAGCCAAAATGAAACAAACTTATGGTATATCATACATTTATTGGACTTAATATGGCTAACTACAAGAATCTAATAAAATAACATAAGGGTATCGTGAAAATAAAATGTCTATAGTACAAACAGGAACACATCTAACTGGCCATCAGTAGATCTTATGTTAATGTTAATAAGGTCTACCGATGGTCAGTTAAGTTTGTGGTTGATGGTACAGTCGAGGACATAAATATCTATACAGCCATAGCGTCAAATATATGTGTTTACATCGACCTTATGGTTAGAGGCATAAAAAGGTGTATAGATATTTTTGACGTCTTAGTAACGTATATATATTTATGCCCTCGACTGTACCATCAACCACAAACTTAACTGACCATCGGTAGACCTTATTAATATTAACATAAGACCTACTGTTGGCCAGTTAGATGTGTTCCTATTTGTACTATAGACATTTTATTTTCACGATACTCTTAGGGGCCGTCCATTAATCACGTGAGGCTTGAAAGGGGGGGAGGGGTTTGACAAAAATCACGAAATGTCACAAGGGGGGAGGGGGTGTAGTAAGATATCACGTGTATTTATTTTTTCATTATTTTTATGCCAATCAAAAACAACCTGCAACCTTTCTGTCTAAACATTTTTATCATTTTTAATTTCAGAATAAAATAAGATTATACTTTATACCTGTAAAAAAATATTGATTGAAAACTTAAAAGTGAAAATTTCACTACTTCTAAGGATATTTGGAAATCATTTTTTTTTAATAATGCATCTTTATAACTTACATAATTTGTGTAAGTTACAAAAAAAACGGTTCTGTAGTTTAGATAAAAAAAATAAAAACCAATTTACTTTTTTTTTAATTTTCTCAAATAACCTGCAGCATTTTCAATGTTTTTTTTTTAAGAAATAGCATCTTAAATCTGGGTTCATAAATCAGCAAAACGGCAATCGATTTGGCTTCTGGGGCCAATGCCCCATACAAACACGGCTATACCCTTTAAACGCAATGTTTCTTGGGTAAATTTCATCAAAATATGGTTCTGTCATTTTCGAGATAATATACTTCGAAATTAAAATGACAGGGGTTTTCAACTTTACTAAGTTATAGTCATGTTTTAGGGACCCCTTTGTAGCAAAATGTGCAATACGCAAAAAATGCTAGAAAACTGAAATCACTACTAATTACGCATCAGAGTGAAATGCACCCTAAAACGGGGATACACACGTTTCGCTCTTTGTATATTATGCGTGTAGGACTATTTGCATAATATGCACATTTTTCGTATCGTACATTTTGTGAATGTACGTTTGCTTTTTGTTTTCCACTTTCCGCATATTTTACAACATTCATGATGTACATTTTGCGTAGTGTATCCAGAATCACGTGACCAGACTCAAGCTCTGGGTGAAGAAGAGTTTGATATGGACATACGTAACCGTGGTTTCCCATGAGGAAGACATAGTCACGATTGGTTTACTCAAGCCTCGTTAAAACAAGATAAAAAAAGTTTTTTTTTAGGTGATGCAAGCAATGCAAGCGCTGGTCCGTCTCCCGGAGATCGCCAATATCATGCAAGAGATGAGCAAGGAGATGATGAAGGCTGGTATAATTGAGGAGATGCTGGACGAGACCATGTCCAGCGTGGAGGACGAGGAGGAAATGGAGGAGGCCGCGCAGGGCGAGGTTGACAAGGTAAGGGGGCCAGGGGCTCTCCAGGAGGTCACTGGCAACATAAAGAGTCTACAAGCTTTCAGGCTCAGTTTCATTGGTCGGGTTAATCACTAACAGGAAGCCCAGGATTAACTTGATATAGATGGCAGAACTAAAAAAGAAATCCTGTACTTACCATGAGGCTGACATTGTCACATTTGATGCACTCAAGCCGTGTTAAAATATTAGATTAAAAAAAATCCTGTATTCTAATCTCTTCTGATTTTCGTAATGTCCACTAGGTTCACCTGTTTTGATCCCCCCCAGTACAAATTTTCTGTGGGGGGATTGAAATAGGTGATTCTAGTGGACATCGCGCTGATTTTATAAAATAAAAATACTAATGACTGCTATAGATATTGGTAATGGTTCAAAACAAAAATGTTTTAAATAAACTTCTATCGCTAAAGATATTATACATGCTAATGAAGTTGTAAAATTCAGTTACACTATTGTTTTAGGCTTAGATTCTGTAAAATAGTTGTAAATGTGAAAAAATAAAAACAAAAATTAGTTACTTTGGTTTATGACATAATTTTTAGAGAAGCAACGGATAGTGGTTTGGACGGATACCGGATATCCGGCCGTCGCGACGGCCGGTTATCCGGTATCAGGCCGCCGAATATCCGGCCAAAACTTTTTTATCTAAAATACCTAAATGGAGTAAATTGGTGTGGTTACTATGTTACTCAAATTTTCTCCATATAATTAGGTAGTAAATTACTGTCCGGTATCCGGCCGTAATACACGCAACTATCCCTTATTTGGCCGGATAGTAAAATATGACCGGACACGCCGGATACCGGATAGTGACCGGATATCCGTTGCATCTATAATAATTTTGAACAGCAGAAAACTCATAGATGATGTTTGTGCTATGTACTGGTCTATGTTCATCATAATGTACATTGTCAAATAAACTTAACCCCGGATTAATGTCTGACCCTGGTCGGTGCAAGTCGGCCTTACTAGTGTAAATTCTGGGTTACTCACGTGACATCCAAGCTTATCGTGTGAATCTAGTGCGTGACCACTGCAAGGAAAGTGATCACCTAATTGACACCAGAGGTCAATTACTGAGGACAACAAATTGGTCACTTCCGCAAGGTCGCGTGCGCACGCGCGTTTAATATTTACGTGCGCTGCCAATTGCAAGGTCTGCTTTATTGATGTTTGCGAAAATGCTTTTAACTGACTTCTAGAAGAATGGACGGTGTTTTTCAGTTAATTAGTGTAAAGAGGGGTGTTATAAGTTTGGCCTGTGTATCTGTGTGGCTGTGTACCTGTCTGTGGCATCATAGTTCCCACACGGATAGACCGATTTCGATGCGGTTTTTTCATCGAAAGCTAGTTTAATCGAGATGGTTCCTAGCTGAGCTTCATTAAAATCGGTTCACTCGTTTTTAAAATATTGAACTTTGAAATGACAATGTCGGGGGTTTTTCAACTTTTCTAATATAGGACCAATGTCAAAAATGAATTTGAACTTTTCATTAAAGACATCTATCTAGTTTCAAAAGTCACACAGTTGTAATTTGCCGTGTGCCGCGATAGTTTGTGAGGATGTTTATGTTTGTTACTGTTTTGCAACGTAAAACTTATACATGAAAATAATAATTAAAAAACATAAGATCACTGAAGCGTTCAAGGGTTAAGCTTGAATCTTGCCATAGGTGCTATGGGAACTGACGCAAGGCAAGTTAGGCGAAGCGCCGGCGCCCCCGACGGTCGTGGGAGCCCCGTCGACCAGCAAGGAGCCCGCGGCGGAGGCGCCGGAGCCCGACGAGAGCGAGCTCGACGAAATGCAGTCCCGGCTCGAAGCCCTGCGCTCTTAGTCGTAAGTAGCTTAGTATTAGTGTAGAACAAACTCTTAAGCCCGGGCCCCTATTTCACCGACTTTACGATTGTCAGTTTACAATGCAGATCGGATTGATCTGCATTTAATTGTCAATATGAAGCGCGCCAAAACAAAAGCTGATCAAGTCAGTATTTGACACCGAATTGTCACTGTAAGCCGACATTTGTTAACTTGGTGAAATAGGGGTCAGCTTAGACTAGCAAGGAAAATCTTGCAATTTGCAGTACATTAAGAATCGAATGAACAAATGGCGTCGATCGCGCGCCCTAATGTAATGCGATTTGCAAGATTTTTAACAGACGACGAAAAAGAGGGGTGTTAT
The DNA here is from genome assembly GCA_963691665.1 of Clepsis dumicolana. Classification (NCBI taxonomy): domain Eukaryota; kingdom Metazoa; phylum Arthropoda; class Insecta; order Lepidoptera; family Tortricidae; genus Clepsis; species Clepsis dumicolana. The sequence continues at coordinate 25,121,178 of OY829506.1, read as the reverse complement.
AAGTTTGACCTATGTATCTGTCTGTGACATAGGTCCTAAACGGATTTACCGATTTCGATGCGGCTTTTTCTAATCGAAAGCTAGTTTAATCGCGATGGTTCTTAGCTAAGTTTTATTAAAATCGGTTCACCCGTTTTTGAAACGTTGAACTTGGAAATGACAATGTCGGGGGTTTTTCATCTATTCTAAGTTGGTTAGGTTATCATTATTTTTAAAAATTTGAATTTAAACTGGGCTTGAGGTCTATCTGTCATGCTCCACCAATGAGAGACAAGCTATTGGCCTATGATTGGTGGACATTGACAGGTAGACCTTACTCGACACTAGCGATGCTAGCGGATTTTTGACTCGCGACTAGCCTCATTATCTGTAAGAGTCATTTTTATATATTTTTTTATTAAAATGTAATTACTTACAGAGTTTTTACTTTTGTTCTTCTTCCTTTTTCAGGAACGAAAGATATCTTTAAAGGAAATTAAACCGAGACGGCATGGAGTCGGCTAGAAATGCCTTATTGATTATTGTATTTTGTACATAACTGTTGTAATTAAGTTCTTAGAGATTTGAATCGCTTAATCGTTGAAGATTGCATTTTTTTATATTTACGCAACGATTTCGATTCACTCAAACGGATAGTTTGTGATTACTTGAAATGTAGGTACACTGTTCCATTACAAATGTATTTATAAACCCGAGGCCTCGCCTAACGCGCGTGCGATCGCTATCACATTCACCATCCCTTTCTACCACCATCTAACACAATTTGACGGGAAGAAACAGCGAACGTCATAGCGATAGTGCGCACGTTAAGACAATAAGCCTACCTTTTTACCGTTCATGTTCTTGAATCATGCCTTAATAAATTTATAAGCAATAATAGAGGCATGATCTCAGTAGGAGTATCTTTTTGTATTTTTTCTCCCAATTTTTATTTTTACGGTTTTCCCGTGAATATCAATTATATTTTTTATAAACTCACTGAAACATGAACTCAGTCACTGCAAAAAGTGATAAAAAAGTGGCCTTTCCTCGTATGTCCAATCGTGGTGTAGGGGAAAAGCACACGACCCGGAGTGTTGAGGATCCGGGTTCGATTCCCGGGGTTGGCATTTTTCTGTGTATTCATGTTTCAGTGAGTTTATAAAAAAATATAAATAATAGAGGCAGCGACACCAATAGTATCAACCTTTCAACGCCATCGACGCATACAAAAGTTGTCATCCACACGCCAAGTTGGCATAACGTCAACGCGAACTTACACCTTAATCATACGTCCGTAGGTCGCATTTATACTGTGCAGCCGGACGCCTATAAGCGTTGGTGGCTTCGTAGGCACGTCGACTCGCGACGTCTTTAGGCGTTCTTGGCGTTCAAAGGGTTAATATGTAACTTTAGTGCCGTGACCACAACGGTTCTTCCGTCCGCTTTTGGTCTGCGATGTTCATGCTATGTTTGACGACCGGATGGCCTAGTGGTTAGAGAACCTGACTACGGAGCTTGAGCTCCCGGGTTCGATCCCCGGTCGGGGCAGATGTCTGTATGACGAATACGAATGTTTGTTCTCGAGTCTTGGATGGTTAATATGTATTTATTTCCGTAAGTATAATAAGTGTGTTTACCCATAACACAATCTCTGCTTAATTTGGCACTAGGATCAATGTCCCATAATATCTTATTTTATTTATACAAATTCGAATAACACAAGCGGGTTTGGTGCGTGGTGTTATGTTAGCTTGCAATAATGCCCCACTTCCGGCAAAGGCAAACTTGATGAAAACAAGTTATTTTTTCTTGGAAACCTATTTTTAAATTCTTAATCGGTATTATTGTAAATCACGATAAATATTTCATATAATTTACCCCGCCTTTGTCAATAAATGTTATCTCGTCTAAAGAAGGTAAAAAGCGACTTTACTAATTAAGTTACAAATTAATTAAAATTTTACGTATAATTATGTCATAAGTATAGTGCTGGTTGCTATTACGTTGTGTTGTAGCTTGAAAGTAAAGTTTATACGATTGAAATAAATTAATGCACTAATATTACAAATTTGTTTTCATTCCAGCAACACTTTATTTTTATTCGCGTTTTTTAAAACTTTGATATGAGAAGTAATTGTTCTTGGTGTAGGTGTCATAAATTACTAAAAAAAGACACGTAGAATCGAGGAAATTAATTCCTGACCCACCAAAGTATACTGAATTTCAATGTATTTATCAAATGTTTATGTTTTTTTATTGACCCCCATCCCATCTGCGCCGTGTTTTATAAAGCTACAAGTTACAATTTACAAGCGGAAGTCTCTTTCTAATAAAAGGTGATAGAATGAGACTTCCGCTTGTAAATTGTAACTTGTAGCTTTATAAAACACGGCCCTGACAGGAAAGTGTACATCAGTAACATAACAGCCTATATTCACTCTAACCTTGAAGATCCCAAGATTTTTACCAGTCGGGAAATATGACTGAAGCGAATTCCATAAAAAAAAAATAAGTTTCGTCAATAAAACCAGCAGTTTCAATAATTTCTATAAATATAAACGTGATTTGGAATAATACTATAACATCTCTAAGTATGTATATCACAGTTGGTTACAGCATCTTGGAGGACAAGTCCAGCTCGAGTTGCAAGTCCTGAATGGACTCCTTTTTGATGAGCGGCTTCCTATCTATGTCTTTTGCTTTCTTTATATTTTTCTTCTTTGTTAACCTGAAAAGGGAAAACAGTTCAAATTAATTTGTAGTACTCCGTCACTCTAGGCTTTTTATCGTTTTTTTCCACAGACTTCAAATAAAAATATAAAGGTTTGTACGAATTAGAGGAAGCCTCGGGTTGAGGCACGCGCAGCTTGCCCAGTTGCTCAAATTCGGACGCGCCTCGCGCACGGCGCTCACATTCGCACGTAATTTCGAAAGTAATTTGGTGAAATAAATGTGAAAAAAAAAATTGTTCCACGCACAATAGCGTATCGCCGCGAGCACGTTCCCTCGCCGCACAAACAAATGCGATACTCTCATTACTGAATTTTTGATAGCCTTGTGGTTTGACCTCGGAGTTTTAGGTACAGAATTTATGTGCGAAATCACATTTGTAATTTATCACGAGCCTTTCAGTGAAGGAAAACATCGCATCGCGAGGAAACCGGCACTCCTGCGAAGCCAATTCATTTTAGATCGATCGACAACACAACCGGTACCGAACAATCGGTATCCAAATATAAATTACGTAAGTTTTATTTTTCAACAAGAGAGCGCCCGCGGCTCCGCCCGCGTGGAATATTATATTATGCAGGTACGGTATATATTTACGTAAGGAATCTCTATAGCAATAGGAATGTGTCCTCTGGGTAAAAAAGTAATATTTCTAATTATTCCGTCAGGCAGGTTATCGGAAAAAAAATAATGGACACGTATTTTTTGCTTTATGTTATCAATAAAAATTTACATAGATAAAATTTTAAATTTCCGTAGACTGCAATGCAGGATAATGAATTGCTTTTTTTATCCCTGAACGGCAACACTGGCATAAATAATAGATCACTCGTTTTTGGCTCGAAATACGAACTTGCGATTTTATTTTGCTTAATATACAAAACTTACACACCCAATATCATATTTTCTCAAGTTTTTTGCGATTCCCAAGATCAAAGAATCGAATTGGTTTAAAAATCTGGAGAAATAATGCGTTGTTTGGGAGAAACGTGTCAAAATGGTAATGTAGAGCGCCATCTCGCTGTCTCGTTTCTTTTATCCCGTTCTGGTTTTTCGACTTTATATATTAGCTCAGAATACAGAACAAACCAGAAGGCGCGTTCAATTACAACCGCACGCCGCGCAGTGTGTCCTAAAGCTTAAGTCGTCCTGCTCTTACCTCACTACTTCTCTCGCTCGCACAATGTTGCCAGCTAGGGGGCGTTTACCTATTTTTGGAGTAATTATTTCACGGCTTCGTTTTAAATATTTATTCAGGATATATAATATTGCTTGTAGCACACGTCGAAAATATTAACGGAGAGGAGAGCTGCTTATCCTAAAGCACAGGTTTTACTTATTTAGAGAGCGGAGTTCCAGTTTTAATGTCAACTTTCGTAAAGTTTTTTTTTTATTAACTTGTTATTATTTTAGATGCACTATTATAAATTTATTATTACTGTCATGATTTCGTATACAGGTCCAATCTATACATAAAATGAAATCGTAGATTCCATATGTATATACATTGGAGATATAAAAACCGGCCAAGTGCGAGTCGCACGAGGGTTCCGTAGAAAGAGTTTAACGCCTTTCCCCAGTGTTTTAAGAAGTCCAGTGTTAGCAGAGTGGGGGAGTGTGGGGTCAACTTATATTGGTCTGCGAAATCTACAGACAGACACAAAAATTTAGGATTTGAGAATTTTCTGAGTGGTGCTATAAGAGCTACCTTCATACCAAATTTCAAGTTTCTAGGTCAACTGGAAGTACCCTTTAGGTTTTCGGATTTCGGCAATTTGTACGGAAATAGCCTTTTTAATGGCTGTATCTTTTGATTGCGTTGACTTAGAAGGTTGATTTTTTCACAGCTTTAAGGGACCGCAGGCTTGAGTATTTGATGTTAATATCAGCATGCTACCTCCACGCGTTCCAGAGAAAAAGGGTCTTGACAGACAGACAGACAGACGGACAACAAAGTGATCCTATAAGGGTTCCGTTTTTCCTTTTGAGGTACGGAACCCTAAAAAACCGCGAGAAACATTTTGTATGTTTGTTTGTCTGTTTCGTCAGATCGTCAGAACCTGGATGTCACCTAGGACCAGAGTTCTTGTCAAGACAAATCAAACGAGCCCAAAATCGATAGGGTAGCGTAATTTTATTACAGAGTTCCCTTGACCACCTTCCAGCTCCATCATCAGGTCAGCTCCTTGTTATGTTAATGTTTCATTGTCATTGTCATCCGATTAAATATCCAAGCAATCAAAATTTCAGCTCAATTCGAAACCGAAAAACGGGTCATATTTTACTTGTAAGATTTCATATTAACAAGCATGCAAACAAGTCAGCAAACATACAAACAAACAAACATTGAAAATTAAACAAAACCTAGTTACAAACAAAAATCGTAAGTTAAACACTTAAAAGTTTTTAATTTTAAAAGTTAAAAGTATGGTAAATATTTGATCATGTTGGCAACACTTACAAAATCGACTCGTCCAAAACTAAGGCAATTTAAATCGGTAAAAGAAATTTAATATTTAAATAATTAGGTTTTTGCTTTCGCTACTAATACGTGAAATGTAATCCTATCCTGTTTTTTTGTAATTCCAACAGCATTTTTACACGTGGGAATGGCACAAGACGGCATAATAAATTAATTTTATCAGTAGCACAACACGTGACCACGCGCTGCGTGCCTGAGGATGACTGAGGGGTCATTGCGCTAAACTACATTTTTTAAGAGTAGTTTTGGATGCTTCAGTTTTAGGCTCGCTCGCGCCTTCTGGTTTGTTCTGTATTCTGAGTATATGAGATACGACTGGATCCGATTCCCGAACTGAGTACAAGTTATTTTAAATAGGTTTAAAAAAACTTATACATTAGATGTAAGCAGTTTTTACTGTCACTAAAATCGATGACATGGTTCCTAAGAACAGATCTTTGTAGATCTTATAGTTACAGGCTTGCCTATACCAGAGACAAGTAATACTAACACTGCCAATCTTCATACTAACTTGCGTAGCTCCGAAATATAAGGTCCACTAGATGGCGTTGTTTAGTATGTATGGGAGTAATACCCCGGCTAAACAGCGCCATCTAGTGAACCTTATATTTCGGAGCTATGCAAGTTGGTATGGAGATTTTGTCTCTGCCTATACCAAGGACCATAAAACCAAGAGGACTGCCAGTGTCTATACGATGTCGCGTTCCTTTGAAATAATAAGCCTGCTGTAGCTAGTTTTACTACGGAGATGTCTCTGTATCATTCATTTGGTATGACAATTAGATCTCTGGCTAACACAATAGCGCCATCTAAATTCGTTTTTTCTCTCAGTTCATAGATGGCGCTATTGTGATAGCCAGAGGTCAAAGTGTCATACAAAATTAATGGTACAGAGACCTCTCTATAGTGAAACTAGCTACAACAGGCTCATTATTTTACAGGAACGCGACATTGTATAGCCATTGGCAGTCATCGTCCTTGGCCTATACTGACCGATCTAAATGTGCCACGCGAGTGCTGATGACGATGTTACCTGTTAATGACGCCATCCGGGTGGTCCATCATGCGTATGATGTCGCCCTGGTCCGAGGAGTCGAGCGGCGCGACGGAGATGTCCCGCACGGCGCGGAACTTGCCGCAGTTGTTCAGGTGCTCGTTCTCCAGCCGGAAGAAGTTCCAGATGAAACGTCTGCCGGTGCAAGTACAACGGGTCAGTGGTTAATTCCTGCCCCTAAACTACGAAATTCGAAAATCGAAGTTCGTTCGTATCGTCCAGCTCACTCTCGTGTTAAATTATATTAGCTCGAGATGGACGGCACGATACGAAGTTAGAATTTTGCACTTCGTAGTCGGGGGGCTGATCGGACTGTAGGTTAACACGAAAGCGAGAGGGACTTCGAATGTCAGACTTCGGCGTAGGGACTCTGTACCGTTCAATCTTATCGCTAAGATGCTTAGAGGAGACAAACGGGAGCAGCCTTAAGTTTATCTTAGCACTACATACTTTCTGCCACTTTACGAGAGGCTGGTGACGTTATACCGGTTGGATGTTGACATTTTTGTAGTGGGAGAAACATTTATATGTAGCTATTTGCTGCCGTACGAATGGGCCAGCTCATGTCGGGATTTTTTTCATACGACGTGAAAGGCAAACGAGCAAGCGGGTCACCTGATGGTAAGAGATCACCACTGCCCATAGACATCCACAACCCCGGACGGTTCGCAGACGCGTTGCCAACCTAGAGAGCTATGATGAAATGCCTCTTGTGCCGTAATTACACCGGCTGTCTTACCCTCCACACCGGAACACAACAGTGCAAGCACTGCTGCTTAGCGGCAGGATTAGCGGGTAAGATGGTGGTAGCGATCCGGACGGACCTCGCACTAGGTCCTACCACCCGCAAAACGAGGGAAGTACCGCCCTCTCGCAGAAAACCGGCGTGAAGCAACAGCACCAGCACCCCTGTTGCGTTCCGTTCGGTCAGTGAGAGTGCCGGAGGCCCGACCCCCCCCCCCCCCTCTTACCTCCCCCTTTTCCTCCTTAAAGGCCGGCAACGGACTAGTGACTCTCTGGGGTTGCTGGTTCTCATGAATGGCGATGATCGCTTACCATCAGGTGACCGCTGCTCCTCTTTCAATAAAAAATTATAATAATTGGCGACTGACCTGAACACTTCCAGCGGCGCGAGCAAAGAAACCATGGTCTCGGGCGCGAGCACGCGGTTCTCCGTCACCAGGAATGACACGATCCAGATGAAGCGCAGCACGAAGTCCTCTATTATCGCGAAGTAGTAGAACTGGAACAAAACGGCACTCAATTGACAACTTTTCTTATTTTTCACACCTGGAAATTAATATAGGTATCGAAAGGGCTCTGCCTCCTGAACACACCACTATATTTATAAACATTTAATATTACTTATTTTTTTTAATACAAGAGAATAAAATAAAATTAGAAAGAAGAAAGAGGAAGAAGAAGAAGAAGAAGATTGTAGAAGTTCCGTAGTGGGTGAGCTGCTTGATTAAGCTACTCATAGATGGCGCTGAGGAGAGATCTTCCAAATAAAATATGACACAAGGCATTGAAAAATTCGTTAGGTACACCAACGTTAAGTATAGCTTAATTGGTGGAGCGTGGTACGGATTACCGAGGTTGCTGGTTCAAGTCCAGCTGCTTAACGAATTTTTCTTTGCATTGTCATTGTATGTTGAATTTCATTCTATGAATGTTTCATAAAAAAAAAAAAAAAACAAAAATAATCAATAAATCGATTATTATCATTGATTCAGAAAATAGCTCCATCTCTTGCCACTAATGCGTAACTGTAGAAGTTCCGTAGTGGGTGAGCTGCTTGATTAAGCTACTCATAGATGGCGCTGAGGAGAGATCTTCCAAATAAAATATGACACAAGGCATTGAAAAATTCGTTAGGTACACCAACGTTAAGTATAGCTTAATTGGTGGAGCGTGGTACGGATTACCGAGGTTGCTGGTTCAAGTCCAGCTGCTTAACGAATTTTTCTTTGCATTGTCATTGTATGTTAAAATAAAATTACCAATTCTACCAAAACTACGCAAGAATGGGTGTAATACTTTTGCCTTTTTTACGAAAAAAAATAGCGTAGGTTCGGAGTTACGTCCTTTTGGAATAAGTACCTTTTAATAAATTAATTACAAATCCTAATGAAAATTTAAATCCGTAGGTTTGCTCCTCTTTCAAAGTAGAATACAGACAATTAATCAAATTATAGTCTCAAAAATATGAAATGTTGTCAATTAACGACCTACTAGTACGGGGTTGCAGTGGCGGGGGAGGGGGGAGAAATAAATCAACTCCTAAAATCGCAGACTGTGGCCCCTCAAATATTAGGCTTCGACCGCCCCTGCAGTTGGTAAGGCATATCGAAATACCGGCGCATTGAAAGAAATTAAAAGCGGGAAAAAAAAACAACGGACAACCAGGCCCCTATGTCACCATCTTTACAATTTTCAGTTTTATATGAAAATTCGAACTAAATTTCTTTAACAATATGAAGCGCGCTAAAACAAAAGCTCTTCAAGTCAGCCAGTTGACACCGAATTATCATTGATAACTGACAAATGTGAAGTTGGTGAAATAGGGGCCACCTCACCACTGTCCATATAGACACAAGATTTCAGATGCGACGCCAACCTAGAGGAATCAGGAATTTTCTCAATTCTTCCACCCTCCAAGCCAGTACACGCCAAGTACACTTACTCATCAGGCTTGCCCCTATGGTCAAACTTACCCCTACAGGCAGATTTACCCAAATACCCGGACTCACGTTAATAGCCAGACTTATCCCAATAGCCAGACTTACCTTAATAGGCAGGGGCCTTACCTTTGTAGCCAGACTTACCTTAATAGGCAGGGGCCTTACCTTTGTAGCCAGACTTACCTTAGTAAGCAAGACTTACCCCAATAGCCAGACTTACTTTGATAGGCAAACTTACCCCTATAGCTAGCCTTACTTACCCCAGGGTTATACACGATCTCCTCTCTAAGCAGCCGGTTCTCTATGTTGGGCGCGAAGCTGAACAGCCCCCAGTCCATCTTCACGTCCCACGTGTACGTATACAGCGAGGATATCAGCTGGCACGTGAACCACGCGTACAAGAACGGATTGTCGTACGGGTCTGTGTAGTTACCTGGAAAAGATTTTTATAGGTCAAACTAGCTGTTGCCCGCGTAGAATTCGGCTATCGCTATCCCGCGGGAACTATACAATTTATCCAGGATGAAAGATAGCCTATGTTTTCATCTAGGGTATAAGCTATCCCCATTCCAAATTTCATCCAAATCCGTTTGGCCGTTTCAGCGTGAAGAAGTAATAAACATTCATCCCCTCATCAAGTTGTCAGCTCTCGACAACAGCGAGGCGAACCTTTTAATCCCTATAAGCTCGAGTCTTAAAGGTTCGAGGCTTCTAGGTTGGCAGTTTCGACTAGTCTTGTAGTTTACGCCTCAAAGCTAAAACTGACAACACTAGTTTCAAGCCCTACTACAGGCAACGCCAACCGCTACCGACAACCGTTGGGGTAAACGTGGTCTTGAGCGGAGACCGCGACTCGGCAAACGTAGTGTATAATGTCATTCTATGGAACTTGCTAACTACGTAAACAAACCGCCTATTGAAATTGTCTCTAAATTATGAATTTACTACGGCGGTTGTAAACATAGTTTGCAAGGTCCATAGAATGACACTGTAGGGCGCTCTCCGGCCAGGTGGGATGACGATGACGATGATCTTCGAAAGACTGCAGGCAGATGCTGGATGCGGCAAGCTGAAGACAGGGCGTTATGGCGCTCATTAGGGGAGGCCTATGTCCAGCAGTGGACAGAATAGTCTGATGATGATGACAGGCAACGCGTGTGGGTTTTAAGTCCTACTTACCAGCGTATAGTATCCGGAGCGTAGTGAACAGTGCAACAAAGAAGGTGGTGGAGTATTTTCCGGCGTTCAGCAGATGCGGGAAAGCCTCCCGGCTGTCCCGGTAACGGCGCAAGCACTGGCAGAAGCGAGTCCACGCCGGCACTACACTCACTATGGCGCGCGTTATAAGAAACCATTTCGTTGATTCGAACGCGTCTGGAATTGTACAAGGGTGGGTCGCGTTATGCAGAAAAGAGACTTGTCACAAAGTGAAGTGGATGGTATTATGAAGGAAATATACATGTAACTAAATACCGGGTCTTTACGAGGGGTTGTAGTATCATCACTATCACTAAATAATGTGTTCTTCGTGACTTAGGTATACGGGATGTGGTACCTCAATAACTACCTTGTTTTTTTTTACAAAAACTATATTACAAAATTAAACACTTTCAAGCTGCCTTTGTTTTCTTTTAAATAACTAGTCTACTTTAAAGTGGGTCTTTTTCTGAATCAACAAGTCTACACATAATGCAATAAATTATGTACTGAACAATTTTTGCCTATGAACAACTTTAGAAGGTTCTAATGCTAAGTAGTTAAGTAGAAAGACAAAATCTAACAGAAGATAATCTGATAGTATCTTAAAACTACTCACGTATGTGGAGAAAGATCTCTGGAAAATTCAGGATTCGCTTTAGTCGTAAATAATCTTTGTAAAGTAGTTATACTTTTACTTGCTTAATGCTAAAATTCCCGATTTGTTCAGCTTTGATTTTTTAATAGGGACTTTACTATAAGTTCTAAGCTACCCCTGTCTGTGGCCCTTTTTAAACATACATATATGAATAACATAACACTTATTTTTATTAATTAAATTGTCCGTCATAATTAATTACTTCATATCACATTCTAACATCTTCGCACACCACGTTATCTTGCTATAAAGATTTCTTACTTACTTCGCCATAACCGTTCTTTCGTCTACCCTAAAAATACATTGTTTCAAAATTTTTACCATTCTTACACCAAAAAGCCAACTCACCATTTACTTTGAACCAATCGCCGCCAGCCACATAAAAAGCTATCAAATAATGGAAGTCCAAAAAGGCTGTCGCGAAAGAGTTCCACTGGTCGGCCAGCCAGAAATCCGCGAATAACACTGGCATGAAAGGCGCTGCAAGGATGCGGCCCTGAAAAAAAAACAAGTAAAGAACTATATTGTTTTAAATTAAGTTATCTTTTAGGTTGTGAACCGCAATTACCAAATAATAAGGCATAGGTGCTCTAATACATCTACACGCATCAATGCGCTTAAAAATGACCTAGTTCATACATTTTTGACCATCTACAGGCCGTTTAGAAACTTGTAGCGACAGGTAGCTTTCAGAATTACAGGTTGCGCATATTTCAGCTCAATAAAAGTTAGATTAGCAATTTAAGTGGTAAGTAGTGCTGAGTGTGTCAGTCAGAAATTGACAGATCGAAAAAAAATACTTGATGAATGGTGAAGTTTGTTCTTCAAAATAATTCTTCAAAATCAACTAAGCCATGCATGTGGACTAAAAAAAACTCACACATATCCTCAAGAACCAGAACCTGGCTTCGTGCCTGAACATCTTCAGAGGATTGACCAGGAAAACCAGCATGATAATCACCAGAGCCAGAGGATTCACAAACGGGGGTATGCTAAGGCTGGCACTGTATATAAAACTTAATATACTAAGCGTCCACACAACCCCAAAAATGGCGGCTAGCTCCATCAAATGTTGTTCGGATAAATGGTTTCGTGGGTCCAGTTCGAAAATTAAGACATGGTTGACGCCTGAGGAACGCCAACCGTAAACGTTGATGCCTATTAAAAATATGAATTCTACTAGAAGGAATGGTCCACGGTACAATCTGAAGGCTGTCTTGAAGTTGTCCGAGCCTCCTTCGTGAAACAGTGCTGAAAAAAAAAAGTTTAGTTAAGCATGATCATAGCATAACGACGATAAACTATACGAGGGTCGATTCGCTTTAAGCTAAGATGATCCCTGCGAAACTAGCAATGACAGCTCGTATCACGGGCGTAGCCAGGAGGGTTTTGGGCGTTCAGAGGAATTAAAATAAGAACAGGTGTGCGGCATATCTCATTGATTACTAGCTACATATTATATTATCTACATTATTGTTTTCTTGAACCGTATCCGGTCCGGTGCCGAACGGTTTCATGTATGACAACCTTAAATTGAATCTAAGTCTTGTACTATTATGTATTCTGTGTCCAAGATTAAAAATAGTAAAATACAGGCTTCAGATAATTTGCATAGCAACGTAACGCAAATCCGCAGTTTTTCAACTTCCTATCTGAGATTGCTCCTTATCTCAATATCAGGCGATAGAGGTCAAAGATACCAACATTAGACTCCCACAGCTTCACAGTTAAACATCTCTTGTTTGATTTCTAAAACCACTAATCTTACCAAACCTTATCGCAATTGAATTTAAACTCATTTTTAAATATTCAGTGTTTCTGCGATACAACCTTTAGCTTCTGTTACTAACACAGATAAGGCGGAGGTAAATTTACTTGGCTATGTGTGCTTTGGCGATTTATAGATAGTATTATGGCAGTAAATATTACCTAAAGCTTGTTGTTTTTGGGATAATAACGGTTTATTATTAGCTAGTTAAGCGGCTCGCAACTCTGAGTTTTTCTTAATTTATGTGCGAAATTACATCTGTAATTTATCACGAGCTTTTCGGTGAAGGAAAACATGGCGAGGAAATCTGTACACTCCTGCGAAGCAATTCAGTGACGTGTGTGAAGTTCCCCATCCGTACTGGGCCCAAGTGGGAACTGTAGCCCAAGCCCTCTCATTTTTAGAGGAGGCCTGTGCCCAGTAGTTGTACGAAAAAGAGGCTGGTGATGATTAGCTAATTATCCCCCCCCTCCCCCTGTCCCTTTTCCCCCTTAAAGGCCGGCAACGGACTATATAGTGACTCTTAGGGTTGCTGGTTCTCATGGGTGGCGGTGATCACTTACCATCAGGTGACCGCTGCTCCTCTTTCAATAAAACATAAATATAAATATATGGCGTCGCCATGTGGACTATAGCAATGTGTACCTAAGGGCCAAACATTGTTGAAGGAGCAAATGAAGGAACTATCAGGTTTCTATTTCAGAACCTTCGATCAGTAATAAGTAGATGTCGGGTGAGAGCGTCTAAAACGTCTCGGCAAATAACGGTGCACTTATAGACTGAGCTCTTGTTTATTGCAGGCAAAATTGTACGTTATTGTAATAGCTTAAGGATTACATTAGATCAAAATAATCGATAGCAAACTGACACTACACGGCCCCATATTTTTACGTCTTTTGTACGTGACCGGTTATCTAGGTAATTATTGATCGAAGTTCAGAACCCAATGTATCCATTTATTCTGCGATGCTTAACTTTGACTAGGTCAATTATTTAAATTAGTAGCCATAGCTAAGTATAAGAGTTGAGATAATTTATAAGGCTGACTTGGACCAAGCTGGGTTTTCTAGGGTTCCGTACCTCAAAAGGAAAAAACGGAACCCTTATAGGATCACTTTGTTGTCCGTCTGTCTGTCTGTCAAGAGCCTTTTTCTCTGGAACGCGTGGAGGTAACATGCTGAAATTATTATCAAATACTCAAGCCTGCGGTCCCTTGAATACAGTCATTAAAAAGGTTGTTTCCATACAAATCGCCGTACTGAGAAAACCTAAAGCGTACTTCTAGTTGTCCTAGAAACTTTAAATTTGGTATGAAGGTAGCTCTTATAGTACAACCACTCCAAAAAGTCCCAAAATCATAATTTTTTATGTCTGTCTGTAGATTTCGCAGACAAATATAAGTTGACCCCACACTGCGTACATTTTGCTTAGGAGCAGGACTCTGCTAACACTGGACTTCTTAAAACACTGGGGCAAAGCGTTAAAATCTTTCTATGGATCCCTCGTGCGCGAGTCCGACTCGCACTTGGACGGTTTTTTTTTATCTTATATTTTATTGAGGCTTCGGTACACCTGGTGTGTAATATTTTACTTTATTTCAAAGGAACGCGACATCGTATAGACACTGGCAGTCCTCTTGGTTTCATGGTCCTTGCCATCAGGTGACCCATTTGCCTGCTTGCCTGCCTTGTCGTATAAGAAAAAAACAATTAATAAGTTAATCTCTATGTATGTTGTCTTTTCTGATAACAACATTAATGTTAGAAGAATGAACTATCTTTACCCAAGTACCTTCACTAACTTCAAAGTAGATAATATGCGACTCAATTTCTTTTGCGGTTTATACACAATGTAAATTAAATACACATCATTGTGTCACTGACAAAATAAATTGTACAACTTATTGACTTGCATCTCATTGTAGGCGGTTATTGACGTCAATAATGACGTCATTATTTGTTTTCTTTGTTTGAAACATACATACTAATATTAACAGCGTAATATTACCTTAATCATTTGAAGGCCTTTTTTATAAGTACTGACCCCTAATTACTACGTTCAGTGAAGTGCTTGGACTTTTTCTCAAAAACATCAGTTTTTTTTCTAAGTCACAGAGGACAATACCGCGGTAGTGGTGGGAATAGGGAGACTAACCTTAGAGGACACAAGATCCTACCCTAATAAGTTGTCAAATTCTAGATGCTAACCCATAAACATTGAAAATCCAAATTTTTGCTTATATCTAAATGACATAACCAACTTAGAAAAGTTGAAAAACCCCCGACATTGTCATTTCAATGTTCAATATTTCAAAAACAGGTGTAACAATTTTGATGAAACTTAGCTAAGAGCCATCTCCATTAATCTCGCTTTCGATTAAAAAAAACCGCATTGAAATCGATCCATTCGTTGGGAGCTATGATGCCATAGACAGATACACAGTTACACATATACATGTTGGGGGTTAAAAAGAAACTTACCAGATAGCACAACAGTAATGAACAGCACTATAAAGGATCCTGAGAACAGTCCCACTTTGAATGTGGTCCATGGGCTCTGCTGTTCACCGAGCGGTGGGACTCTCAGTTTCTTCATGGCCTTCTGCCGGTCCCCGCCTTCGAGCTCATTGGTAACTGTGGCTTCCGTGTCGCTGATCAGCCTGTCAATGTCTTTGTTTGTGTAGAAGTGGGATGTTTCAACATGCTCTGCCCTCCATTGTGCACCATTACTGCCGTTTAATAACTAAAAAATTTTTTTTTGAGCAGTTAGAAGGACAAATGATTCACAAATATACTTATACAGTTCGTGTCAAACTTGTATTCGCCTGGAATGAAGTCAAATACTTGTAGGGGAAGCGAGACCCATAGAAACTAATGGGAATATTGTCCGAAAAACTTCAGAGGTGCACTTAAGTTTGAAGCATAATGTAGATTCACACTCACACACAATTTTCGAATACCATCAACATTGGAAAACTGCAATGTCTTGTCAAGGTATAGTCAAAAGTTTTCAGAGAAATAAAGAAAGTTAATAGAAGAAAATTATTAAGAACTAGCCTTTGACAGTTAATATAAAAGTGGGTAGCAATTATTAACATTTAAACCATCTACCCACTTCTTTTATTTTGTATTTTACGCTTGAGTACACATGTGACTAGGTCAGTTCATGGGAAACCATGGTTACATATATCAAATTCTCCTTTGCACAGAGTCACTGGATGTATACATAATTGTATAAATTAGCCTATTTCCAACACAATTCTATTATTGTTATACTTAATAAGAAATAAAGGTCCTTTGACTTACAAAGGCATGTTTAATGAATCTACCCATATTGAAAAGTGATGGTATTAGTATTTCCTTTTTTAAATTAATATTTGGTAAAATGTAGCCTTTACTCAAGACATACCTTATCATGCTTCTTCAATATTTTCCTAAATCCTGTATAATTTAGATTCTGGTAGTTCTGCAGCAGGATCAAGCTGAGATAGAACTCGCTGAAAGCCAGCTTTAATTCCTGCACCTTTCTGCGAGGTATTGGAGCTTTCCTGCCATCGCCACCAGCCTTTGGCTTCAATGTGTCAAACTGGGATTTCAACTCGCTTTGTAAAGTAGCGAATTTTCTTGTTGCTTCGGCAAGCTTTTCTGTGAATTTGGGTATGTAGGTAAAATAAACTTGAACTTAAATGGAAATATGATAAAAATAACAATAACATGTATTTAAAAATTCTAGTTTAATTAGTTTTAGCATCATTTTTGTAAAATAAAAAATAAAAATATATATATTTCACATCTTATCAAGAGATTTCTAGAGCCAAATTGATCATGTTTAATTTGGTCTCTTGTTTGTTTCTAATTGATATAGGAAAGTCTTGAGTTTTCCTGGCAGTTATAATTCTTCTAAGAAATAAATCAAAATTTACTACATTATTCTTTAGTTCAAATTCACAAAATTTGATTTCAAAAACTTTCCTTCAGCAGTTCAATCAATCAGATAGCTGAATATTTTTCTCATTGACAGCAAAATATTGCACAACCTAAGTATCCCTCAAGTATTGCCAAAAAAGATCTTAGTATCCTCATTTTTCATTGAAAAATGTTTGAAATTAGGTATTTGTTTGATACCTGAGTAAAACGTGTTGATTTTCTTCAACTCCTGGTCACAGTAGTGAAAGAATGTTTCATCAAAGTTAGCAAAGTGCCTGGACAATACTTCAGGTTCCACATTTTCAGAGGAAGGGGCTTCTTCCACTGCTGTGTAGAGCATAGCTTTCATTTCCTATTACAAAAGGATTATGCGAGTAAGTAAACCTATGTTGAAGTGCAAGTTAATTTTTTTAAGGACCACCTTGTACCAAAATAGTGTTTACTACAAGCTACAAGCCAAAGATAGTGATTGTAGCAAAGTTACTATAAGGTTTTATTTTTCTTGCTAGCCCAAGATAAATTAAAGAGCTAATATAAGAAGAGTGTTTGCCGCTAAGAACATGTAAGTATTTCTAATTGGGAAAGTATGAAAAAAGTGAAACAAGTCATTCTAATTTGTGCTGGATCAAAGTACAGATTTACAATGTAAATATAGACCAATTAGTGGTCAATGTAAATTAATTTACATTTCTAAACAAACATCGATCAAATAATGCTGTTATGCTGTAAGAATCTAGTTATTCCCAGAATGTGCCAATGTAAGCACAAACAAAGAAATAAATAAGTACCTCATAGTTGATATACTGTTTACGCCACTCCGGCGTTATATGGGCACTTAAATGCTCGGCGAACTTCATCCTTGCGCGTCTGCCAGGCTTTCGAGATCGCTAAAAAGTGAAAACTGCTAGAACCGATACCTTTAGGCACGGTAGTACACTAGTTTGTTTAATGATAACGATAACTGGACAACGGTGACCTCATTATACTAAAGCTAATGCGTAACAAAACACTGGAATGATTGCCAATTTATCTTAAATTTATAATCTTGCTCGAATTCTGCGTAACATTACATCTTCAAGGTAAATTTTGCGAGCAAAAACTACAAATATTTTCGGGGAATTTGACATGCACAAGTACAACGCGTTCAAAAACAAAAACACGTGTCTTATATATAAATAGTTATTTTTTTAATCATTTGTCAATATTAAAACTATGCACATTTTCGAATCATACTTTATACAAACTTAAATAATACTCAATTAGTGGTGTTTCCTTTATAAAATTAATTAGTCCATCAATATTATCACTCTCAACAATACCCCATGCACTGCAAATATTTAAGGTTTTTGAACGTCAAGCATGTGATTGATTGACAGCTTCGTTCAGAAACTAATCGTTCGGAAATAGCTGAGAAGTCACGGCTCAATAGGGTTGTATGTCAAAATAAAATCATTTTACATTTTTAACCCCCGACAAAAAAAGAGGGGTGTTATGTAAGTTTGACCTGCGTATCTGGGTGTCTGTGTATCTGTCTGTGGTAACATAGCTCCAACACGGATGGACCGATTTCGATGCGGTTTTCTTTTATCGAAAGCTAGTTTAATCGAGATGATTCTTAGCTAAGTTTCTTTAAAATCGGTTCACCCGTTTTTTAAATGACAATGTCGGGGTTTTTCAACTTTTCTAAGTTAGGTTAGTCACTTATCAAGCTTCCGAAAATACTCATAAAAAACCGATGCCTCACTTATTACTGCAATTAAAACGATTTTTAATTCAACAAAAACTATTAAAAGAAGGAAGTTTGATCACTGATTTTTTTTATTTTTTTATTCTTTAATTTAAGGAGCTTGGTCAACAAACGGTCATGTCGCTCCATACGTTATCAAAGAGATACACAATTACGAATTTTATAGGTTACATGCAGAGTTTATACATCTTATATAGACGTTTGGCTTCGTCTGATGTCGGATCAGCCAATGTAGTATTACAAGAACAACAAGTAGGTACGGCGGTGAGGCCCGGTCCACACGCATTCCATTAACACATGGTAAATGTCTTCAACTACGCCACAGTCAATACAGTTGGGAGTGTCGGATTTCCCCATTAAAAATTTAAATTTATTAGTTGGAATGTGACCGGAGCGGAGTCCCATCGCCATCATCAGTATCAAACGCGATTGGGAGCAATTGCTTATCCATGGAGACTGTAAAGGCTCAGGTTGAATCGTCTTATACCAGATGCCCTTTTCTTGTGATCGCTGGTCAAAAAACTCTTTCCATAACTGTAAGCAGATCACTGAAAATTATGACGTCATGGTTCTTAATTCAATAGAAATTTCTAACGGATTGTTTCAACATTTCATAAAAAGTTGCTGATTAGACTAATAGGAAACAATTAATAACCCTATTGAGAAATCCTCAGGAGAAAACCAAATTCCTATTTTGTACCATGTGGTATACACATAAAAATATGTACAAAAAAGCAAACAATATTTTAATTCCAAAGTTCAATATCTCAAAAAATAGCTGAACCGATTGTGATGAAACTTAACTAACAACCATCTCGATTATACTAGCTTTCAATTAAAAAAGCCGTGTCCTAATTAGTCCATCCGTCTAGCTACGATGCCACAGACAGACACACGACATGTCACATTTATAACACAAAATTTTGTGTTAAAAATAAAACAACCCACTAAAAAAATCCAATTTATTTTTTATCTTCTTTATCTTCACTTTTACCTCCAACAGGGAACAGGGCTTTGTTGATGTTCTCTGGAATGATCCTGGCCACTTTCCTGGGTTCCTTGACCAAGGTTTTAGGGCACTGCATCTCTGACCAACTGATGGGGACCATGCTGACTCCTTGCGGGGAGCCCTCAGCTGTTGCTATAGCAACACCAAGTTCATTCTCTGCTGTTGATATGTGATACCAGTGGATTTCTGTCATTGGCAACTGTTTGGGATGTTAAGGAAAATTTTGGAAATGTAACATAGGTAACTAACTGGTCAAAAAGTAAAGGGTCATGTCTATTCTTTATAAAGGAGGGTGGAAACTAGGAAGTGACAAACAAAATGCTTTGGTCACCAATGGTAAAAGATATCTGCAGCCTGCAACACCATGGAAATTGCATCTGTGTTGCCAACCAGAGCCAAGAGGCTAAGATAGATTTTGATTGTTACTAAATGAACTTGAGTCTCCAACATTAAATAGGTAATATTTACATAATTAAAAATACTATGCACATCACAGCTATAAAAATACTGGACCCATTTATCTATGTATGCAACAGCTACTTTTTATAAGCTAAATAGATAGTTGTAAATAAATTTATAGAAATTTTGAATATACCTAAATATTCATTACAAAATTATAAAAGGATACCACTCTCGCCAGAATAATGTCTCCTGGCCTAAAGCACTTGTATGGGTCAATCCTGTCTTTATCTGTAGATTTTATATCTTCTTTTTTCAATATACCCCGATAAGGTCGTGCCAGAACAGATGGACCTACACACAAAATAATGCATTGTACCATTCGGGAATTCACTACTGTCACTTTGGCCGTAACAATGTCACCAGCTTTAGGCAGAATACTTGGAGTTCTCAGACTTTCTACAGTCACTATTTTAGTCTGAAAAAGAAATAAAATGGTGGTTAGGTTAGGGTCGGGCCCTAAAATCCGACAGCAATCCTTAAAAATTGCTTCATTTCTTATCTTATAAGTGATAGAGTGAAACTTTCATTTATTTACCTACCTTGAATTTCTCATCTTCCAAAATTTTTAAAACACCAGTCAATGTGGCGTAAATATAGCCTTTGAGTTCATATGTTCCAGGGCCCGAAGTGTGCTCCTTATCGGATATGCTCAGTCTCATGCCAGGAATGCATATTTTCCCTATTTCTTGTAGCTCTTCCGTAGTCATGTTGCGTTGAATAGGTTATGTTTTGATCTTCAATATGGATAACACCGTAGAGTTTAAATGAGTAGCTACTATCACTAGTGGTAAAATTAATTAAGCGCCACGAGATAACCGTTGTATCATATTTTTTGTAATTGCTTCACAAACACGTCGAACGAAAGAAACTTCAAGTTTTTAGTTATAAATAGTTAACCATGTTGACAGTGACAACAACATTTACACAAAGCCTTTTTTACTTCATTTTCTGTACTTTATAAAAAAATGTATTTTAGCGTAAACGGCATCTACACTGTAAATTTTCTTGTTCGCATTCTAGCTTTTTGGCAGAAATCGAACTCAATAACCGGTAAATTATATCGTATCGGGCGTTGGCGTTTCGTACATCCCTGGTTTGGACGTGTCACGTCAGCCGGTTTGACATGTCGATCGTTTGTATGTTACCGTGATAGTTGATTTTAGTTAAATATCTCTATTTATTTGTGGCAAAATGCTTACAAAATTCGAGACAAAGTCGGCAAGGGTTAAGGGGATATCGTTTCACGCCAAACGGCCCTGGGTTTTGGCGAGTTTGCACAATGGGGTGATTCAACTGTGGGACTATCGGATGTGTACATTGCTGGAGAAATTTGATGAGCACGATGGTCCCGTACGTGGCATCTGTTTCCACATTCAGCAGCCTTTATTTGTGTCCGGAGGAGATGATTATAAAATCAAGGTAAGGTCTGGTACAGCCAGTTAAAGTGTGGTTGTCTTGGGATGACTTACTATGTCCAAGATGTTTCGAAGTATTTCGCTTGGCGAATGTTTTTAGTCTTATTCGGATGCACGTATTTATTGCATGCTTGAAATTGATAGAAATAGAGGAAGTTTCGTAATTGGTTATAGGCAGGGCATATTGGGTCGGGTGCAGATAAGAATATCCTGAAAGTTTGACAAGTTTATTGCTTCACAGTGTTGCATGTAATGTACATAAATAAACGACATGTGGGCGTTTACAGGCCATTTTCAAGCCTGATTTAGGCAAAAGTTTATTTATTTTACCTCCCTACATATTAAATTATTATGATTCAAAACATGATTCAGTCAAGTTTTACATTTCCCATCATGAGTCAATTCTTAAGTTATACTTTCAGGTGTTACAAAATACCCGTAAAGCCGAAAGGGGGTTAAATGGTCCATTATAAAGAGTCCTGAGGAGGCCTGTGCCCAGCAGTGGGACGTAAAAAAAAAAGGCTGGTGATGAAAGAGTCCATTTACAATATTTGAATCAGTTGTATGAAATATATATAAGTATATCACTACTTACTAGGAGGTCTCAACCACTTTGTGAAAAATGTATTTTGTTTGTCCAAATAAACGATTTATTATTATTATTATTATATATATTTTTTTTAATAAAATTGTGCAATTATGGTATGTCATGTAACATGGTCGAATTTACCTGAGGTTTTACTTTATTTTTTTCTTTATTGCGAAAAAAATTGTTACATGCACTATTTATAATACATAATGTTGTCTTACAGGTATGGAACTACAAGCAACGGCGCTGTCTCTTCACGCTGCTGGGTCACCTGGACTACATCCGCACTACCTGCTTCCACCATGAGTATCCTTGGATCCTCAGTGCTTCTGATGACCAGGTCAGTGCCCTTATTAAAATATTAACGCCTCGGATGTCTTAGAGATCCTCCCAAAATGTTTTGTAGTCTAGTATTCATTCAAAGAAACTATGTGGAATACACCATTTTTTTAATATGCTATTTTAAATTTATATGGTGTTTTAATAGTGGTACACCATCCTTTTACTTTAAAATCTCAAAAAAATACCTGTATAGTTTTTTATACTTACCATTGTATAGCTGACATTCTGCATCACATGAATTAAGTAAACTAGCTATATATTACCTATAACATGATGTAAAACCCCTAGAGTGAACTCTTCTTAAGGTGACATAAAGTTTTCACATTTTCAGTAAAAGTGAGATACTGCTTATAGCCTTAAATGACTTATGTTATTCAAGTAAAATATTAATTTGTGTATGTTTTATTATTCAAGTACACATTTATTTTGAGGGTATTTATACATTACTTGCCTTTCAAATGTCCATTTAAGTCATAAGCCACAACTTCAAACATACAACAGTAAGGGTGAAAGCCATAAAAAAACGTACATCCACATCCTCTCCACAGACCATCAGAATTTGGAACTGGCAGTCCCGCCAATGCATCAGTGTGCTCACTGGGCACAACCACTATGTGATGTGTGCTCAGTTCCATCCGACAGAGGACCTCATTGTGTCAGCATCACTTGACCAGTCCGTCAGGGTTTGGGACTTCAGTGGCCTGAGGAAGAAGAATGTGGCCCCTGGCCCCGCAGGGTTGGCTGAGCATTTGAGGAACCCACAGGCTACGGATTTGTTTGGACAGGTGCAGTTTATATCATACATTTTGTTGCTTTCTACACAATCTGACTCCTTATTGTTAGGTATTTGCTAGTAACAAGCTTTATAAAGTGTATAAACCAGAGTTTAATGAATGTCTTCAAGTACATAAAAAGATAATTAGAAATTAGTCTTTGCTGGGTGCATCAAAGCCACCTTCGTATCTTGTTCCTTTTCTGAATCAGTCATCTAATCAAAAAAACAAGAGCATGTCATGTCATTACTGGGTAAAGACCTCTTCATTTTCCCGCCACTTTCATTGAGACTATGATCACACTATGTCATTTAATGATCACTGATCACAGAAAATTATGACGGTATAGTTGAGTAATTCAATACAAACTCCTTACTAAGTGGTTGTTTTGATGTTTCAAAAAAAGTTGCCGGATGGAAAAACTAGTTATCAACTCCATTATACGAGTATTTATTGTAACCCTGGCCGAGTCTTTATGCAATTTTAACAATTTTGAATCTAACTTATTAAACGATAAACGACACAGTTTGGCGACTGAAAATTATGACGTCATAGTTGAGTAACTCCTTACAAACTCCATACTGAGTGATGATCTTGACATTAAAAAAAAAACGCGGGATGGAAGCCGCGCAAAAGTCTCAAAACGCAAAAGTGGCATGAAAATGAAGAGCTCTTTACCCAGCAATGAGTTATTGTGGCCTCAATTATAGATGATAATGATATTATTTTGACATTAGTCACCAACCCACTGATTGCATTTTTTCCTTGATTATGAATGTCAAACTGTTGCAAATGATGTCTTCTCTTCTTCTTAAAGTGCCACTCCATTACTGGAGGTTGGCCGTTAGCTCCGAAATTTCCCCGTCTTGAACCAGCCGGAACAGTTGCTTTTCGGCTTCCAGGGCGCCGTTTCCCCTGTATTTTACCCATCAATATTAGTTGCAGCAGCTGATATCTTTCATGGCGAATATCTGTAACCATTATTGTAAATGTAACAATGTTATGCATGAACTCTGTTGGTGTCCTGAAGAAACGAATAAATAAATAAACCCATGTACGTGGTCTCTCGCAGGCGGACGCGGTGGTGAAGCACGTGTTGGAGGGCCACGACCGCGGCGTCAACTGGGCGTCGTTCCACCCGACGCTGCCGCTCATCGTGTCGGCCGCCGACGACCGGCTCGTCAAGCTGTGGCGCATGAACGACGCTAAGGTGACTATAATAATCATTCTTCTTCAATAAAAACAACCGGTCCCAAAAAAATATTACAAATGAACAAACTGAAGATCAGCACTAGGCTTTGTCAATAGGATCGATAACAAAAATGAATAATATAAATTAACATAAAAAGTGGTAAATAATTAATACTAACTATAAATCCCCTCTCTGTATTGTGCCCGGCTCAAAGGTCCCGATTATACTGGCTGCATTGCCTCGCTGGACTGCAATGGAAACCTGCTGAACTAGCTACGATCCAGAGCGCCTATCCCTAAGTCGGCGACCTAGCTTCCTAAATAAATCTAGGGCCTCCGAACCCCAGGGCCCAGCTGTTTCGACCGCAACCAGCACGAAAGTCATAAACCGGCTCCAATTGTTCTTCTTAAAGTGTCACTTCATTACTGAAAGTTGGTTGTTAGCTCTAAAAATTTCCCCCCATCTTGAGCCATCCTGAACAGTTGCTCCGCACTGCTGTTCCCGGTCCACTCCCTAATATTCCTCAGCCATGATTTCTTCCGCCTTCCAGGGCGCCGTTTCCCCTGTATTTTACCCGTCAATATTAGTTGCAGCAGCTGATATCTGTCATGGCGCAACACATGCCCCAGTTACTTGATGTTGCGCTTTTTGACGGTGTGCAATAATTTTCGGGTCATACCAGCACGCTAAAGCACCTTTCCAGCCTCTTGGGAATTTTGTAGTGTAAATTTTGTATATTTTTTGCATAAAACACATACCGTGTTTTACCTACTTAAGGGTCTATAACACGGACCAACCACCCTCTGGACACCAAATGTCAGGGCTAACGTTTTCGAAACGCATATGCTCATTTGCACCTATAAATCTCTAGCCTCCAAGCGCGGCTCACTTTCGACCAGATGACAAGCAAGATGACAAACTATGAACCAATCACGACGCGTTCCCCCGGCCCGCTCACCGCGGCTTTTTTTTTCGTAATGACTTTCCAAGTAAATTATAGAAGATGCGGAGTCCAGAGGGTGGTTGGTCCGTGGTGTATAACATTATTAAAATGTTTCACGTGCTTAGTTATAATAATGACGTGCAAATTTTATATAATTGTACCTACTTGTCCGAAGGCATGGGAGGTAGACACGTGCCGCGGCCACTACAACAACGTATCGTGCGTGCTGTTCCACGCGCGGCACGAGCTCATACTGTCCAACAGCGAGGACAAGTTCATTCGCGTCTGGGACATGACCAAGCGCACCTGCCTGCACTCGTTCCGGCGCGAGCACGAGCGGTGAGTGACAGCATTTTTTTTTTTCATGAAAATGTTAAAGGGAATGGTCAGGAGGCCAAAACTCTTTCGATAGATAGGTAGATTCATTTATTTCAGTTAGAAAATTATACATATTAATTGACATGTCAAAATATACGTCATTCACAAAAAGATCGTCATCAATTATATAATAAGAAATATAAAATATAAAACAATCGAATTCAAAGTGGGGCAATGTCCCCGTAATATTTCAAATGTCAAGAATAAATAATAAAGAATAAAAATAAATTAATAAAACACACAATAATATCAATAATTGAACAAGAAATAAAATAAAACGTAATTAAATGTAAAAAAAAAGCAGGTTACAGAATGTGACAATGTCAACAATTATGCTAAAACAAAGGTACAAAGTATGGTACAGAAAAAATTTAAATATTAAAAATACATTTCAATGTCAAATAGTTTCGCTGTACTCTTTTCACAGAGTTTTCGATGGCTATGTTAATTTTCAGGTGCAAATAAAATTTTATGTCAATTTCTGTGTGCACAGGTACTGGGTGCTGGCTTCCCACCCGACCCTGAATCTGTTCGCGGCGGGCCACGACGCCGGCATGATTCTGTTCAAGCTGCAGAGAGAGCGGCCGGCGTACGCCGTGCACAACAATATGCTGTTCTACATCAAGGACAGGTATAGATATAGTGTTTTTCCACACGACATTCAAAAATCAATCTTAGCTCGAGGACTTTGACAGGTAAAAATATTTCTAAATATTTCTGTAAAATGTAATTAACTGCTGGCCACAGATTAAAGTCGCAAAACTTAGATTAGAAGGAATTTCATTTTTTTTTTATTGGAAAAGAACTGGTCGAGGCAAATAGTAGATTGTGCAGCTGGTACATAAAACACGTCATTTTACCCTAGAGTCCAAAGACGTTTATATCCACTTGAGTGCAGGCGAGGGTGGATAGTTAAGTCGAGGGTAAAATGGGTTATATGAATGTGTTGTTTGTAATTTTTGCATCAAATTTTGCATCACAGCCAAATTACATGAAATCGACAACCATGACCAACTTTTGAATCAAGAATGATAAACTGTCATCCACAATCACGAATCGTAAAAATAATTCTTTTTTTGATTTGTGACTTCATTTACGACACCATGCCACCTGTCCTTGATAGAGCTAAAGTAGAATAACTTAGATGTGTTTTTTTTACTCTGTGTCTTGTAGATTGCTATTGTCACCGTACGATACAATGACATATCTTCAATTTTCAAATAACGATAAAAATGTTTTTTGTTGACAGGCAAATCCGCAAGTTGGATATGCAAACCAATCGCGACTCTCCTGTCATGCAGATCAGAGGCACCGGCAGGAATCAGCCTTACAGGTAATTTAATTCTTTATTTGAAGATATTACTGTTTGATTCTTCAGTTGTTCTGGCTGGTAGGTTAGAAATAGTTTTGACAGAAGAATCCGACGGAAGATGTCACAAAAAAAACCGAAAAAATATCAGCAAGTGATTATTGTGATAAAGTAAGCCTAGGTGAAATAGATGGTTTCTTTAAAAAAATACATTCAGGATTCTCATTCCCATACATTGAATTGCACATTCATTTCTTGAAATGATTGAAATTTAAATACAACACACACATACACAAGAATAAACAACTTGAGGCCATACTCTGTAGTATAATGGGTTGTCTGTAATATTCTCTAATGCAGACTAGCTGGCAGCCTCGAGCGCTATTGTCACTTTTCGGTACTAAATGACAACCGTTTTGACACTTTAACGGTGAAACGGCCATGAGCCTTAGAGTATACAAACTTTGTTGCGACGACCTGGTAAAGATCGCGGGACCGCGGTGGATGCGGAAAGCACAAGATGATCTGAGTGGAGAGCCTTGGGGGAGGCCTATGTCCAGCAGTGGACGTCTTTCGGCTGCCATGCTGATGATGATGACACAAACTTTGGATGGCAGTATTTCTTCTGTTGGTCTCATATCTGCTGTCTGTGTACGAACTTCCAAAGCGTTACATTGTGACCCCTCTCCATTGTGACCCAGCATGTCGCTGAACCACGCGGAGTGGTGCGTGCTGGTGAACTGGCGGGTGGGCGACACGTCCTCGTACGAGCTGTACGCGGGCAAGGAGGGCGCGGAGCCCGCGGAGCCGCTGCGCGCGCCCGCCACGCACGCCGTCTGGGTCGCCCGCAACCGGTTCGCCGCGCTCGACAAGCACAACCAGGTCACACCAAGCATCGTTATTGCCTCACTATTTTTATCCCCCGACGAAAAAGAAGGGTGTTATAAGTTTGACATGTGTATCTCTGTGTATCTGTGTAACTGTCTGTGGCATCATAGCTCCCAAGCGGATGGACCGATTTCGATGGGTTTTTTTTAATCGAAAGCTAGTTTAATCGAGATGGTTCAAGTTTCATTAAAATCGGTTCACCCGTTTTCGAAATATTGAACTTTGAAATGACAATGTCGGAGGTTTTTCAACTTTCCTAAGTTGGTTAGGTTATCGTCATCGGATTTAAATGACAGTTTTTATACGACTGTGACAGCTAGATGTTTCCGATACCAATTGTCAGGCGATACAAAATGAACGCGATTCTGATTCCGAGTGAGTTAGACAATAAGGCCGCGGAACACCCAAAAACTCCGAAAAGTCATAATTCCGAAAGCATCATTAGTCCGAATTTTCATTATTCCGAAGCCCATTTTCTGCTGAAACCTTAACCTTTTCTGCTGTAACTTATATTCCGTAATACAAAAAATTATGTGCAAAACGGAACGTAAAAATGTGGGAGAGTAGGATGATCTAAGTGTGAGTCAGAGAAAGGATGTCCGAATGGAAATAGCCATTTGTTGATGGTGGATTTGGGAGATTTTTTATTTCTGACATGGTTTCTCAGATTGTAACAATGTGCTAATCACGTATTAATGGACACTTAAATTGTTTTTGTTTTTGCTAATTTACTCCCATATACTGCAACAATAATTAATAGAAAACAATGTTGCCATGCTCCAGCACCTTACTTGAAAAATCTTCAAAACGCCCTGACTAATTTTTTTGTTGAATTTTCCACGATTTATTTTCAACCACAACCAACTAACCCCTCTCTTGACTCTACAGCTCGTGATAAAGAATCTGAAGAACGAAGTGTCCAAGAAGATCTCCACCCCGACGTGCGAGGAGATCATGTACGCGGGCACCGGCATGCTGCTGCTGCGCGAGCCGGACAGCGTCCAGCTGCTGGACGTGCAGCAGAAGAGGACCGTCGCCACGGTAACGGGGGGGGGGGGGCGTCATCAGCATCATCATGCACGCGGGCACCGGCATGCTGCTGCTGCGCGAGCCGGACAGCGTCCAGCTGCTGGACGTGCAGCAGCAGAGGACCGTCGCCACGGTAACGGGGGGGGGGGGGCGTCATCAGCATCATCATGCACGCGGGCACCGGCATGCTGCTGCTGCGCGAGCCGGACAGCGTCCAGCTGCTGGACGTGCAGCAGAAGAGGAGAGGGCGGCGTTGAACAAAATGGCGGTCATCGCAATGGCGCTCGAACGTTTGGCTCAAGATTTTAAGCTCTAAAATTCAGATGCAAGATTTGACGGACAACTTACTTGCATGGGTGGAGTGAATTAACTTATTATTGTCACCTGTTGCCATGGAGATGCCCCCAGGGTAACTCGTTTAAAAACTTTAAAATAAGATTTTCTCAAGCATTTTTGATGGAGTGGTGCCGTAGAAAATCTTAGTTTCGAAGAGTTAAGGAACCAGGGGATATCTCCATGGCAATGAGTGGCAATAAAAAATTGATTGACCCACATGTATGTATGTAACATTGTTTCTAAAATACTGTATTTTTTTCTCTTTATTTTCTAATGATACGTGTGAGGTTTCTTTGTGTAATTTATCTGTGGTTATTGTAAGTGCTAATGTAGTTTTTTTGCGGCGGATTCTTCTTTGCAATCATAGCTTTCCGAAAGCGCTGGTAGACTCAAAAAAATGACGTGTCAAAGTGCATTCAACTGCCTATTTGCTGAATATAATTTTGAATTTGAATTTGAATAGGTACATACGAGCAGTGCTAGTTAAACAAAAGCTTTTAAAAAGTAACGTGTATTCCTCAGGTGAAAGTCAGCAAGTGCCGCTACGCCGTATGGAACGCGGACATGTCGCTGGTGGCGCTGCTGGGCAAGCACACGGTGACCATCTGCAGCAAGCGGCTGGAGCAGCTGTGCTCCGTGACGGAGGGCGCGCGCGTCAAGTCGGCCGCCTTCGACGACTCCGCGCCGCAGCCCGTGCTCATCTACACCACGGCCAACCACATCAAGTACTGCTGCAAGGACGGGTGAGGACTGCACGCACGCTTAGGGCACTCGGATTCCAAACTACATCAAGTACTGCTGGAGGGACGGGTGTTTCAACTATACGCCCACGTTTAGCGTAGACGGAATCCAAACCACATCAAGTACTGCTGCAAGGACGGGTGAGCCAACTATACGCGCACGCTTACGGCAGGCCGGACTCGGCAGGTTTGCAGGACAGGTGGACCACAGTTATAAGTTACATGGACAATGCGGGTGTTAGGACCTTGCGCGAGGTCCGTCCTGATCGCTACTACCATCTTATTCGCTAATCCAGTAGCAGTGCTTGCGCTGTTGTGCTCCGGTGTGGAGAGTAAAACAGCCGGTGTAATTACACTTAGATCTCTAGGTTGGCAACGCATCTGCGAACACCTCCGGGGTTGCGGGTGTCTATGGGCAGTGGTGATCACTAACCATCAGGTGACCCACTTGCTCGTTTACTTTCCTTGTCGTATAAAAAAAATATCTTCGTAAGCGCAGACGAGAGTTGACGAATGCCGCACTAAAGTGAATGTCGCACAAATATGAAGTTGACGCTTTAGTCAAAGAAAATTCCTCTCACTCCGTACCGACTTCATATTCGTGCTAGGCCATAAAACTGACAGCTTAAGATGATTATTTTGTCTTGTTTTGAAGTCGGTTTTGCTCTCTTGTTAGATTTGAAAGATATCCCTTGATCAATGTGTTGTTTTGCAGAGATTACGGCATCATACGCACGCTGGATGTGCCTGTGTACGCGGTGAAAGTGCTCGCCACGGAGGCGGGCGCGCGCGTGGTGTGCCTGGACCGCGAGTGCCGGCCTAAGGTGCTCAGCATAGACCCCACCGAGTACAGGTCGGTAGCCACGCTTAGGCTGTGCGCAGTTTGAGCACCAATTTGTATCGTACGTAATCGTATAATCGTGATGGTACAAATTAAGTGCGCACACGTATATGTTACGTCCGTAAAGTAAGTTAATACATTTTTCTACATCCAATTTTACCCACGAACGTGTTTTAAAATCCCAACAAGTTTGTTTTCGCGTGTCGGAAATACGCGTACGTATACGTACGACTAACTCGCACCCAGTATGTACGCTCCCATAGTACTTTGAAGGTTGGGATCGTTCGTACGTGTACGCACGATTAAAATTTGCACAAAAACGCGTCCAAATTGTGCGCGTCCTTATTTTTCTTGCTACAGATTACAGCCGTGGTAGCCTAGTAAACTGACCTATAGCCTCTCAAGCAGACGGTCGCTGGTTTGAGCCCCGGCTACAAACAAATAGTCATTCGTCCAAACATTTACATTAGGAATGAAAAAAATCTATGAGATAAATCGGATTCGCACTGCGACTAACAAGTTTGTGATGGTGAGCGCACGGACGTCATCACACTCCTGTATGGGATAACCGCCCGTTGTTCCGCGGTCGCAGTCGCCGCGGGCCTAGCTTGAGCGCCCACTTCACAGGAGCAATTGCCGGCAGGTTCAAGCTGGCGCTGGTGACGCGCCAGTACGACCAGGTGCTGCACATGGTGCGCACCGCCAGGCTGGTGGGGCAGAGCATCATCGCCTACTTGCAGGAGAAAGGTAACTTGCACAAGTAATCGCGGGTATGTTAGGTCCCATTTGTTCCATAGAACTGATCAATTTTAACACGTTTCCTGTCCGGGTCCGGGTGCCCCCATTGTAGGGTCATGAAGCTTTTTTTCAGTAGTCCGTGCCCCCAATATGGGGTCAATACTAGATCCACAGTAGCACTTGTGACATTATCAGATCGTTTTTTATGGGGACAGTGGACGCGTTTATAAATTTTTACGCGGTTTCTTAGTTCTTTAGAACAAATAGGACGTACACGTACGCTTGT
Organism: Clepsis dumicolana; assembly: GCA_963691665.1. Taxonomy (NCBI): domain Eukaryota; kingdom Metazoa; phylum Arthropoda; class Insecta; order Lepidoptera; family Tortricidae; genus Clepsis; species Clepsis dumicolana. The sequence goes on along the minus strand of OY829506.1, from coordinate 25,089,680 downwards.
AATAAATGAGAGATGAGAGCTAGAAGTAAAATACAGTGCAGTGCAATTATTTAGTCTAAGTACCCAGTGAAAAGAGTGAGCAACATATTTATTTCCCCTCTTCCAGGCTACCCCGAAGTAGCTCTCCACTTCGTGAAAGACGCCCGCACCCGGCTCTCCCTCGCGCTGCAGTGCGGCAACATTGACGTGGCGCTGGAGGCGGCCAAGAGCCTGGACGAGCGGCCCGCCTGGGAGCGGCTCGCTGAGGCCGCGCTGCAGGCCGGCAACCATCAGGTACGGGGCGGCCGCGCAGCCCCACACGCGGCGAGAGCCTGGACGAGCGGCCCGCCTGGGAGCGGCTCGCTGAGGCCGCGCTGCAGGCCGGCAACCATCAGGTACGGGGCGGCCGCGCAGCCCCACACGCGGCGAGAGCCTGGACGAGCGGCCCGCCTGGGAGCGGCTCGCTGAGGCCGCGCTGCAGGCCGGCAACCATCAGGTACGGGGCGGCCGCGCAGCCCCACACGCGGCGAGAGCCTGGACGAGCGGCCCGCCTGGGAGCGGCTCGCTGAGGCCGCGCTGCAGGCCGGCAACCATCAGGTACGGGGCGGCCGCGCAGCCCCACACGCGGCGAGAGCCTGGACGAGCGGCCCGCCTGGGAGCGGCTCGCTGAGGCCGCGCTGCAGGCCGGCAACCATCAGGTACGGGGCGGCCGCGCAGCCCCACACGCGGCGAGAGCCTGGACGAGCGGCCCGCCTGGGAGCGGCTCGCTGAGGCCGCGCTGCAGGCCGGCAACCATCAGGTACGGGGCGGCCGCGCAGCCCCACACGCGGCGAGAGCCTGGACGAGCGGCCCGCCTGGGAGCGGCTCGCTGAGGCCGCGCTGCAGGCCGGCAACCATCAGGTACGGGGCGGCCGCGCAGCCCCACACGCGGCGAGAGCCTGGACGAGCGGCCCGCCTGGGAGCGGCTCGCTGAGGCCGCGCTGCAGGCCGGCAACCATCAGGTACGGGGCGGCCGCGCAGCCCCACACGCGGCGAGAGCCTGGACGAGCGGCCCGCCTGGGAGCGGCTCGCTGAGGCCGCGCTGCAGGCCGGCAACCATCAGGTACGGGGCGGCCGCGCAGCCCCACACGCGGCGAGAGCCTGGACGAGCGGCCCGCCTGGGAGCGGCTCGCTGAGGCCGCGCTGCAGGCCGGCAACCATCAGGTACGGGGCGGCCGCGCAGCCCCACACGCGGCGAGAGCCTGGACGAGCGGCCCGCCTGGGAGCGGCTCGCTGAGGCCGCGCTGCAGGCCGGCAACCATCAGGTACGGGGCGGCCGCGCAGCCCCACACGCGGCGAGAGCCTGGACGAGCGGCCCGCCTGGGAGCGGCTCGCTGAGGCCGCGCTGCAGGCCGGCAACCATCAGGTACGGGGCGGCCGCGCAGCCCCACACGCGGCGAGAGCCTGGACGAGCGGCCCGCCTGGGAGCGGCTCGCTGAGGCCGCGCTGCAGGCCGGCAACCATCAGGTACGGGGCGGCCGCGCAGCCCCACACGCGGCGAGAGCCTGGACGAGCGGCCCGCCTGGGAGCGGCTCGCTGAGGCCGCGCTGCAGGCCGGCAACCATCAGGTACGGGGCGGCCGCGCAGCCCCACACGCGGCGAGAGCCTGGACGAGCGGCCCGCCTGGGAGCGGCTCGCTGAGGCCGCGCTGCAGGCCGGCAACCATCAGGTACGGGGCGGCCGCGCAGCCCCACACGCGGCGAGAGCCTGGACGAGCGGCCCGCCTGGGAGCGGCTCGCTGAGGCCGCGCTGCAGGCCGGCAACCATCAGGTACGGGGCGGCCGCGCAGCCCCACACGCGGCGAGAGCCTGGACGAGCGGCCCGCCTGGGAGCGGCTCGCTGAGGCCGCGCTGCAGGCCGGCAACCATCAGGTACGGGGCGGCCGCGCAGCCCCACACGCGGCGAGAGCCTGGACGAGCGGCCCGCCTGGGAGCGGCTCGCTGAGGCCGCGCTGCAGGCCGGCAACCATCAGGTACGGGGCGGCCGCGCAGCCCCACACGCGGCGAGAGCCTGGACGAGCGGCCCGCCTGGGAGCGGCTCGCTGAGGCCGCGCTGCAGGCCGGCAACCATCAGGTACGGGGCGGCCGCGCAGCCCCACACGCGGCGAGAGCCTGGACGAGCGGCCCGCCTGGGAGCGGCTCGCTGAGGCCGCGCTGCAGGCCGGCAACCATCAGGTACGGGGCGGCCGCGCAGCCCCACACGCGGCGAGAGCCTGGACGAGCGGCCCGCCTGGGAGCGGCTCGCTGAGGCCGCGCTGCAGGCCGGCAACCATCAGGTACGGGGCGGCCGCGCAGCCCCACACGCGGCGAGAGCCTGGACGAGCGGCCCGCCTGGGAGCGGCTCGCTGAGGCCGCGCTGCAGGCCGGCAACCATCAGGTACGGGGCGGCCGCGCAGCCCCACACGCGGCGAGAGCCTGGACGAGCGGCCCGCCTGGGAGCGGCTCGCTGAGGCCGCGCTGCAGGCCGGCAACCATCAGGTACGGGGCGGCCGCGCAGCCCCACACGCGGCGAGAGCCTGGACGAGCGGCCCGCCTGGGAGCGGCTCGCTGAGGCCGCGCTGCAGGCCGGCAACCATCAGGTACGGGGCGGCCGCGCAGCCCCACACGCGGCGAGAGCCTGGACGAGCGGCCCGCCTGGGAGCGGCTCGCTGAGGCCGCGCTGCAGGCCGGCAACCATCAGGTACGGGGCGGCCGCGCAGCCCCACACGCGGCGAGAGCCTGGACGAGCGGCCCGCCTGGGAGCGGCTCGCTGAGGCCGCGCTGCAGGCCGGCAACCATCAGGTACGGGGCGGCCGCGCAGCCCCACACGCGGCGAGAGCCTGGACGAGCGGCCCGCCTGGGAGCGGCTCGCTGAGGCCGCGCTGCAGGCCGGCAACCATCAGGTACGGGGCGGCCGCGCAGCCCCACACGCGGCGAGAGCCTGGACGAGCGGCCCGCCTGGGAGCGGCTCGCTGAGGCCGCGCTGCAGGCCGGCAACCATCAGGTACGGGGCGGCCGCGCAGCCCCACACGCGGCGAGAGCCTGGACGAGCGGCCCGCCTGGGAGCGGCTCGCTGAGGCCGCGCTGCAGGCCGGCAACCATCAGGTACGGGGCGGCCGCGCAGCCCCACACGCGGCGAGAGCCTGGACGAGCGGCCCGCCTGGGAGCGGCTCGCTGAGGCCGCGCTGCAGGCCGGCAACCATCAGGTACGGGGCGGCCGCGCAGCCCCACACGCGGCGAGAGCCTGGACGAGCGGCCCGCCTGGGAGCGGCTCGCTGAGGCCGCGCTGCAGGCCGGCAACCATCAGGTACGGGGCGGCCGCGCAGCCCCACACGCGGCGAGAGCCTGGACGAGCGGCCCGCCTGGGAGCGGCTCGCTGAGGCCGCGCTGCAGGCCGGCAACCATCAGGTACGGGGCGGCCGCGCAGCCCCACACGCGGCGAGAGCCTGGACGAGCGGCCCGCCTGGGAGCGGCTCGCTGAGGCCGCGCTGCAGGCCGGCAACCATCAGGTACGGGGCGGCCGCGCAGCCCCACACGCGGCGAGAGCCTGGACGAGCGGCCCGCCTGGGAGCGGCTCGCTGAGGCCGCGCTGCAGGCCGGCAACCATCAGGTACGGGGCGGCCGCGCAGCCCCACACGCGGCGAGAGCCTGGACGAGCGGCCCGCCTGGGAGCGGCTCGCTGAGGCCGCGCTGCAGGCCGGCAACCATCAGGTACGGGGCGGCCGCGCAGCCCCACACGCGGCGAGAGCCTGGACGAGCGGCCCGCCTGGGAGCGGCTCGCTGAGGCCGCGCTGCAGGCCGGCAACCATCAGGTACGGGGCGGCCGCGCAGCCCCACACGCGGCGAGAGCCTGGACGAGCGGCCCGCCTGGGAGCGGCTCGCTGAGGCCGCGCTGCAGGCCGGCAACCATCAGGTACGGGGCGGCCGCGCAGCCCCACACGCGGCGAGAGCCTGGACGAGCGGCCCGCCTGGGAGCGGCTCGCTGAGGCCGCGCTGCAGGCCGGCAACCATCAGGTACGGGGCGGCCGCGCAGCCCCACACGCGGCGAGAGCCTGGACGAGCGGCCCGCCTGGGAGCGGCTCGCTGAGGCCGCGCTGCAGGCCGGCAACCATCAGGTACGGGGCGGCCGCGCAGCCCCACACGCGGCGAGAGCCTGGACGAGCGGCCCGCCTGGGAGCGGCTCGCTGAGGCCGCGCTGCAGGCCGGCAACCATCAGGTACGGGGCGGCCGCGCAGCCCCACACGCGGCGAGAGCCTGGACGAGCGGCCCGCCTGGGAGCGGCTCGCTGAGGCCGCGCTGCAGGCCGGCAACCATCAGGTACGGGGCGGCCGCGCAGCCCCACACGCGGCGAGAGCCTGGACGAGCGGCCCGCCTGGGAGCGGCTCGCTGAGGCCGCGCTGCAGGCCGGCAACCATCAGGTACGGGGCGGCCGCGCAGCCCCACACGCGGCGAGAGCCTGGACGAGCGGCCCGCCTGGGAGCGGCTCGCTGAGGCCGCGCTGCAGGCCGGCAACCATCAGGTACGGGGCGGCCGCGCAGCCCCACACGCGGCGAGAGCCTGGACGAGCGGCCCGCCTGGGAGCGGCTCGCTGAGGCCGCGCTGCAGGCCGGCAACCATCAGGTACGGGGCGGCCGCGCAGCCCCACACGCGGCGAGAGCCTGGACGAGCGGCCCGCCTGGGAGCGGCTCGCTGAGGCCGCGCTGCAGGCCGGCAACCATCAGGTACGGGGCGGCCGCGCAGCCCCACACGCGGCGAGAGCCTGGACGAGCGGCCCGCCTGGGAGCGGCTCGCTGAGGCCGCGCTGCAGGCCGGCAACCATCAGGTACGGGGCGGCCGCGCAGCCCCACACGCGGCGAGAGCCTGGACGAGCGGCCCGCCTGGGAGCGGCTCGCTGAGGCCGCGCTGCAGGCCGGCAACCATCAGGTACGGGGCGGCCGCGCAGCCCCACACGCGGCGAGAGCCTGGACGAGCGGCCCGCCTGGGAGCGGCTCGCTGAGGCCGCGCTGCAGGCCGGCAACCATCAGGTACGGGGCGGCCGCGCAGCCCCACACGCGGCGAGAGCCTGGACGAGCGGCCCGCCTGGGAGCGGCTCGCTGAGGCCGCGCTGCAGGCCGGCAACCATCAGGTACGGGGCGGCCGCGCAGCCCCACACGCGGCGAGAGCCTGGACGAGCGGCCCGCCTGGGAGCGGCTCGCTGAGGCCGCGCTGCAGGCCGGCAACCATCAGGTACGGGGCGGCCGCGCAGCCCCACACGCGGCGAGAGCCTGGACGAGCGGCCCGCCTGGGAGCGGCTCGCTGAGGCCGCGCTGCAGGCCGGCAACCATCAGGTACGGGGCGGCCGCGCAGCCCCACACGCGGCGAGAGCCTGGACGAGCGGCCCGCCTGGGAGCGGCTCGCTGAGGCCGCGCTGCAGGCCGGCAACCATCAGGTACGGGGCGGCCGCGCAGCCCCACACGCGGCGAGAGCCTGGACGAGCGGCCCGCCTGGGAGCGGCTCGCTGAGGCCGCGCTGCAGGCCGGCAACCATCAGGTACGGGGCGGCCGCGCAGCCCCACACGCGGCGAGAGCCTGGACGAGCGCGCCGCCTGGGAGCGGCTGCACCAGGTAGCGATGTTACGAGTCGACCCTTTTCCAATTCGGATAACTCGAGTACGAATACGAGAATACGAGTTGACTCGACTCGGATGAAAAGGATTGCGTTCGCCCAGTCCGCGAGTCGGCGAGTCGAGTCGACTCACTGAAACATGAATACACAGAAAAAACCAGAAAAATGCCAACCCCGGGAATCAAACCCGGATCCCCGACACTCCGGGTCGTGTGCTTTCCCCCTACACCACGATTGACATAGAGGAAATAGCCGAATTTTCTCCATGTATTCAAGTCTTAGCTCGTTTTTATCACTTTTTGCAGTGACTAGCGCCATCTATGCGAATACCTCGTAAACCGAAGACAACGCATTCCTTCGAAACTTATCAGTATAGCAGCCTACCCAAAAAAAAAAACATTGGAAGAAAAAATAGAAAAAGATACTCATACTGAGATCATGAGTCGAGTCGAGTTCGGCGTATTCGAGTTGGCATGGCTCGCCGACCCGAGCCGAGCCAACGGAAGACGAATGAAACCGAACGCGAACACCGGCCACTGATTCTATCTCTATCCGTCCCGCCGGTTTCTATTTGTGAATACGGTACGAGTCGCCGAGTTGGCGATTCGCATAACTCGCATTCGTTATCTCCTTAGCCGATTTGTATTAAGCCGAGTGATTCGAGTTGCGAAGGAATTTGATTCGAATCAAAATAAAAAGTTGGTAAGGGGAGGGGAGGGGGTCAAATAAGTGAACCTAGTGAACATGCCCGTTTCACGGGAATGATTCTACCTATTCAATTTCCACACAAAAATTCATAACTATCCTTTTGGCAACAGATTGTTGAGATGTGCTACCAGCGCACCAAGAACTTCGACAAGCTGTCGTTCCTGTACCTCATCACGGGCAACCTGGACAAGCTGCGCAAGATGATGAAGATCGCGGAGATACGCAAGGACACGTCCGCGCAGTTCCAGGGCGCGCTGCTGCTGGGCGACGCGGCCGAGCGGGTGCGCCTGCTCAGGAACGCTGGCCAGGTCAGACATGCCTACCTCTTTTTTTATATATACGACGAGGAAGGCAAACGAGCAAGTGGGTCACCTGATGGTTAGTGATCACCACTGCTCATAGACACCCGCAACCCCGGAGGGTTTGCAGATGCGTTTCCAACCAAGAGAGCTAAGATGAAATGCCTCTTGTGCCCGAAATTACACCGGCTTTCTTACTCTCCACGCCGGAACACAACAGTGCAAGCACTGCTGCTTAGCGGCGGGATTAGCGAGTAAGATGGTGGTAGCGGTCCGGACGGACCTCTCACAAGATCCTACCACCCGCTATACGTATCACATAACTATACAAAAAATAAATCAGTTTCGTCCTTCGTCCACATTCCCATTTTGTCAAATTCCTAGCTCGGCAACAATCCCATTTCGTCTACATTCTATTCCCAAACCGTCCACATTCCTACCTCATTTACATTACCAAATCGCCCATAATCCCAATTCATTAACACTTCAAAGTTAACAACTAGATATAATATCGATTTTTAGCAGCTCGTTTCATAAATGAGTTCTCAGGTAAAAAAAAGATACAACTGGATTGAGAACCTGCTCCTTTTTTGAAGTCTGTTGAAATAAAAAACTAAAAAAAATACATGAGTTGACAAAGTTGAATAAAATGGGACACTGGACGAAATGTTATTGTTGACGAGCTAGGAAGTTGACAAAATGGGAATGTGAACGAAGTGAAGCTAAACGTCTGCAATGTCCTCTGCGCGTGTAGACATCCCTCGCCTACCTGACTGCCGCCAACCACAAGCTAGAGGACGAGGCGGCGGGGCTGCGGGCGCAGCTCGAGGAGGCCGGCGCCGCGGTCCCCGAGGCGGCCCCGCGGCAGAAGGTGCTCCGCCCGCCGCTGCCCGTGCTGACCGCGCAGCCCAACTGGCCGCTCCTCGCTGTGTCCAAGTCAGTATACCTTTTATGCCATTATTCGTAAACGTCGCTCGAGCTTCCATTAGTTTAAATATGTTTTGTCTTCTTACAAACGGAAATGTCCACGGACCAACCACCCTCTGGACACCAAATGTCAGAGCGAACGTTTCCGAAACGCATATGCTCATTTGCATCTATAAATCTCTCTAGCCTCGAATTGCGGCTCGCTTTCGACCAGATGACAAGCTATGAAGCAATCACGACGCATTCCCCCGGCCCGCTCACCGCGGCTTTTTTCGTAATGACTTTCCAAGTAAATTATAAAAGATGCGGTGTCCAGAGGGTGGCTGGTCCGTGGAAATGTCTATGTGACAAGAAAGGACAAACGAACTTTAACGGCATTTTAGTTAAAATAGGTTTATGAATATAGGGTTATAGTTTTAGAACGATCAGTTTCAGTTTAATTTATTTCCATAACAATTTTACATTGTGTCGGATATTAACAAACAAATACAAAAACAACGTCACATTCATAATGAATACTACCCACAAGCTTCACACTTAATTCTAGCACCATAGTCTAGCACACTAAAGTTTATAAAAAAAAATTAGGTACACAAAGTTCACTTCAGAGAAATTAACAATTATGAAACAATAAATATAAAGAATAAAGAATATCGAGTACGAAGCACGGGCGAAGCGATAACCTGTCTCAAACGCTAAAAACCGTTGACCGAATTTCATTTGTCCGAAATTTTCGTTTGCCAATGCATTTTTTTCTGAAACGAAATATTCCACTATTCATTTCAGGAACATCGTGTAGAACCCTTTAGGTTAGGTTTGGTAAATCGTGAAATATTTATTATAGTTTCAGAAAAAAATATTGGGGTAAACGAAAATTTCGGACAAATGAATTTCGGTCGGTTTTTAGTTTTTCAAATAGGTAACCGAGCGACTCCGCCCGTTTCCGTTTCAGCTCGGACAAAAATGCTTTCGTATGTCTGTCCGGCTGTTCTTCTCCACAGGTGGCATTTGTCAGCCAGCTGCATTAATTCTGATTTCTCACAATTTCTAGACAATTAAAAAAAAAATTGAACTGATATAGCGTCTATAATTTTAGGTATAGGTGCCTACTGTTGTGCCGTCGGAAACTATCCAAAATTGCGAAATTTTCCACAAGGGAAAGTTTCAGAAATTTCTCACATTTTTGTATGGTGTTTGAAACTTTCCGAAATTGAAAATGTAAATTTCTTATATTTCTATGAATTTTTTAAGGAATTTTCTAGAACTTTTCCAGCTTTTTTGAAACTTACCGCAACTTGCACATAATTAGGTATACCAGATAAACAGTTATGTTTTATATGCAGGAGTCTGTTCGAGGTGGCAAGCGCGGCTCGCGCTGGCGGGCTAGACACAGGCGTCGCCTCAGCCATTGACGAGCCGCTGGAGGCTGCCGGCGCGTGGGGCGACGACGATGACGTTTTGCAAGAGAATAAGGTTAGTACGACGATTAATAGCAATAGACAATAAAATAAACCTACAGAGTTTTGTGCTGCCGAATCATAACGAATATTAAAATACGCGGAAGCGGCGGTTACGCATTGTTTTTGATGTGGTCACGTCAGTAAAAATAGGATCGTGCGATTACTTTGGGCGTGTTTTGTCTTTTTACCCGACTGCTGCCTGAAAGGAGGGTTATATTCTGGGTTATATTCGTATCACCATCACTTTAATCATTTGTAAAAACATGTTTTAACCCTCGTAGGATTATTTTGTCTGTCTGTCAATACCATGTATATAAAAACCTAAAGGTATAGGGTATTTCCCATTGACTTAGCATCGTACAATTTCAAAGTCAAAAGTCAAAGTCTTTATTGTTTGTTTGTTTGTTATTTGGCACGAAGTAGGGTCTCACAGCACAAGTCAAGGAAAAATCCGAAAAACTTTACGGTCCAAGACTCGAGAACAAACATTCGTAATCATTTTACAAATATCTGCCCGGCCTGGGATCGAATCCGAGAACTTAAGCTATGAGGCTATGAAATCAGCTTCTATAACCACTAAGCTATATGGCCGTCAAAAAAAGTTAGTGGTTTGACTGACTAGTCACAGGCGCGTCACTGCCGTGCCGTGGCGACAGCGGATCGCCTTTCCCCACCCCGCGCGCCCCGCGCTCACCCCCGCTCGCGCCCCGAAACGCACACAGTCGCGAGGTCGTTTACTGCACACATGCGTCAGTGTCGTTTCTTGTTACGTTAGTGTATATTCTTTGGATTAGTCACCATTCCAATTGTTTGTGCAGCAGGAGGAGGGTGACAATGAGCCGATGGAGGACGCGTGCGACGACGGTGGCTGGGACGTGGGCGACGCGGACCTTGACCTGCCTGAGCTGGCGCCCGTCTCCGGTACGGACACTTGTGTTACATGTTACGCGGCGGCGGCTGGGCCGGGGGCGACGCGGACCTTGACCTGCCCGAGCTGGCGCCCGTCTCCGGTACGGACACTTGTGTTACATGTTACGCGGCGGCGGCTGGGCCGGGGGCGACGCGGACCCCGACCTGCCAGCAAGCATGGTCTTCCCGAAAGCGCTGGTGGACTAAAAAAAATTACTTGTAAAAGAGCATTTCACTGCCTATTTGCTGAATAAAATTTGGTTTTAGCACGTTAGCCCACCGCTGGAAATCGCCGCTGCTGCAGCGTTATGTGCAACTGCATGCGCTTGTAGCAACGGTACCGAGGCGCCTTTAATTTAATTATACATTATAACACTAACCATAGCTTTAAGGTTACTTCTAACACTATTTATTTACGAAAAGTCCGAAATAAATGATTTGTATTTAAGTTCGATAAAAGTAGAGTTGGCAAAAAAGCTTGTGATAACATTGTCGTTGTTTGTGTCGCAGCGGATATCGACGGCGAGGAGGCGGCGCCGGCGTACTTCGTGGCGCCCACGCGCGGGCCGGGCGCGGCCGCCGGCGCCAAGCTGCGGACGGCGCACGACCACGTCGCCACCGGACAGTTCGAGATTGCGTTTAGGTATTTATTAGATTTTTTTTTAACTGGTCAGCATTGACTTACTAGCACCATGGACTTTGGGTGTAGTACTCAATTAACGAAAAACGTGTCCCAGTACAGTCAGCAGCAATAGTTGCTAAGCAACCGAAGCGCTCACAATGATCTCCACAAGCTCTTATGTCTATAACAGTAGACCCGTGCTTAGATCATTGTGAGCGCTTAACAACTATTACTGCTGACTGTACAATACGGCATTTTTCGATGACAGACGTACGTCCCAGCGCTGGCGTTCGACCAAACTAAGACTGTCTACTTAAATATGTGATTTTCTAGTTAAATATCTATACCTATAAAATAGTACCGTGACTGACTGACTGACTGACAGACCACGCACAGCCTAAACCACTGGACATAGAGACTTGAAATTTGGCAAACATGTACTTTGAGGTGCACTAAGGAGGGATTTTTATAAATTCCCACGGGATAGGGAACTAGCCTATTTTGAAATATTTCACGGGGGCAAAGCCGCGGGGCATAAGCTAGTGTATTCATATGCTTGTTTTTTCTGTAATTATCTGATCGATCCCACGCGACCCTAGCGGTCCTAGCGGATATTTGACTCTGCATGCTTGTGGAAATTTATTTGACAATCCATAATTTTACACTATACATTATATTCAATGACATTAATAATTTTTATTTTTTCTTAATGAAGTTACGATGACATTATAATTATGTATAAATAAATGGGTTGTATTCCTCAAAGACAATGTTGTTAATATAGACCGAGTGACTAATCACTGACCTCAGATTTTCACATGCCTGACTTGGCTGAACATGTCATGGGAGGCAATAATATGTATACTAAGACCTTATGTAACCATACGTTCATTGTGAATAAATAATCATTTCACGTTTCTCGCCTTGTCCTAGGTTGCTGAACGAGCAAGTGGGCATAGTCAACTTCGAGCCGTACCTGTCTACGTTCCTGGCGATGTACGGCAGCGCGCGGCTGACGTTCGGCGCGCTGCCGGCCACGCCGCCGCTCGGCGCGCGCCTGCACCGCAACTGGCAGGAGGGCAGCGCGAAGGACCTGCTGCCTGTCGTCAGTGAGTACACAAGTGACCTGCCTACAGTCAAGGTCACCAATATGTATGTACCACAGAGTCCCAGAAATATGTATGTTAAGGTTGATGTATACATGTTTTTGCAACTATGCGCGGACGTTGACTGTACCTGCTACTTACCTGATTTTTTTTGCGTAATTTTCTTGTACTGTTTTGTGGTGTTCAATGAAGAATATTTGTATTGTATAATTAAAGTGAGAAAAGCTTCCTTGTCAAATTTTTTATGACATTGTCATAAGATTGATTTTTGCCTGGCCCGTGGGAAAGGTTTTTCTACTATGTCTATCTAGTCAGACATGTTTCAGACTAATTCGTAGTCCTTCCTCTGCGAGCGCACGACTCGGCGGCAGCAAAACATACTGACTGCCGCCGATTCATTTATATGACTGTGATCGAGTCTCACGGTAGTTTCTCGTTGATGCTAAGTTGGTGTTTTATAGTGACGTCACAACATATCGCCTACTGTTCGTTATGCTCCTTTACCTGAATATAATTATGTCACTTTTGTTGCATTTTCCCAAACCTGGTTCTATACCTATTTGATTCTATCCAATGCTCTTTTCATGCTCATTAGGGGAGGCCTATGTCCAGCAGTGGACTATAATAGACTGATGATGATGATGATGCTGATGCTCTTTTCACTTTTGCCAAGCAAGGACACTTGTAATAGTGACCAGTTCTTCGCCGATTGCGTTAATTTATTGCCTGTTGAGTGCGAACTGTAATCCATACTAAACTTCATACTCTTTATGGCCTTAAAATAGTGTTATGTCAATTTGTGGTTTCAGTAAAATTAGAATCGTTTAATCAAGGTTTAATTACACATATGTATTTTGAATGTTCACCGACACTTTAATGATTTGCCTGCTGAAATAGAGCCTTATTGCGCGGTGACCTCAAGTTCCAGTATTGATGATAGCGTGAAAATCACAAAAAATTAAAAAGTGTGTACTTATTTATTTACCCTCTTATTCATAAACCAATTTTAACTTAAATGCCGTTAAAGTTCGTCTGTAATTTTTTGTCACATTGACATTTCCGCTAGTAAGAAGATGACAAAACCTATTTCAACTAATGGAGGCTTGAGTTACGTTTGTGAATAATGGCATTATTGTTTAAATTCCAGCGGCCAAACTCAACGACCTGGTCAGTCAGCTCCAACAATGCTACCAGCTGACCACGTCCGGCAAGTTCACGGAAGCGGTGGAGAAGTTGCAGCGTATAGTGCAGTCCGTGCCGCTGCTGCACGTGGACGCCAAGACCGACCTCAGCGAGGCGCAGCAGCTGCTGGGCATCTGCCGCGAGTACCTGCTGGGGCTGCAGATGGAGACCGCCAGGAAAGGTGAGGGCTACCACGACACGCTACACTGTGCCCCATCGGGATACACGTGCTTCTTAGCTACCCCCCATCAGTCTACAGTTGACCCCATTAGGCTAAAGATGACCCCATCAGGCTACACTTGACCCCATCAGGTTAAAGTTGACCCTGTTAGGCTACTTGACCCTACCAGGCTAAAGTTGACCCCATCATTTTCTACATTGCCCCTCAGGCTACATTTGACCCTATCAGGTTAAAGTTGACCCCGTCAGGCTACTTGATCCCATCAGGCTACATTTAGCCCCACCAGCCTACACTTGATTTCATCACGCTATTACACTTTGCACCACCAATCTGTTATATACGTACGAGGGCTGTTTGATAAGTACCCGTTTATGGAAAAAAAACTTTTTTTTTTGTATATATGCATTTATTTTTCTACGTAGTCACCTTTTAACTCTATACATTTGTTCCACCTATACTCAAGCTTCAATAAACCATCCAAAAAGTATGATTTTGGAAAGTCATTAAAATAGGCCTCTGTGGCGGCAATGACTTCGTCATTTGGTCCAAATCGCTTGCCACCGAGCCATTTTTTTAGGTTGGGAAAAAAAAGGAAATCGCATGGGGCCAAATCTGAAGAATACGGGGGGTGAGACAATAGTTCGTAGCGTAACTGTGCTAATTTAGCTGTCACAACTCTGGACGAATGAGCCGGGGTGTTGTCGTGATGAAACAGTACTTTTTTCTTTTTTAAATGGGGTCGTTTGTCCTTCAACACGGCGTCAAATTCATCCAATAAATTGGCATAGTACTGCCCTGTTATTGTTTTTCCCTTTTCTAAATAGTCAATATGTATAATACCCTGCGAATCCCAAAAAACGGTCGCCATGACCTTTCCAGCCGATGGGACGGTTTTTGCTTTCTTTGAAGCAGGTTCACCCGGTAAAATCCACTGCTTCGACTGCTCTTTCATTTCCGGGGTGTAGTGGTGGACCCACGTTTCGTCCACGGTCACGAAACGACGCAGAAACTCCTTCGGGTTACGTTTGAACACGGCCAAACACTGCTCCGAAGTAGTCAGTCGGTTCCGTTTTTGCTCCTCCGTGAGTAAACGTGGCACCCACCTCGCCGATACTTTCTTCATACCCAACTTTTCTTCTAATATGTGTTGTACCCTCTCGATTGAAACGTTTACAGCATCAACGATTTCTCGAAGTTTAATTCGGCGGTCGGCTAAAACGATATTTTCAATTTTCTTAACCATATCGTCTGTAGTCACCTCAACTGGCCGGTCTGGGCGATCCTCACCAAAGACGGTTGTTCTCCCCCGCTTAAACTCGTTATACCAATATCTGACGGTTGTCATAGAAGGAGCACATTCATGGTAAACCGCTTGCATTCTTACTTTTATTTCATCACATGTTTTTCCTTCCAAAAATAAGAATCTAATTACAGACCGATACTGTTCTTTCTCCATTTTAACAATTTTAAGTTCACGCCTTCACTGAATCGTTGTCAAATGAGAAAAAAAACAAAAGAATGCCATTTTTTTTTAATTTTCCCGCCTCTGAAAAATGGCTTAAAAAGGTGGTATACTTATTTGCGGCCAGTGATATTAATATATTTAGAAAACGGGTACTTATCAAACAGCCCTCGTATGTACCATGCTACTATTGGCCCCACCACGCAATCCTGTCCCATTAGGGTACGCTTGACCTCATCAAGCTGAAATTTCGATTAAGCTACGGTTTACCCCACCAAGTTTTTTTATTTTTTATTTCTAATTCCTTACTCTACTTTATTTCCAGCGATGCCGAAAAACACTCTCGACGAACAGAAACGCACGTGCGAAATGGCGGCTTACTTCACACACTGCAAGCTGCAACCTGTCCACCAGATCCTGACCCTCCGGACAGCCCTCAATATGTTCTTCAAACTGAAGAACTACCGGACCGCCGCCTCTTTCGCTAGGAGACTGCTCGAACTGGGCCCGAGGCCTGAAGTCGCTCAGCAAGCCAGAAAGATCCTACAAGCATGTGAGACGACGCCCACAGATGAGCATCAGTTGTTATACGATGAGCATAACCCTTTCACTATCTGTGGTATAAGCTACAAGCCTATTTACAGAGGGAAGCCGGAGGAAAAATGCTCACTCTGTGCTGCGTCCTTCCTGCCCGAGCATAAAGGAAAGCTCTGTCCCGTCTGTGGAGTCGCTGAAATTGGCAAAGACGTGCTAGGGCTCCGGATCTGTCCTCTACAGTTTACTAGATAATATGTATATCCGAATATTCGTTTGAATTATGTAATTATTGTAAGAGTATAGAATAAAGTATTATTATATTGAGTTTGGTTTTTTATTGTTTATTTATTATAATAGTGACTAATTAAGTACATAGCAATACATGTTGTGTCGAAACGAAGTTATACGGCCACTGGCTTCGGCTCCTTTTTTCTGTGGAGAGAAATTATAAATTGTTAGCTGATGCGGTAGTAAATTGGTTTGGCAGGGACTCAAGGTTTAGAAAGAAAAAACCTTTTATAAATCTACATTTTCTGTCCAATCTGAGATTGGTTTATAATTTAAGTAACCGATCCTTCGATTAATAATTATCTAGATAACGGGTCACTAACAAAAATGAAGTGAAAATATGGCACCGTTGTAGTGTCAGTTTACTATTAATAATTCCGATCTAATATAACCTTTAAGCGGTTACAATAACGTGCAATAAATAAGATCCAAAACTGACAATTGTAAAGTTTATGAAATAGGGGCCTGCCAACGTACTTGTTCAGCATCTCCTGTATCTCGTCGAATGTCTTCCCTTTGGTTTCTGGCAACAGCGTGGCTGAGAACACGAATCCGATGCCGCAGCACACGGCCAAGATCCAGAACGCGGTGTATATGCCGTAGGACGCAGCTACGTCGCGGAAAAACCTGCAAAATGGGCGATCGTCATCAGTTACGTCCATATTTAATCGCAAATTATTTAGTATTG
This sequence comes from Clepsis dumicolana, assembly GCA_963691665.1. Lineage (NCBI taxonomy): Eukaryota > Metazoa > Arthropoda > Insecta > Lepidoptera > Tortricidae > Clepsis > Clepsis dumicolana. The sequence continues at coordinate 25,073,711 of OY829506.1, read as the reverse complement.
ACGCAAAAAACGAAAGAAGACACCCTGTCGCAACGTCTATTTTAGGTCAGTCATGTTATTTTCAAAACAGAGTTTTATCCGTCATGTTCTAAGCTAAGCCGTACGCATAATAGAGAGAAGGGATTTCGCTCGCAGCCGTATAACCTTTGAAGTTTTTATATTAAAAATGATGAAACAGATAGATAGGTAGATCCACGCCTCTGACTAGGCCTCCCCTAATGAGCGCCATAGCGCCCTGTCTTCAGCTTGCCGCATCCAGCATCTGCCTGCAGTCTTTCGCAGATCGTCATCCCACCTGGCCGGAGGGCGTCCAACACTACGTTTGCCGAGTCGCGGTCTCCACTCAAGTACACGTTTACCCCAACGGTTGTCGGTTCTTCGTGAGATACGGCCTATCTATTATATAAAAACGAAAAACCAGAACGGGATAAAAAAACGAGACAGAGCGAGATGGCGCTCTACAACACCATTTTGACACGTTTCTCCCAAACAACGTATTATTTGTCTGGATTTTTAAAGCAATTCAATTCTATGATCTCGGAAATCGCGAAAAACTTGAGAAATTATGATATTGGGTGTGTAAATTTTGTATATTAAGCAAAATAAAATGGCAAGTTCGAATTTCGAGCCAAAAGCGAGCGATCTATTATCTATGCCAGTGTTGCCGTTCAGGGATAAAGAAATCCATTCATTATCCTGCATTGCAGTCTACGTAATTTTTTAATGTTATCTATGTAATTTTTTATTGATACATAAAGCAAATAATACGTGTCCAATATTTCTTTTTCGATAATCTATATGACGGACTAATTAGAAATATTACTTTTTTACCCAGAGGACACTTCCTATTGCTATAGAGCACGCGGTGGAGCCGCAGGCGCTCACTAGTATGAGATATTGCACACAACTGACCTGGTCCATATGAACCCCGCGAGCCAACACATGAAGGAGCAGATCCCGCTGGCGAGGCACTTGCTGCGCACGGGGAACATCTCCGCCACCAGGATCCACGGCACGGGGCCCACGCCTGCGCGCCGCGCACACAAGTCACCAAAGCAATGTCAGTACAATACAACACAATACAGTTAAAATAGAGCTCTTTATTGAACACCACATAATAAACAGAACAGAAAAAAAGAGAAAATGTAAGGTAGCAATGGGCGGCCTTATGGCTACGTAGCACTTTAAGTTCTTAATACAACAAGTACGAAAAGAAAACCGGCTAAGTGCGAGGTGGGACCTCACAAGAACTTGGTATTTAACACATTTTTTTATATACAATTAGCTGTTGCTCGCGACTTCGTCCGCATAGATTTTGGTTATCGTTATCTCGCGGGAACTATACAGTTTTCCCAAATAAAAAGTAGCCTATGTTATTCCTCAATATTCAAACTATCTTCCTACCAAATTTCACCTAGATTGGTGCAGCGGTTTTCCCGTGAAGAGGTAACAAACAGACAGACAGAGAGACAGAGTTACTTTCGCATTTATAATATTAGTTAGGATTAGGATTACTAAGGTAAACGAGCAAGTGGGTCACTTGATGGCAACTGATCATCACTACCCATGTCTATGAGTGTATACCCACAACCCGGGAGGGTTTGCACATGCGTTGCCAACCTAGAAGCCTAAGATGAAATGCCTCTTGTGCCCGTGATTTCCTCGGCTATCTTACTCTCCACTTCGGGGCACAACAGTGCGAGCACTTGCTGCTTAGCGTCAGGCAGGATTAGCAAGTAGGATGGTGGTAGCACAGACAGCGGAGGCTTAGTTAGAGGGACCCTAAACACAACAGGTCCTTTATTTTGCGTCCCAAAGGGCTTTTCTGGCATGCTTTATGCATGTTCTTGGCATTTTACCCATTTAGATATAAAGTGTAAATCCTATGGTCGCTTTCTGATTTTCGGTGCAATATCCTATATTTCAATGAGTAAAGTATGAGCCCAATTGTTCAGTGTTAGCAGAGTCCTGCTCTTAAGTAGAAATGTAGGCAGTTGGGGTCATTTTATGTTGGTCAACTGACACAAACAGATAGAAAAAAACATTTAAGATTTTCAGATTTATCTGATTAGTCGTGCTACCTTCATACAAAATTTCAAGTTTCTAGGACAACTGGACCTACCCCATAGGTTTTAATTCCACGGCAATTTATAAATGGAAACACGTTTTTTAATGACTGTATCTTTTGTTTGCTTTGATTTAGAAGTTTGATTTTTCTATGCGTTGAAGAGAAAAAGGGTCTTATCAGACAGATTGACGACAGACGGACAACAAAGTGTTCATATAAGGGTTCCGTTTGTCCTTTTGAAGTACGGAACCCTAAAAAAGGACTTACCCAATGTGAAGAGGATCATGTAGAACACGAGACAGACCAGCGGGATGAAGGTGACGGACGACACGTCCACCTTGAAATGCGTGTCCAGCACTGCGTACACGCCGATCAGGAACTGGGCAACGTAAACGCAAAAATGTTACGGATGAGTGCTGAGGCCCGAGTACAAATATTCGAAACCTGCGTAACGTAATCGAGTAGTAAACGATATCGAGAAATTTGTATGACGTCTGGAACAGCGCCCGTATGACGGTTGAAATTTTAATTCCAAATACGCTCACGAGAATGAGCGTATTTGGAACTAAAATTTAGTATGATGTTTCTCGATTTTAATACGATAACGTAACGTTACGCATGATTTGACCTTTAGTCCCATCTCGTAGCCAGATTTGGAAGCTAGCTATGAAATGGGAAATGTGTTTTCCCAACTTGTAGCTAGCTACCAAATGAGAACGATTTTCTCGTCTCGAAGCCACATTTGGTGGCTAGCTACAAGTTGGGAAAGTAGATTTCCCATTTCGTAGCTAGCTACCAAATGGGAACGATTTTCACATCTCGAAGCCGGATTTGAAAATTGACTTCCAAATGGGAAATGTGCTTTCCCATCTGGTAGCCAGCTACCAAATGGGAACGATTTTCCCATTTCGGAACCGTATTTGGAAGCTGGCTTTCAAATGGGAAATATGACTTCCTGTCTCGTAGTCAACTAATAAAAATGTATTCTGAGGGGGCCTTTTCGGGGGAAGTTTCTTATATTTTCCTTGTTTGAATTGAGGGGCAAAAGCTAGTCTTGAATATATTTTTATAGTTCTGCATATTTATGCCAATTTAACAAACAGAAACGAACTAAGTAATAGTATTAATTAAAACTAGAATATAACACGGAAAACGTCCCCGAGGCCACTACATCGGGGCACGGTACCCATAAGGCTGGAGGCGTTGCATCTTTGTATAGCAAGGCCTATACGTTGGCCGAGGAACGCGCCAGCCCTTTGGTCACCTGTATTAATAACATCAGGCTACCCACTCAACACATGTGTAATATTTTAAAACGGTTACACTTAAATAAGAAATAAAAGAAAACACATAGGTACTTACTTAAGAATTCCCGTTTCGTAGCCAGCTTCGAACCGGGATTATTTCTCCCATTTCGTAGCTAGCTTCCAAATCTGGCTATAAGATGGGACTTAAGAAATCCCGTTTCGTAGCCAGCTTCGAATCGGGATCGTTTCTCCCATTTGGAAGCTAGCTTCCAAACCTGGCTACGAGATGGGATTTAAGAATTTCCATGTCATAGCCAGCTTTGAATCGGGATTTTTTCTCCCATTTGGAAACCAGCTTCCAAACCTGGCTACGAGATGGGACTAAAGGGGATTTGAAAACATCGTGCTCGGCCTACTGTAAAGGGAGCGTCCATGAACTAGACGTGAAGGGATTTCAACCCCGCCTATAGGCGGTAAAGGTCTTTATTTGTATGGTATAAAATGTAAATGCTCTTATTTACATTGATTCGTCAGAAGCACCCGGGGACTTCCGCATTCAGGATGACATGACAATTTAATAACATTATACTCAATTTAGTCGATCGATAACCCAGTGGATATATCAGCATAAAGGGGAGTCCCCTTAGAAGGCGTCAACCATTAAAACTGCAAGCAAGTGGCACAAATATTTGTGGTGGTGTTGTTTGGGAAAAATATTGTAGGTTTTATATTTAACTAAATTGAGATAATGGTTTACTTGTCAATAGGATAACTGGTGGCACGTTGACCGGTGGTTTTGGTGCTTTGAGAAAGGGCTCATAGGAGAGGTTATGGTGAGTTGAACCGTTGCGGCAGTAGAGGCGGAGGTGTATTGTAAATGTAGTGGGAGAGCCATACCGGCCGGGCCGGCTCGTCCAGGAAAGTACCACCCTTTGGCAGGGCGGAGGCCTGATTCCCCTCCCTCCCCCCTTCCTCTATCCCTTTTCCTCATTAAAGGCCGGCAACGGACTAGTGACTCTCTTGGGGTTGCCGATACTGATTCTCATGGGTGGCGGTGATCGCTTACAATCAGGTGACCCGCTTGCTGGTTTACCTCCCTCTTTCAATAAAAAAAATAAGGTATTGTATGAAAACATGTATTTCTAACCATAGACGTAGCTGTTTAACACGTGTGGTAATAGTTTATAGTACTTAACGCCTGATTCAATTAATAATTGTAGGTACCTACCTACTTAGGTACAGATTTTATACTCAGACGTTGGTAACTAATAAAAGCTCATGTCGACACCCAAATGGCCGAAATTCAACTTGCTAGCTGTTTACAATTAAACTATCACACTTGACCTACTACAAGAGTTCACGGACATGCAAATTGTATCTACTGTCAATGCCTCTAGCTTCGTTGAGACTTCTTATCAGTCCATTCCATCTAAGTACTCAGAGCGGGTACAACATTATTGGGTAAACAAGTTAACTTCCTACCAACTTAATGTCATTAGTAGCTTGGAAACCAGCCTGGTAGGTCGTTGGCCGTAACTTAAGCAAATTTAAGTTAAAGTTGCGGTTAAGTCACTAGAGTTTAAGTTCGCGGTGTGGGTTTAATTAAAAATATTTTTTTTGGGAATCAAATGAATCAATGACGTTGTTTGTCACACGATTCTATAAACTTAAGCGCTGATTCAAGGTGAGTGTTTGTTATTTTTTGTGTTAAGATAAAATAGAGTTAAGACGACCTAAAAACAATTAAGTAATTTGCTCTCCCACGAACACTAAAGTTTTTAGTTGGTGTTTAATCATTCAATTTAGTATAATTAATTACCTTGTGATTCATTTTGCAAGTTGAAAGCAAGTGGTTTGCAGGTGGTTTTAAGATAGCGAGCGGACCGTTGTTTGCTTATGGTTTTAAAGTTTATGTTTTAGCGAAAGTCCAAACCACTACTTGGTTTTAGCGAAAAATATGCTTGTGACCGCTGCTTCTAACTTGCATTATTAAGTATCTCACCCATTTACATAACTAGAATTATTTTTTAAATTATTGTTTTTGGAAAATCTGGAAAACTGTGAACTGTCGTGATTTTTCAGATATTATGGCTCTCATTACATCATGGATCGTTTTACTGTTCATTGTTGCTATCCAAGCAGACCCGACTTGTGTCACACATGCAACCGACGTGGTCTGCACGGCAGGCCCGACTGACTACGTCCTCGTCAGAGGCCTCGTCTCAGGAAACAAGCAAACAACTGGCATCACGCTACGTGACTGCAGAATCACTGATGTAGATTTTGAAGCTTTCCATCGTCTACCGGCTTTGGAATACATCGATTTAAGCAATAATAAGATAAGAAGATTGCAACTAGGTGTCCTAGACGGCTTTAAGAAGCTCCAAGCTTTGAACCTCTCTCATAACATGCTAAGCAAGTTTCCTTTAGGCCTTTTCGATCAGAAACCTGAATTAAAGATGCTAGATTTGAAAGGAAATAGATTTGTGGAGTTTGAACTGGGCATTTTTGATCCGTTGACGAAATTAAAACACATTGACCTGTCCAGCAATGCTATTCTGGGTAAGAATTTAGATCCCTATATCTTTGATCAAAGTCCACGGATCCAGTCTATAGACTTTTCCAGGAATGACATGAGTGATACACTTGACATTATGTTAGCAGCATTCGAGCAACTAGACTTTCTAAATCTGGACAGATGTTTACTCACACAAGTGCCTAGGTTCGCCACGCGACCTAACTTGCAGACTACGAAACATCTCATACTGTCTACCAATAAAATAACATCACTATCTAACCCTGAACTCTTCAAAAACTTAGTTAACTTGGAAAAGTTAAATTTAGCTTCTAATTTAATTGAAGAAATCCATGAGAACGTCTTTAAACCGTTAAAGAACATACAACTAATATTTTTAAACAAGAATAGATTCAAAGTAATTCCGGATTCCCTGTTTCGTAATTTACAGCATCTTAATAACATTAATTTGTCAAACAATCTTATAGAGTTCGTGCCAGTGAATGCATTTCGAGGTACAAACTTAAAACAGTTGAACTTATCTGGGAATCGTTTTACTTATTTGCAAGATAACTTTTACTTAGAGCTTTGGAATTCTGGGGTAAGGTTGTCTCAATTTACCTTTGACAATAATCCATGGCAATGTGCTTGCTTAAACGAGGTTTTGGTGGAGGTTAAGAAGTATGGGGTATCGTATCGTGATGACAAATATAAAGGTCGGAAACCTGTGTGTGTGACAGCCAACGAATTTAAATGTAAAAGGGAAATTGATGTTAATGAGTATTACTTAGAAATGTATCATAATGTTATCTCATAATCATAAGTTTAGCAAAACTAAATAAATAAGTATCTGACTTTTATTTTGACATGGTTTTCCCATTTATTAGCGTTTCATCAATAATTGAATTTCAACTCTACTTATCTCTAATTTCTAGACTAGGCATCAATTAGAAGAATTTGGAAACTAAAAATCGTTATCGTTATTGTTTTTGCAGTCGCTTGTAAAGTACTTCTTCTTCTAGTGCCTCTCCAACTAGTGAAGGTTGGCAGTCAGCTCCGCATATTTCACCCGGTCTTTGGCGAGGTTGAAAAGCTCCGCGACACTTGTGATTCCGGTCCACTCCCGGATATTGCGCAGCCACGACTTCTTCCTACGTCCAACAGCTCTTTTTCCCTTTTTCCTTATAAAGTACACAATTTACTAACTAGAACTACCGCACTCAGAGTTCAGGTGCAATTCGACGCGTTGTTCGTGAATTTCTTAATGGATCGTTAATTTGTTTAATAACAGACGTAACTTACCAAGAAGATGGTGAGTCCAAGGGAAGTGGTCCACATTAGCAGCTTCCTGCCGAGTCTGTCCACAACCAGCGGCGTTATGCAGCTGGTTACCACCTGATGTGGCATGGTACAATTGTTTCATTTAGCTCATTCGTATATCAACAACACACAGATATGGATTAACAACCAATAGACAATCCACTACATGGAAAAAGGGGTACAGATTAGTGCGAAGGAGGGGTAAATGCACAAAACATCCCACTGGGTCGAAGTACATCCTCAAGGACCCCTAGTTGTTAACATAACAGTTTATAAGTATATAGATCTATACATATAGGCCTTTGCGTTTATTACAGACGATTCATGGCTTTCCGTCTAGGAGACAACGCCTTCTGTGGCTATATAAACCGATGTGAGAGCCACACACTATCGCAGGCTTGACAAGAGAAGTTTGCGGTGGTTGTTACTGAGCGGCCTTGATGTCGTTTCTCTCTTGTCAGCAAGTGTCTTGAACCAGGCTTCATCGCAAAAGTTTATAAATAATAACCCCACTAACTAATCACCATCATAACTTTCCCTAATTGTGTTTGACTTAATATTCAGGCTGGATGATCCTAACTGCAGACATTTTTCTTATAAAGATAAAGCGTATACTTATTCGGCAACTGTCAGGTATAAGCGGCCGTTATTAACTACTGCGAGTTTCTGCTGAATATTCTGGCTATCAGGCTGGTAGTAGTCTTTATTCAACCCAAACACTATCCTTTACGCACAAGTTTTTAGACAAAAAATATACTAAGTAAACACTTCAGGGATCAAGGCCATTTCCATTTTAAGGAAAGAAGCTAACGTTGATAGCCTATCATACCTGCAAAAAGTGAACTTACTTGCACGCAACCCATGAGTATTGTTCCGTCGGAGGCCGTCATGCTGGAGCCGACTTTTACAAGCAGTTCCTCCATGTAGAACAGCAGCACGTCGATACCAGATAACTGCAGCAACATAGCCAGGAAAACGCAGATGCCTGGGCAATCAATACTTAATAAAATCAACAGCTTGGTACACAAGGTAATATGGAAACAATTTGCCATGATCAGGGATGCATGATTTTGGGAAATTCGAATCCTTTATATATTTAAGTATTTAGACTAACCAAGAGCCTTCACATTTCCCCTGGTAGCCCACAAGTCCTGGATCCTGGGCTCGACCTTGAACTCCCGCACCACCATGGCTTTCAGAGCGTCCAATTCTGGTTGCACCACCTCCTTGGACTTGCCTCGGAGCTGATGAAGGACTTCTAAGGCTTCGTCATTATATCCTGATGGAAAAAAGGGCTTTTTTTACTTAAATGGTTGTTATAGGTTGAACAGCTTCGTAACTGGCCCGTAGTTCATACAGGTTTCCGGAAGAGCGTTTTGTTCTGGTCTAAATAGTTGGCAATCTCACTGTTATAGCGTTTTGCTTCCATGGAGAGTAAGTAATTCGGCTGTACAGGTAGCTGAACATGCTTTACTTGATTTTGTCGCAGATAAAGCAAATGTCCCTTTGTAATCAATCAGGGCGTATGCGGAAGAGATAAATGCTTTGTCTATGTTTATGAATGTGTTGGCATTAAGTGACTTGAAATATTTAGCTCGCATATCCAGCACATCCTAGCTGTTGTCGCTTTGTACAATTCGTTGGTTAGAAGTAACCTCGAATGCAATGCGGTAATATGGGCTCCCCATGAGACAAAATATAATCTTATGGTGGAGCGTATACAAAATAAATTTGTAACATTTTTGTATCTGAGGAAGTACGGAGTCTATCCATTTTATCCTTTAATGTATCCCAGCCTATTCGTTCTGGGAATGGTGGGATATAACGAGCTCCGAGTGCGTAGAGAGCTATATTGGGTGAGCTACGTACTTAAAGTATTTCGAGGACAGTTACAAAACAGCCAAGTGTTGAGCTGCGTGGGCCTGCGCGTCCCTGACGGGTACGCGATGCGCCGGCGCCGGCCCCCGCTGCTGGCCGTGCCGCGCGCGCGCACGAACCTACTCGGCAAGGCGCCGTTTATATGTGTGCTGCGCACACTTAACGCACTGGCGGAAAATGTGGACGTGTTTTCGTGTTCTCTCAGTGAATTCACTAAGTCTGCACTGTTCGCTATATGTTATAGGTCCGATAGTTAAGAATTTTTGTATGTGTAATTTAATAATCTAGTTTAAATAGTAAGTATTAATTAATGTTGTAAAATTCAGTTACACTATTGTTTTAGGCTTAGATCCTGTAAAAATAGTTGTACGTGTGGAAATTAAATAAATAAATTAAATAATTTAATATTTTGACTAACAGTAAACACATTCTTGCATCAGTTAATATGCAAACCAAGGGGTCTTATAAGAAAAACACGCGCAAAAATTACTAATGACAACAATGTAGCTCGGGCCCTAAAAAATATGGAAATAAAACGGTTAATACTTGCTTCTTCGGAAGCACGCCCGCCAAGGGCGTCATGATCAGACATAAAGGTCTAACTACCAAGAAGTACTTAATGTAACTTGGGTATGTTTACAACTTTACGATCAATCGTTCGACTTCATCATTTGATCTTTTAATACTGGCCTTGCGACCGTAGACCTACTTAATGATCATTTAAGAGTGACTTGCAACTTGCAACGCGGCGTGTAGTTTGGTCACAAAAAGTTGCGGTATTGTTTAAATACCTAATTAATTTAATGGAAAAACCTGAGAGAATACACTTAGCAGAAATGTAGCTGATTGTTAAAGTGTAGTAACGTTGCTGTTGTTTACCTACTTAGCAAGATACTCGATTAACTACTACTAAATATATAGTTCGACCAGAAGCGCATATCCTAAGAATTAGGTATGTTTTAAAGATCTACACACACATAAACAGAAAACATGTACTTATTGTGTGATTGCTAGGAAAATATTCAGCCAGTCACTATGATGACTTCATGACTAAATATAATGCCCTTATTAATTAAAGCAATGCCAATTACTTCGTCACTATTACCTAATCTGTGGCAATATCCCTGGCATTAAAAAAATAACTTTTCACCAATACCCAAAAGCTTTAAAGTCCAACTAACCCTTCCAAACCAAGTAGAAAGGCGTCTCAGGTATGAACCAAGTGCAGGGCAGGTAGAACAGCGAGAGGATCCCGCCGGCTCCCGTCAGGCCCCAGTAGGAAGTGAAGGGCCCTATGGCGTACGCTAGGAGGAAACCCACGTTGATGAAGAGCAGGAAAAGAGCGCTGAGGGCGCCACGGATTTTATCCTGGAAACGGTAGAACACGATTTTTAAACTGCTGTTGACAATTCAGACTGGGCCTCTTGAATAGGTGCATTTCTTCTCTGTTTTTCTAGTGGTAGTTTTATTACTAACTTGCTAACGCCGGTGCATTTAAATAGTAGATTGTTCAACGAGGGAGGAAAAGGACCAATTTCTATAGAGATATTTTGGCAATAATTAGAGTTTGAAATTGCCGTTTTCCCAGAGTTAAACACCCTGCTTTTCATCTTGACTATAAGGAAAGTAAAAAAATCATAAATCTTTAAGAAAAATATTTATATAAAAAAAAATATTGATTTTCTCCTCCACGACCACAGAGAACAAAAGACAAACAATGCTTTCGCGCCAATTTCACGCTTTTTTAAGCGTTTTTTTTCCAAATTAATCGCTGGTCAGAATAATTATTGTTAGTCTTTATTTAATACATTTTATTAAAGAACTACTTTACTTTATAAATTCAATCAAGCAGTTAGACAATACCTATTCATTTATAACAGTATGTATTTTAGTACACATTTTTTGTAAAATAAGTAAGTTACAATGTTAAAATTGAAACAAATAGTTTGACTCTATGGGCTGCACTCACAATACCATTGCCATTTAACGAGTGTTTTTTTTTTATTAATGCAAACTGCTTTTTTCGTATCTTTTTTTTTAAAGTGTAATTTATTCAGAAAAAAAACTACGTTAATGTTGTAAGTATTAATAATTATTGGGTACCTAAGTAATAATGAAAAATAGCAAAAACATAAGAATTGTGCTATAGGCTGTATAGGCTGAATAGGAGGCCATCCATCCAGCGCTTTTTTTTTTTAATTTTTTCTCCCTAGGGGAGCCATGCATAACTTTCCTCCCGTATGTTAGATAAGATATGCCTCACTTTCTGAGTATGAGAGATGAAAAATTAATTATATTACATTTTAAAACAACGTATTTCAACTTTTTAAACCTTCAACGGCCAAGGGAATGCAGTGAAAATTTGGAATTTAGAAAATTGCTCATCAGGCCCGTAGGTTGCTACCTATCGCACTGTGCACCTTGCTATATGTATAATAAGAGAATGGCTTAATTTACAAGGTAAATAGTATGTACTAAAGCAAGAGGACCTTTTTAAATGATTCGCAGTTAAGTAGGTTTAGAAGAGCTAACGGTATTTGGACGCGTTACATGCACATCACGAGTAGACTGATATTGGGAGCTCTTTAAAACCTATACCCAATAGCGGCCAATATCCCTTATATACAGAATCATCCCCTTTATTTCACCAAATGCCCCTCAAAACAACATACCTCCGCAATCTCTCCAATATAGATGGGCACGGTGGCAAACATCATGCCAGTCGCGCACCCCCACATGATCCTCGCCGCGTACAGCGTCGGCAGCGACGTGGCGACCCCGGCCAGCAGCCAGCCCAGGAGGAGGGGCAGGTTAGTGCCGATGATGATCCAGCGGCGGCCGACGTACTTCGAGAGGGGCACCGTGATTAGGGGGCCTGTGGGAAAGGGAAGTTAAGCTGGTAAATTTGGTCGAAGTATAATAATTATCCTCAAGGACCCCTACCTAGTTGTTAAGATAAGATAAGAACCAATAGCAAAGTACAAGTGGATACCTTAGGTGGATAATTAGCTGGTAAATTTGGTAGGAATCTATGAGAAACCATGGACCGGGAGACGCGGTGTAGCTCCGCCCCATACGGGATGGATCGACGACTTGGTAAAGATCGCCGGATACCAGTGGATGCAGAAGACATGTGACCATTCGTTGTGGGAGTGTTTGCGGGAGACCTATGATATGATCAGCAGTGGATGTCCTCACGCCGAAAAAATAAAAACAATTAGGTGACGACACCAGCCCGCCCACGAGAAGAGGCAGGTTAGCGTGTTTGCCTAGTCTGTCTTGTAATTTGGTATCATGTGTGATGTAGACATGAGAAGACGACTGATGACTGAGGATTGGCGTAACTCACCGAGCAGCCCGCCCAGCACGAGCAGCGAGCCTACCCAGGACTCCTGCGCCAGCGTGGGCGGCGCGGGCAGCGGGCTGTTGGGCCCCCGCAGTTCGGGTAACACCGGCGATGTCCATCCCATCGACATTCCCGTGCACAGGCTTCCGTAGCTTGCTGCATAACAAAACAGTTTTATATTTAAAAGGTATGATCGACAGGTGAGATTTACCGTGGTAAAGATTATCGCGAGCCCGTCTGCCCTCACACAATACCGCGGTTTTGGTGTGATTCACGAGCGAGCTTTACTGGCGAGCCTGTAAATTGCGGTAAAGCTCGATCACAGCCTTTACGCTGTTTTACAACGAGCTATCGGTAGGCCTCCAACAAGATGGAGCGACGACCTAGTAAAGATTGCGGGACCGCGGTGGATGAGGAAAGCACAAGACCGGTCTGAGTGGAGAGCCTTGGGGGAAGCCTATGTCCAGCATACAATGACAATGCAAAGAAAAATTCGTTAAGCAGCTGGACTTGAACCAGCAACCTCGGTAATCCGTACCACGCTCCACCAATTAAGCTATACTTAACGTTGGTGTACCTAACGAATTTTTCAATGCCTTGTGTCATATTTTATTTGGAAGATCTCTCCTCAGCGCCATCTATGAGTAGCTTAATCAAGCAGCTCACCCACTACGGAACTTCTACAGTTACGCATTAGTGGCAAGAGATGGAGCTATTTTCTGAATCAATGAAAATAATCGATTTATTGATTATTTTTGTTTTTTTTTTTTTTATGAAACATTCATAGAATGAAATTCAACATACAATGACAATGCAAAGAAAAATTCGTTAAGCAGCTGGACTTGAACCAGCAACCTCGGTAATCCGTACTTCGCTCCACCAATTAAGCTATACTTAACGTTGGTGTACCTAACGAATTTTTCAATGCCTTGTGTCATATTTTATTTGGAAGATCTCTCCTCAGCGCCATCTATGAGTAGCTTAATCAAGCAGCTCACCCACTACGGAACTTCTACAGTTACGCATTAGTGGCAAGAGATGGAGCTATTTTCTGAATCAATGATAATAATCGATTTATTGATTATTTTTGTTTTTATTTTTATGAAACATTCATAGAATGAAATTCAACATACAATGACAATGCAAAGAAAAATTCGTTAAGCAGCTGGACTTGAACCAGCAACCTCGGTAATCCGTACCACGCTCCACCAATTAAGCTATACTTAACGTTGGTGTACCTAACGAATTTTTCAATGCCTTGTGTCATATTTTATTTGGAAGATCTCTCCTCAGCGCCATCTATGAGTAGCTTAATCAAGCAGCTCACCCACTACGGAACTTCTACAGTTACGCATTAGTGGCAAGAGATGGAGCTATTTTCTGAATCAATGAAAATAATCGATTTATTGATTATTTTTGTTTTTATTTTTATGAAACATTCATAGAATGAAATTCAACATACAATGACAATGCAAAGAAAATGCTATGTCCAGCACTGGACGTCTTTCGGCTGACATGATGATGATGATGATGACGCGTTTCACGGCCGGTGTTCTATGCGGCCTCTTTCATACAAGTTCGAGTACCTATAGTAACCTATACCGATACCGCCTTCGCGCCTGCTGTTCTGCAGCTTAGCTTAAGCAAAATTGTGCTCAGATAACCATACAAGATTTACATACCTACATTAGGTATGTTAATTTTATTTAACAATGTTGTTTAAGTTCTTTAAAAGGTTTATCTATAAATACATGCATAATCGGAGCAGGAATAGACCGTGCAGATACCTACACTAACTTGCATTAATGTGTAGGAAATGCACTTTGTAATTATTAAAACTCGTGACTTGTTAGGTACGTCGTGACGAATAGTGATCAATTCATTGTTTCATTATTGTACGTTGTTGCTACTCAGGATCATATTTTTGATATAGGTTCTCAGGAAAATGACAGCGGAACAAACGGATCATACACTTACGTTTCAAGATGACTATTTCATGTTAGGTAAGACTCAAGGAAGTTTTTGACAAAGTTACTTATTATGCAACGAACAAGTTTATTTAAAAACTGGATTGAATGTGTATCTCATATGACGTTTAAAATTATTAAGTATCTGAATTCATTTGCATATTCGATTCGATTTTTTTTGTCAAAATTTTTAAGTCACTTCTCGAATTAAAAACGACGCATTTGTTTTTGATTTTGATTCTTACTCTTTAAACTAAAAATGTATTCATGTAAGAAAGTACCGATCGATTTATTATCTGCTTCTCTCTGAATCCACTCAAAGGTTGACTGGCAGAGATCTATTCGTTTTATCTGATAATATCGAGAACTGTTAGATAAGTTTGCTTTGTATCTTATCGATCTTAATCGTTATTACATACACGTGTGTTTATGTACATAAATATCTTAGGTTATTGCTGAGATCTAGTCGTAGTTGTGAGTACACTAGGTACTTCACTTAAGTTGAGCTATAATGACGTGAGAAAACATACTTCTTAATCGTAAATTAATATTTTGGCCCGGAGCTGCAGTTGGGGTTTACAAGTGGTCTTAATTTAATTACCATTAATTACCTCAATAAAAAGGATCTAATGATTGAAGAAATATTATTAGGTATCAAGGTATCAACATGGTATTAGACGAGGTTCATATCATCAATAAATAAAATACTAATACTTACCTAACGATGCCACTAAATATTGCCTCCATTGTAATTTAAATTGCGATATAAACGTATCGAACATCACTTAAATAAAACCGATTAAAATCACGAACAATTTTGTTGCAATTTAAGTACTAAATTTAAATGTTTTAGCTCCCTCGCCGCGTACTGGTCACAGATGCTGTATAAAAAAGTCAGAATAACTTTAGTTTTTTTATTGTTGTAACTTGTAACCAGGCATAGAGACGCGTGCACTATCAGCCATAGCTTTTAATTTGTGGCCAGTGCTGCCTTTGTGTTCGGATTGTAGGGTCGACCCTTCACTATTAGTTTTTGTTTTACTTAGTTTGTTTGCCGTAAAAAGTTAATTGTTCTCGACTGAGGCAACATGTTGATTGAAGGTCGTGAGGAGATAGTGGAGATTCATAGAAAAAGGTTTCGAGGTTCCGTGGCCTTTAACGTTTTTTCCCAGGGCTGGGATTTAAGAATAATTTACTTATTTAGATTTTATATGAAAACTTTTAGCTGCAATTTTAATGTCATGTTCCTTAACTTTGCATATACATGTTAACGTTTGATTTCTATTATTATAAAGTAATATTATGTAGTACTTACAATTTAAATTCAAATAAACAATGTCACAGTTCTAGTTACCGCCACATTTCATCGACTGTTTTGATATTGATAGTTTAAATACAATCATGAGAGAGAGATCGAGACATTTATTCACATACATTCGACACAGTATACAGAAAATAAAGCAGTAGGTACATTTGAAGTCTTATTGCTATTATAATTTACCTACGCCATAGCGAATGGTATTATAATGGTATTTTAATGTAGTTTACCTGAACCAAATCATAGTTTATCAACATTCAACTTTTAAATAGGTACGAAACACCGGTAGCCAAGGAACCAAAGCGTTATCTTCTTCTAAAACTAGCGTCAATTACCATAAAATGACAGAATAATTACGAAAAGTCCTTGGCATTGACTGCAGTTAGAACGTAACCAATAGCCGGTTACGTTTTAAACTGTATTTCTTTATAATAAGGTTTGATAATGTACTTAGATGTTTAAGAAGTTAATTTATTTCTCTGTAGTTTTTGTATGAGGGGGGTGTGTGTGTGTGGGGGGGGGGGGGGATAATTGCGAATCTAAAGTGTCTGATGGGGTTTTTTGTTGCGATTTATTTTATTTTAAGGCACATTAAATAGCTGCGTGTTTCAATTATTGGAAATTCAGTACTTAAGTAAGAAAAGATTATAAATAATCAGTAGACAATACTAAAATGAAATTGATAATGAGAAAAGTCGTGGAAGGAAAGGCAGAACATGTCAAATTAAATGTAATGTCCGCCAAATGTTCACCTCCATCACCTCTAGCGGCAAGGCAAATGTGAGCCCCCTTTTCATCAAGTTTCTTTTTCTTCTTCGTTTTGGCGGCAAAAAATGTTGTTGGTAAGATAAGTATACCTGTAAGACGCCCACCCCTTGTGTTTTCTAATTTATTTTACAAATATTTATTAATGTCTACCTAGGGACTGAGAGCATTCAACTGCCTATTTGCTGAATAAAATTTTGAATTTTTTGAATTTTGAATTTTGAAATGTTGCAAGTTTTTTTTTTTCAATTTTACTGAATTTTATTCCGGAACCGTGCATGAGTTTTTTTTATCTATGAATGCAGTTTTTCTTGTGACTAAAATCGATGACATGGTTTCTTAAAACATTTTTATAGTCTTATAGTTTCTAAGTTCGCTATACTGACCCATTTAAATGGTCTATCCTGTATACGAATATCCTTACACGTTGTTTTATTTGCCGCGTTTATTGTAACTGGAATCCAATTAGCCACCCCAAGTCTCGCGTAAAAATATTGCGGCGCGAGATTTTCCCGCCTCGACGCCATATTGATTTTTACTTTTTAAACAACGCAATGCACGGTTTTTTATTTTCAGCCAGTGTTATTGTGTTTAACAACTGTTAAACCAATTACTATATGCAGATTGCAAATAGTTGTTTTAATTTTTTTGGTTAGCAAAAATTAGGTAAATAGGAATTTTCGTGTTCATTAAGATTATTTACTTGTGTCGTAAACTAAACAGACGAGACAAAATAGCTGATGCCTTTTGTATAGGTTTTTTTTCCAAATTGCGTTTAATCTACCCTATACTTTGAGCGTAAGTAAAGGTAGGAATAGGTACAATGCTTTGTTTGTAGTACATACTAGATATCTTAGATCCATAAAATAAGTAAATTAACACGCTGTTAACAATTTTTTGATACCAGGTCTACAGAGTTCATTCATTGAGTCTGTAGTGTGGTTTTATTTATAATATGTTTTTTTACTATTGAAATTGTTTTTCCTGGTGTAAATTGTGTGTTGTAGCGGCATCTGTTTGTTTATATTAAAAGTAAAATTATTCATCTACCATGCTTCCTTATCCATTGCTGAGGAAGGTCGTTTCCTTTCTAGTTTCGCCTTGAGTTGGTTCAACGTTCAACGCTTATTAGTGAGCCATGAATATCATAGATGGCGATAGTAGTAATCAACTCTGAATCGAGGATGGTTGTAAGTTGTAAAACACTGCAAGTTTAACAAAGCTCTCCTTTAAATACTATGTTATAATGATGAACCCAGGCGGCTCTAAATGTAGAGCTAACCTCGTTCAAAGATACAATATCAGCGGGAAATTACTGCACCACAAGACATACTAATACTCAACTGGAAAATGTGACCGAACGCTGCCATTTCTCCATTCAACATGGGCCTCGTTCCACTACTTCTATAATACTAGTGTACCTCAGGAATCTATTGCATTATTGAAGTTTACAACTCTACTATAGTTTAGTGTCAATGATTACCTATTCGGTCTATGAACATTTCGTTTCCAATAAATAGGTAAGCGCGCTGAAACAGAAACACTTCAAGTCATAAAAAATTACATTTATTAAATTTAAACTGCCACTTGTAATTTGTAATGCTGGTGAAATAGGGGCCTTAAAAACACTTCACAGAGTTAAATTGTCGAAACCAGTAAAAATAACAAAAACCGGTAAAGAGACAATCAGACTCGCGCACCGAGGGTTCCGATCATCTTATAATATTAGTGCTACTCTATGTACAGTCCGTTTAATGTAGGATTGACGGACAAGCGGATAGCGCCATCACTTTTCCTATTATAGTGGAGGTAATGCAATTTTTAATGATTTCGGAAAAACGGTGCTATATAGAGATTTTGTTTCATTTTTCCATATTTTTTTACATAAACGTCTATTATACAATATTCAGGTTAATTTACAATCATTATTGTCATCATCAGCCTACTTACGTCCCACTGCTGGGCACAGGACTCCTCTCACAATGATTACAATGATTTGTAGCTACTCAACTTTTTACTAACACCATTATTGACCGACAAAAAACAAAATGCGCTCAAATATTTTAGAAAAAAACAAGCAGCACGCAGGATTACATTTATCAATCAATCGCAACCGTACAAATTACGAGCGTTCCTATCGAAACCGGATCGAACCTTTATTCCCGCCACCTCCAGCCAGCAATATTCTTTTTTACTCATCGATTCCAAAGCCGTATGTTTTTGAAAAAGGAACGGTGTTGTGAGAGCTTTCACTAATTGATGGTTCGGCCGGATTCGTTGCGGTGCGTTCGTGTTAAGGTATCGATGAAAAAAGTCGATGTATCGAATTGGTTGGGACGCCTGTCGACACGAAATCTGTTTGGATGTCACAGATGGCAGTGGGTAACGATTGACGTCGAAATTAGTTGTAGATACTACCATGTGTCGTAATTTGTATGTATCATTGTGTTTTAATTAGGTTTGTATGTTGGATGTTTTAAGATGACGATGCAGAAGTATTATTAATGACGAGAAGGACCACATTTATTTACAAGCAGATGAAAACGATTTGTTGAGGCCTCGGTCCCAGTTAGCTGTTTATTTGGTTTTCTTTACAATCTCAAACTTTATATCGCGTAGTTGCAATTCATAGTGACCGAAACGGCCAAATATATGTCATTCTAAAACATCTATACTGTACCATGCTTTGCTATAAATGAGTATGAATATAAAATATCAGATAGGTATCATAGGTATCGTATAATTGCAGAACGGAATAAAACTTAAGTGCTTAGGCACTACGCGCTTCAGACTTATTGTCAGCGAATACTTGTATAAAATTTGCTGCATACAATTAATGCACTTACCTGAACTACAGGACTTTTATTTTTTATTTTTTACTGTCAAGTTATGTAGCATCCTTAAGCACAAATTTTCTCGAGACATCATCTTAAAATAGAACTCCCACAGGATTATGCCCACTGTCACGCAGATTAACAACATAAAACCTTGTTATCTTTGACTAATCTGAAGCGTCAAAAAGCAATTGAACACGACAGTCAAATTAAACAATATGCAGCGCAGATGCGTACACATTTAATAGATAGCTTTTTGACGTCCGGAAAACGAACCTGTCCTCACATCGAGCTACAGATTTTTCAACAGGAAAACGCATTTCGATAGCCAGTTAAGAAATCAGTTAGGCGTGACATCTAATTTGTGTTCAATTTGAAATCCTAATAAGCCGTCAAGGCGCGCCAGAAATAGTTAACTAACTAATTATGAGAGGGAGCTTAGCGACAATTGACAAATGTGTTTCGTACGGCGCGATACATACAATTAGGCGAGGAATGTGAACGCATCCTAAATGACAGCGCAGCAAAATGGCGCGGAGAATATTTTTTGGCGGGAAACTGTGTTGCCAACCAAGAATCTTAAAAATGCTAAAAACACAAAACATTTATGACATAAATTTACGACTTTGACATTTATTGCGACAGTAAAATGCGAATATACATTTGTTGTCATTAAAAAACATATTATTTTAAACATGAAGAACAGCGACACAGCTAGCAAAAAAGTTCACCAAATTAAATTAAATAAAAACAATAATCAACGTCGTAATATTTACCTGCAATTTTGAAGTAGACACCCTTCGCCAATAGTGTCTGCTTTTCTTTTCTTTTTTCAGTATTGTAAGTAAATAAGTACACATTTTTTAAGTGGTTCCGCTCACAAATATACTAAATTTAGCCATTAAACTGCTGACCTGGCAACACAGTCGCGCTCACTTTAGAGGTTATATTCCCGTAATGACTCCCAAATTGGGTGTTTGGTTACGAGGGGTATTTGAAGTCTTTGTTGGACGGCGATAAATCAAACTGTCGCGATGTGTGACAAATTACCGCCACCTCGCGGGAGGGGGCACTATTTTCGGCAGTAATCACTACCTTGCCTGGCTCTTTTGCATAATTGCTGCGTAATGCAACATTTAGCTATGGTTATATTGGTTACGTGCTTTTTGATGAGTGAAATTAATTATTGATGCTTTTCAGATTCCACGACATCTCCTGATCGGTAATTCTGGTTTCATCGGCTAAAGAAAATGTTTTAAAGATCGATGTAAAGCAAAAATATTATACAATTTATCTTTTATCGAATAAACGATGCATTAAAAAATAATTAGCACTTCTTGCAACAATTTTGCCGAGTATTTATTACTTACAGTGTTTAAGTTAAGTTCTCTAATTAAATCCTGCCCTTAAAGGGATAAGTCCGCCTTTGCACTCAAATTTGAATGTTTGCAACTTGTGTTTTTATCGTCTCATTTTTTTTTGTACCTACAATATAGTGTTTACTTACTTATAAATACTTAAGTCACATTAGTAAGAACAATAATTTATATTCCCAGTAGTCTCCTAATTATCCGCATTGAATCAAGTCTCCTCAAATCTGATACTTATATAGGTACCCCGCATTTACACTTGTAAGAAAAATAGTGTCAGTTGCATTCTTGCATTACATTGCGAGCCCGTGAAGCGAACGAGATAGATGTAGTCGTTCGAACGGCGCATTGTACTGCGAATTTCGTAACTTGTCTTACTACTGTAATAGCGGACTTAGGTACACGAACAAATTTGAATCGACTTATGATTGTAGCTTCATAACTCATTTATAAATGGAACAATTTGCTTCAAACTAACGATATGTGAACGCCAGCGCACATCAAAGCCACTCCTTTGTGAAATGAGAAGGGCGTAAGTGTATCTGCACTGGATGCGCATACTCCGTTTTAATGCGAGGCTAAATAACGGGGCAATAACAATCCAATCTGAAGCATAGTCGTCGTGATTTATTAAAAGACGTTCAATTAAGTGAAAAATCTTTTTTATGTTATTTTTCAGGAGTCTCGTGATGCATTTGGGTTCTGTATACATAAGTGCTCATATTTTCAAGTAGGTACGTGTCGGTGTTCGTGTACGTGTGCTAATGAGCAGGGAAGGTTTTCAAAGTGATGTAATTTAATTATTTCTAGCATGTTTTTTATTTAATGTAAGACGTATAACTAGTAAGCAGCCTAAATTGTTTCATTTCGTTGTTTTTTTTCTGAATAAATAATGATTTTTTTTTTATTCATTTTGTTTTAAGATACCTTACATACTTACAAAATTATTTTAGGACAGAATTGGATAAAGAACGTGTTTCTTCAGTTTTCAATAAGTAAATATACAATAGCGTGTGAAAAGTGCTCTTTATTAATAAAAAAATCCCTAATTTTTTTTTTAAACATAACAAGTAAATGATGTTTCCGTGCCCGTGGAACCCTGACGCTGCCCGTCGTGTCACAGTAGATTTGTTAAATACTAATTGGTTATTAAAATTGTTGGCTCGCGTGCGCCGGCGTCGATTTGGAGCGCGGAATGCCTGCAGCAGGGTTCTTTATGAGTTCCTCAGGGTTCCTATCTCTTGTTTTTCGATTGTCCGGTTCGGTTTGCTATGACTATCTTGAAAATGAATGAATGAATTAGCAAGAGGGTAAATTAAAATACCTGCTTATTTAAAATAACCAATCATATTTTACACTTAAATTTTAGACTTGATTTCTTTCTGCAACAGACAAATTAAATTAAAAGTAACTATAGGTCTGCCTGTTTGGTTTTATAAATAGGACAAGTGGAATTTAAAAATCAAATGTGACTGTTTATCGCATCTTAACTACTGAACCAATTTCAGCATATAAAGTATATCGGGACAACTTCTCCATTTCAGATCTCTTAATGATCACTTAAAAATAAAGTGTCATAATGAATCCAGATAGAATTTTAATTGGTTCGGGCGCCATCTTTAGCGAACTTTTTTAATTAATCCGAGGCACGGACGGATGGTGTTTCAGCCAGACTTGTTTATTAATGAGAGGAGTTTTATTGTTTCGAAGATTTATTCAGGACTCGTTTATAACTACCTAGAGGATAAAAAATGCAGTTAATAATTTATATTAACCTGACATCTTTTGCGCTTTAGATGACTCATCTACCGCCAGTGTATAAGTATATTGTCTTTACCTAAAAGCTGCTGAGCCCAAGCTTACATTTAAGAACTTTTTGGAACCAAACCTGTAAAGTAATATTTTCGATTAAGTACGATACATTGATAATTTGTGCATTTCGCAATCTTTGACCTGACCGCGCTCGGAGACTAATAGTTCAAGCAAGCATATTGCACCGAGATGTACTATAATAATCATAAAGCAAGTCACAGGTTCAATGACAACTCATGCTGGTCATTATCATATTTTCATTCTCGTCGCGCCAAGACCTCGAAGTAACAGCAACGCTAGAAGAATAGAATGATATTGTAAATACCTGGGATTGACAATAAGGCAAACGAAATATCACGTCAACGTTTGGTAGTTTAGGTAGTTAGTACGGTGTCACAATACGCAAGCTATTGGACATTAAAAAGTTCCACCATAATCCGCTAGATGGCGCTTTTCCGCACTTAGGCGAATAATATTAATTTGAGTAGAATTAAAATTGCATCGGTTGTAAATAAATTAATTAACAACCGCTACTTGCACTTAGCCAACATAAAACACATAAAAAACTACATTACACACTACACAGAAACAATACGTTGGTATTCAAAATGAGAAGCACGGACACGCCCATGGGCGTCGCCCAATTCAAAATCTTTTGGTTGTCCGTATCCGGTCCCACTCAACCATAAAACCGCTTGTACGGCTGGGAGACCCCACATTTCTCTACAACTCCTGAGTGGAACCAGCCAGCCCAGAACTTGGTAAGAATACTGATCGTTTCTGTACTTTATCATTGTGTTACACTACTTGTGTCTTTTATTGTAATTTATTTAATTCTATAGGGTTTCCACTCTGTTACTCTGTCCGAAGCATTACTGTACCTTAATAGCGCTCCGGACAGTTAATTATAATTTAATCTTTCCCTATTTCACTGCTCTACGGTTATAGACGTAGCGCTTATTTTAAAACTTAACGTCTTCCTAGAACGGTTGGAATTTAAAGTTCCAACGGTCACTTTGTGTAAATCTGTTATCCACTCTCACTAGAAACCTGTAAAAGCTTACTCTCTGACTCTAGCTAAATTGTAAATCCGTATGACCCTCCGTATTGCCATGCACTGCCAATCTGGTTCCCACTCCCTCGGGAATGGTCGGACTGGAAAGCGGAATATGGTAGTGCGAGCATACCATGGACGTTTGGCTTACACCAGCTTATTTACAGGGCAACTACGCTACCCGTGGGAAATCTCTCCACCCACTACTGGTTCCTAACGGACCCCTGCCGACCTCTCGCAGCCTACTCAGAGGCTAGCCGTTGGCACGCTACGGTCCCCTTCACACCATCTCAACACCACGTCATCACACGAGCCCCCTGGTCACTCCTGGTTGCTCTACGACGCCTGCGCCCTATCTTCGCCGTCGCCGGAGGATCCAGACACCCGAGGGAAGTGTAGGCCACATTAGCGTGTAATCGAACCCAGTATCTTCAAAAGTGTCTTCGAACTCAATCCCCTGAGATTCTCTATTCTAATTGTCAATTTAGCCTACCGATTTTGTTGAAATAAATGTATTAAACTTGTAATTTGTTTCCTTCACAAAACCCTAGGTAGGCTACCTTAAAACAGACTGTTTCCCCTCATGAAAACGGCCTGTGACAACGGAACGCACCATCGTTTGCCATTTGTTTTGGCACACTAAAAATATTTAACGACCATCGACCAATGTCACTTTTTCTATCAACCACCATCCATTACTCCCTTGCCTAACTCTTTACTGAATACTCAAGGCGTTTAATCGAAAAGTGTCCGGTTGTCATCGTTTTTTGTTTGCCGGGCTAATCGGAGTTTAACTTCCATCGATTAGGGCTACCAATGACACGCACGATTTCACCTCGACGCGGGATTCTTAGGAAAAGGTTTAGGATGTTCTCCGAACGAAACTGTCGTAACATAAAGGATGGCTGTGTTTTAAGATTAGTGCCTAGTTTTTGATGTGTAAAAGGCTGACATTTTTCTCACGACTTTATCTTTTAGCACGACAATGCGTGTTTTTATTTTAATGCCGAGAGGTTAAGCACTGCAATGATCGACTTGCCTTCGCTTTTACAGGATAATACGCCATCATCCCGCCACCTCGCTACCTGTAAAAAACCAAGCATCGTCTTCCTACTACTTCTACAAACCACAAAAGAGGCCGGAATAATTTCTAAGCAGCCTGTATACCATAAAAATCTTCGTAAAAAAGTATTGGATTCTTCCCCGTATCTGTGGTTTGGTCGCTGGCAGTTGTTGTCTATGGCTTCTTGCGGCGCTCTGACGGCTCACGCTGAGAGCGTAATCGCCCTCAAGTCTACCTAATTATTAGGTCATAATACTTACTCATAAAAAATGGAAGTATAATAAAATACGCTCTACAATTTTATTTAGGTTGTTCGTATTAATAGGGTGTAAGATTTGAATTGAGAATTTTGTTGTTGTGGAATGAGGACTTTTGTAAACTTAAGTACTTTAGTAGGTATAATAAATGGGGCCTGAAGTAAAGAATGTTTTTTATTATCACTTAAAAGTAATTTGGTTACGGCCGCTTTTTTTTTATTGCTCTATTAAACACTAGTAAATGCTGTAGCTCTAGTATTTCAGTAGGAGGTGCCTGTAAATTATGTAGGTAGGTAGGCAGATCGTTTAATGTTAAGGACTGTTTAGTTACACCCTTGGACCCCTTAAATGTACCTACCTACACCTAAACTTTTTATGACAGTTTCTTATCCATACAAATAAAAAATATTTTTGAAAGGTTCCTACGACTCACATACGTACGACTTATAAGTAGGTATACGTGAGTGTTTAGTTGTGATTCATTGCTATAATTGAATCATTTCTCAAATTTCAAATTGAAACGTAAATATACCAATAGAAAGACCGGAAAAATAAATTCTAGAACTGGGATTCGATCCCAGGACCTCCACCATATCGTGGAGCCGCGCTACCAACTGCGCTATCCAAGCAATCATTGGTAGCAGCCAAAAACACCTATATATAATTGAGTCTCCCGGTACTTTCAAGTTAAAAGGTATACATAACTTACGAATTAACTTCCATTTTCATTCGAATGTCTCTTCAGAACGCAACCGACAATTGCTGTTGTCGGTGCTGTTTGATGGAATCACTTCTTCGATTGCAAATATTTACATAGAATTAATAAACTAGGGTTTCTTCATGTCGTGGCAAATCGCAGCAAAATTTTCTTCCCGAAAAATTTCAACCACGAAATTAGCTCACGTTTAGATGTATCGTAAGGCATTTAATCCGTCGTGTCGGACTCTGAGATCCTACGTTAATGACCGCATTGTGTCTCGCTGCGCGTACGCAAACAGTTTAATCGCCGGCCACCGCCGCGGCTCAATAAACATCGTTGTTCTCTGCCGGGCCGCTGGGGCCGCTTTGGCTCTCGGAGCCGCGACCTCTAATATTCATAAGTCAATTTCCTGCCCCATTAATACGTAACGAAGGCGCGCAAATGGCCTTATCGCTTGCGCGCGATTACTTGCTCGCCGCTCTCTTACATAATTCAACGTATTAAACGAAATTGTTTAAACCTTATTGCTCGATTACGTCTCCCCACCCCGGGCACGCCTCGTTGGCCACCGCCAATAGGAGCCGCCTCCCAACCCCCTCCACTCGGGACTCACGGAGTCCCCGCCTCGCGCGAGTCCCGTCTCAGTTGATACCGCGCGCTCCCGTTGGACGGGCTATGAACCGACGCGACGGATTTCAGTGCGAGACCGCTGACTTTTAAACACTGATTGCTATCTCCACCTCACACACTTGTTAGATAAACTTTAGTGCCATGTGAAAGTGACTTACTCACACCTAACTCTATAAAAATTCAAGAACAGACTTGAAAACTGGACTTGTTTTTTAACAAAAATTCTCCGTCTAACGCCAGATGTGTCATACCCCGCGCTGTCCCACCTAGGCCTTGCTATGACGATGCTGGCGATGGCGCGAGGCTCGGAGGACCGGCGCGACGACGAGACCGACGCCGAGGCCGAGGCCGGCGGGGAGGTGGACGTGGTGGGGGTGGAGGAGGCCGCCCCCGTGGACCTCACGCGACGCCTGGGCCTCACCAGACCCCCGGAGAGACCGGCCATAGCTTTCTCGGTGGAGAACATCCTGGATCCCAATAAGTTTACGGGGAGGTCGGAGGTGCCGCTGAGGTTTGACGAGCAGTACTGGCGGCCGCATTATGACCGGGATGACAGCGACTCCGGTAAGTAAAATCTGAAGATTTAGACTGATATTTTTTTACAATACCCAACGACCAAAACAATATAGGTCCCTCTATGATAAGTAGACAGGTACATCATACATATATCCAGAAAGGTAGTCATTTTCCTAAAATGACGATTAAATCAGTATTAAAAAAGCCTCCCTTTCCTTTGAGACAGTCGCATCAACCACTTGTGTTCTCTTAGATTTTTTTAAAGATTACAACATCACCTTTTTGCCGTTCGATTAGCCTCAGCTATAAACTATACATCTCAATGTATAATTATTCCTATGAAGCGGGAGCCGCTATCATCGGATTTTCAAGACGGCGATACATAAAACAAATGAAGAAAATTATAGCTTCTGTCATTAGTCATTAGCTGTAGTTTTCCGTGTGCTATCTAAACGGCATCATTTCTAGACCCAATTACAATGTAGGTAAAAGATTGAGGTAGGGCCCTTTTATATAGTTTGTTAAACAAGTCAATAATTATAATAACGTGTGATTCTTCCCTTATTCCTTTACATTTTGAAAAAGTTTTCCGTTTGGGGCGTTGGGCGTCGCGTGTAAGGCAATATTTTTCGAGAAGTTGTCGCAACTTTACGGAATAAAATAGTAGGTGCGTATTTTTTAAATACCTACCTCTCAGTAAGTTTATAATGTAGTATTTGCATTTGAAATCTACAGCATATTTATCCTATTTTAGTCTTGACTCTACCTAAATATACCTACCCACCTAAGTCAAATAAGTCTTGAGTAGTTAGTTAATTATAAACTATAGGTAGGTACGGTAAGTCTATGTAGGCATATTAAAACTTTAAAAAAACCTATTAACAACAATTGAATAACGTACAATGATTGTGAAAAAAATTAAAAACAAACAAGTAACGCGATACTCTTGCAAGTAAGTTTGTGAGACTTACTTATAAATTTAGATGTATTTAGGTATTCTATGTGAAAGAAGAATTAAGAATAATTGACGAATAATTTTAAATATTTTACTGGAGATTTTGGCATAAGTACTTAAAGTTTATATGGCGAAAGTTAAAATTAACAATATTTAATAACAAACCAAATAATTTAATGAACAACGTCGAATTAAGACCCCTAGGAGACCACAAGTAGGTACATTGCTTAAATAGTTTCTTCGTAAGAACACCTGCCGACGGTGAAATGAAGATTAACTAACATTAACATACAATTTTATACGTAATATTATGACGTAGACACCTACCTAAATACCTATTCAATGACGGCTATCACGACTCAAAAATCCGATAGGATCACTTGGGTCGAGTGAGGTCTATCTGACAATTTCTACCAATCATAGACAAGTAGCTTACGAATTTTATCTAGCGATTTTTTGCGGATACTGATTTAATTTTTAACCTTCGGCAAAAAAGAGGGGTGTTATAAGTTTGACATGTGTATCTGTGTATCTGTGTGTCTATGTATCTGTATGTATCTGTGTAGACGACCGGATGGCCTAGTGGTTAGCGACCCTGACTATGAAGCTTGAGGTCCCGGGTTCGAATCCCGGTCGGGGCAAATGTTTGTATGATGAATACGAATGTTTGTTCTCGGGTCTTGGATGTTTAATATGTATATAAGTATGTATTTATCTATATAAGTATGTTTATCCGTTACCCATAGTACAGGCTTTGCCTAGTTTGGGACTAGGTCAATTGGTGTCAATTTGTCCCATGATATTATTATGATATTATCTGTGTATCTGTGTATCTGTCTGTGGCATCATAGCTCCCAAACGGATGGACCGATTTAGATGCGGTTTTTTGTAATCGAAAGCTAATGTAATCGAGACGGTTCTTAGCCAAGTTTCTTTAAAATCGGTTCACCCGTTTTTGAAATATTGTACTTTTAAATGGACAATGTCGGGGGTTTTTCAACTTTTCTGAGTTGGTTAGGTTATTATCGTAATAATAGAAGAAGATAGCTAAGGATGGGGTAATGGGAAAGTCTAAAGGAGAGGCATTTGCTTAGCAATGGGACAAAAACGGAGGTTAATAAAAATCAGTCTTGTGCGTCGCGTAGGTACTTATAGAAAATCTTAAAATAGATCGAACTTTTCGTCACAAATCAAAATTTACTCACGTACTTAATTGAGATATCAAACTTTGACATGACACCACATTGCATATTCACTTAAAACCCAGAAATTCAAATATTTTATCGCTTATCATTATGGGTATAAAGTTGGAAATAGTTACTGTCCTGGTCTGCGAGTGTGTTAGATTTTTTGCCACTAACTAAATAGTTTAAACGTTGTCACGTAGTCGATCTACGGGACAATGGAGTTAGTTAACTGTTACATTAACTGGCGGTTAAAAAAGTAACGACTCTATCTAAATATTAATATCATAGCTGGTAATAGCTGTCTTGTTAGCAGGACATAAATAAACGTTGTTTTTGTAAAGGAACTATACTACTCAGAAGGAAATATGGGGGGAAGGGTTTTTTGATCGTTACATGAAAATTACATTAAATAGTACATACTTATACCTATTGGAATAAATGAAACAATTGACTACCTTAATTAAATGATTATTCAAAAAACCTCTCTGTAAAAACATTTAGAAAAGGCAAATAGTTGATTTCAATTGTTTGGTTTCTCTGTTTTATTTTAATTTTAGTATTGTACAGTGCTTAAGTTTTACTAAAACCGGCCAAGTGCTAGTCGAATTGGGAAACGAAGGGTTCCAAAACCATAAAGTAATGGGACTTTTTAGTTGAATGTTATTTCCATTTTATGATATTTCAGTGAAGTTCAGATTTCTGTGAAGTGATTCTGTTACGGTTCTAATGATAGGTTCAAAATGGCGGCCGGACGGACAGGCAGACGGAACGACGGACGGAACCCTAAAAGGCAAATATCCTCAAGATGTTGAAAATAGAATAGGTAGAATATTGTAATGAAGCGACTGGGATTAAAACAGTTTGATTTCGAAAGGATCTTGGCTTACCTAATCCAGGAAAACGTTTTATCGGGATCTGGGGGTCGAGCACGAGTTTTAGAATCCTGCGTAACGTTATCGAGAAATTTGTAGGACGTTTGGAACAACGCCCGCCCGCGAGCGTATTTAGAACTAAAATTTAGAATGAAGGTTTCTCAATTTCGATACGATAACGTGACGTTACGCAGGATTCGAAAACTAGTGCTCGGTCTACTGATAGCGATAGTAGGTACCTACTGAGAAATGTCCTCTGGAAAATGAACCGCCGCGCTGAACGAATGAACCGACGGTACACGATACAATTAGGATAAAATAAAGAACGCATAGAATAATAGAGAATTTTATTAACTTTGGTGTAATGGTACGGCAAACGGAAAGTCAAGGATCCAGGTTCGATTCCCGGGGTTAGTCATATTTTTCTGGTTCTTTGTGTATTCTTGTTTTAGTGAGTACCTGTTGATAGTATAATAATATTAGATTTAAAGGGAATAATACTCCTTTGAGATCGTAATATACATATAAAGAAGTTATATTTTTGATGTCTAGTAAGTATACCTAACTGTTTATGCGAACGATTGCAATTTAGTGTAAAAATACTAGAAGAACAAAATTTATTCAAAACTTGGGACTAGTATTAGGTTTTTTTTTCAACTTTAGGTTTCTTTATTCGTAAATCAATTTAAAATATAAAAATTACAATAGACGTAAACATGCATTAAACTAAACTTAACTAAACAATTAGGTTGGCAATACCTGAAATTGCGAAAATATAAAAAATAAAAACACACCACATTGTTCTTTTTTCTTCAAATACTTCGCTGACCGCGCTCTTTCATCTGCACCTCTACCTAGTAAATCACGTATAGTATAACTTCTCGCCAGTATTTATATCAACAAACAAAACAAACATACTAAACATCGTATCAAGGTATAAATCAATTAGCAGCGACGCTCCGTGCGCACGCGCGCTTTTGTCCACAGCTGCTGCGATGACGTCTTTAGTGCTTCCGGAAGTGACGCTGACCGGTGACCGGTTTCATATTTACTTCATTCTAAAGTCTAAGGGCCTTATTCATAAACGTCACTCAAGCGTCAATTAACAAAAAAGTGTCAAAAAAGAACAAACTAACTTTAACGGCATTTTAGTTAAAATAGGTTTATGAATAACAGGGTAATTCTATAGAATTTTCTAACTATGTAAACAATTACTTGTTTTGAAGGAGTAAGTAAGAGTCTTGCCCATCACTAGTAAATTCATCATTCATAGACAATTTCAACATGGAGGTTTGTTTACATAGTTAGCAAGTTCCATAGACAATTAGACTTTACTAGCCATTCGTCTGAAGATGGCAGTTACCTGCACCACGCCGTTTAGTACAGATAGCAATGCTACCGTACGAAATCAAAAATTAAGATCAAACTTTTATTCAAAACTTAACACTGAGTATTTTTTTCTAAAAATAACTTACAATAGCTCTTACAATACATAGCCGCAAATGACAAATGATGAAATGATGGACTTAAAGGCTTTAATTAAAGTTGAAATTCGCTTTTGACATTGGTCCTATTAAAAGGACTTTGTTCCTCAGGAGGTTTAGTGCCTCGAAGTACCTAAGAGTTGCAAAAGCGCTTAGTTGATGCAACTTGCGAACAAAGGGCTGGCAGTTTTCTCTCTCAAAGAATCGGTGTCCTATCACTTTGTCGCCAGTCATTTAGCAAATTTTCGTTTCACAACCAACAATTGACAAATGCATCATTCCTAAAATTATCTTTACACAACTACTGATTTCGCAAATAATTTATTTTATCGAATTATAACTTCACAAATGTTTATTTCGTATCGTGTTATTTGTCAAATAGGTTATTTTATAACGATATCAAATAGTCAACCTACCAACGTTTGATATATTACTTTGCCACTGGTTTTATTTTATTTAAATAAAATATATTAACTCGTCTACTCAACCCTTTTAAGGACGTTCGGGCGGACAGACAGACTTACTGACGGAGAGTTAGACTTACGTCAAGGCGCGAAGCGCCTCAAGTACGCGGAATAGGAGCACCGCGAAGCGGAGCTCCGTTCACACCGTCCAGAAATTGGGGTTGAGTATAATATTTTTCAACACATTTGCTCGAAAATTTTAGAAGTCCGGCTTAGAAATCCAGTTCAGAAATCAATAAGCAAGGAGCAATAAACTTACGGAGTTCGAGTATACATTTCATACCTACCGCCATGCATTTCGTTACGCAGAAAGTAATTTTTACGGAACAATGTTTACCAATTCACGTTTTGCAAAATAACCGATTTTAAAAACGATTTATTTGTGAAATGAACATTTTTAAAATAATAATTTGTCTTTCCATATGTTTCCAAATGTATAGTTGTCGAGTAATTATTTATAAAATGAGCATTTTTTGCAACAATGTGTTTGTGAAATGAATAGTATATGAAACGTTGGTTGTGAAATGAACTTTTGTTAGCGCTGCCAGCCTTTTGGGCACTATGCCACGGGGGCCTTATTTAGATTTAATTTAGTTTTAAGTTTTAGATTATTTAGTTTTAGCTTAGATTTAATGTCATTGTAAATTGCTTTTATTATGTAAATAAAGTATTTAACATAGGTAAGTACCTAATAATAATATAAAAATACAGTATTTTAGGAACAAGTGTAAAATATAATTGATAGAACTGCAAAACCAGGAAACATTACTGGCACCTTTAATTTTGATTTTCTTTCTTAATTAATATCCTCACCAAAACAACGGTTCCATTAAAATTCGAATTTACAGCATTGCGAAATTAAAAAACCAGCCAAGTGCAAGTCGGACTCGCTCACCGAGAATTCCGTACAAATGCTTATACTGTAAATTGACTGTTATATTTGTAATTCTTTTTATCATAATCTTATTTGAGAGCGTCTCTTGTTGATACAGTCGACTCCAGTTTATACCTACTTGGTTAAATTAAAATTACTTACCTACACAACATTATTCTCATTAAAAATCCAAATTAGTAATTTTTGGATATATTCCTTTACTTGTGTTACGAGGCCGAATTTCGTAACTCTATGTCAACGGGAAATACCCTATTATGTGATAATTCACTTTCACAAGGTTGTATTTCTTGATCGCGTGAACTTGAAAACTTTATTTATTGCAGCTTAAAGACACCATTAGCCCTTAAGATTCAACATTAATGTCAGCTCGCTGTTTCCACTGTTCCAGAGAAAACGG
This sequence comes from Clepsis dumicolana, assembly GCA_963691665.1. Lineage (NCBI taxonomy): Eukaryota > Metazoa > Arthropoda > Insecta > Lepidoptera > Tortricidae > Clepsis > Clepsis dumicolana. The sequence continues at coordinate 25,040,797 of OY829506.1, read as the reverse complement.
GTCTTGACAGACAGACAGACGGACAATGAAGTGATGCTATAAGGGTTCAGTTTTTCCTTTTGAGGTACGGAACTCAAAAATTAAATAATCGATTGATTTTCTATGAAAACCAAGATCAAACCTAAAAGCTACTTAAGTAACTACTTTCCTTGTGTCTATTTTACATTTATAGGAAAAACTGTGCTGGAAAAGTTACATTTTACGCCGTGGAGGCAACAACAACAACGTATAAAGTGACCGATCGGTTACCGAAAGTAACGCTATTTCGTCAATTAAATTGCATGTGTACACTAGGGTCTAAACGCTTTCGTAAGCGAAGAAATAGTACTTAATAAAGCGGAGTAAAAAAAATGTATTGTCTTTATAATTGGTTAGTGATAGTTCGTTTCGGCTAGCAGGCCGCTAATCGAGCGCCTGAGTGGCGTGAAGTTAATGCAAAAGGTAATCAGATTCATCGATACATAAAACATTAAAGATAGGCCACGCACCTGTTCAGCGCTGACAAAATGCGGCCCTCACTCATTAGCTGTCATTAGACTGACATAATGTCAAAGATCAAGGGATACTAAGTCACGGAATATACCTACGCTTGTCCGCGCGGTGAAGCATTGGCGTATCTGTCTTTTTTGTATATCAATGTAGATTACACTTTTACAGGTTATGTCATCGATGTCATAATACTGTACCTAAATTACTTGGACTTCATCGAATGAATAAATCAAAGCAGTGAATATCTCGAGTTGAAATAAAATTAGGCAACTGCAGTTGGCGCCGTCGAAATGTGCAAAAGGGCTATTCCGTTTGCTCCAAGAAATGTTTACTTGAAAATCGTTATACCTATTACAAATTTCCATTTATTTCACACTACAACACTATAACAAAACTATAGTGTTTAACCTACTATTGTAGGTTAGTGTTTAGGAGAAAGCGAGAAAACCATGAAATAAAAGACAAACATCTTGTAAGTTCATTGCTCCTCTTGTTCCACTCATATATAGATTGCAAACCACTTGTGATCTTCATAAATTAGAACAAAAATACAATGGCACAAATATAAAATTCTCTAACATTTTCGCTAGAATCCTGTGACAGTAAAATAATTTTTGAAATCAGTCCAGGCGTCTTCGAGTAATCGGGGAAAATACAATAAAAAAAATCCCAACTAATTGAGAACCTCCTCCTTTTATTGAAGTCGGTTAAAAAGAAAAAAGACTTTGTGATATACTTACAGTTCCCGATAAATCCCGTCGCCGTATAACCCTGATCAATACGTATATTTTCACATTTTCTACGCTGCTCGATCGATTAAGATCCAATTTGATAAGAGCATCAGCCAGGCTCTCCGATGACCCTCGCCTTATCTGGAGCTATTAACTATAGTTTCCGGTATTTTTCACAATGACATGGCGATAGATCTCGCATGGACGGTTAGTAATTGTTAAACGGTAGATTTTTGGGTGTTTCTTCAAAAACACTCTAGGGTTAGGTGGCCTTTAATTGTAAAAAGATTATATTCTCTTGCATAGTTAGTTATAAAATGTAAGGTTTGAATAAAGATATTGTTTAATTACCTACAAAAAGTGGATAATAGAGTAGCAACTCATTATACCTACATTTAATATACATATAAGTAGGGCATGATTGGAATGTGTATCATAACATCTAGCTGGTATTAAAGTAAGGAAAGAAAGAATAGTTTTTTTACGAGAGCAAATTAGTTACGTGAAATTCAAACCACACCCTGCGTCCTCCTACTAAAACGTTATTGATCAAGCCTCACCAGCGAACAGCGCCAACAATCACCCCCTTTATTATTCCAAGCACTACATTATTCCAAAAATAAATACAATTTGAATTCCATCGACCGTCGGCTCATACAAAATGCAACGCCCCCCCGTGCAACTTAAAAACTCAAGCCCGCAAATACAGAAAATAAGAAGAAACAGCGCTTCGCAACTTTCGCGACTCACCCCGACGATTGGTCGACGCAGGAGCGAGACAACAGCACAAGTTTCCTCAAGCTAGAAAGAGACACATCCAACCCTACACTGCCTTCGACCCTTTGAGCACCAATCCGTGAAATTAGACTCGTCTAAACGAATCTAACGATTATTTTATTATCCTTTTTGCGCTAAGATTTGTTCCTTGCTCAGTCAAATAAAAATAAAGGTGAGTAAGGCGCGGAGGGTCAAGCGAGTACAAATTTGGGCGTTTAGTCCGAGATCGGCTTATTTCTCGGGCTTTTAGCTTCGGACGAATGGCCAAGCGCCGAGCGCCGAACGCCGAGTTGGCGATCTTGTTGTATTTTAGTTAGGGTGCCTTGAAGAAAGGTGAGGTCCGCATTGTATTTAGGGTTGTGTGATGTTTTAGAATTTTTAAATGCATCAGCGAATACCAGCTTTCCACCGGCTGTACCTTTCGTTGGCTGTACCGACCTGTACTCGTATTGTTATCCTTCTCCTTAGTCGTGTCCATCATGACTGATGATCGTGGTTAGTGATGGTTGTTCGCGCACGAACGCACTCTCGCCACCGATTCCGGTCCATCGCATTCCTCACAACGTCGTAGAATTTCTGGGATGGGTCTTTGAGCTGGTCAGTCCATCGTGCAGGTGATCGGCCACGTGTTCTCTTGCCTTCAGTATTACCTACCACGATCAGCCTTTCCAAGCTCTCGTCTCCCCGCCTCATTACATGGCCAAAGTAGCTCAAAAAACGTTGCTCACAGATGGTGGACAGTCGTGTCTTTACTTTTAGCTCCGACAGTATTGTTTGGTTAGTTCGCCTAGCAGTCCATGGGATACGCAGCATACGCCTCTAGCACCACATCTCGAAGGCATCAATGCGTTGTCTCTCTCTACTTTTGATGGTCCATGTCTCGGCTCCGTACGTAAATATCGGAAACACCAGGGCTCGCACTAAGCGTATTTTTATTGTTATACAACTTACATAAATTCATGCCAAATTTCCAGTCGATGCCGTTAACCGTTGAAAAGGTCCCACCTGCGGAGACGATCCTGTCCAGGCCACCATAATTTCACTATCAGATCGTTGTAATGTCACTTGGACTTAATTATAAGTATGCCAAATTTCAGCTCAACCGGTTAACAACCAGCGTTACTACACAAACAGTGCGAGTTGATGTGCATATAGGTAGGTACTGTAAATATGTACCTAAGCAATGGACAGCCGTACCTATCCTTACATATTTCATTCAAATAAACTCCCTAGATTGAGAATCATTTCAACAAATCTAAATAATTCAACCAAACCAATATTCAACCAAAACCGTCTCGTTTGTCTCATCCCGACGGACCGAACTTAGCGCCAACTTATTTATTTGTTATTCCAAAGGGGAACAAATTCTCGATTACACCCAAACTCGAAAGCGGAAGCGTCAAAGTATTTATTACGTAAGCCGGAAGTTAACGAACGGCTTACGGTACTTCCGGTGACTTTTTAATTACGCGGGAAATTACGTGAAAATGTTCGTCCGCCGCGAATACTAATTTGTGGCGGGTTTTGGCCGCTTTTCGTTTTTACAGCTTTAGGGTAGGATAGGGTTGAGCCCTCGAATTGAATCTATATCCTAATGCACTTACCTTTATAGGGATAGGACTACGTACATCTAGATTTTAGAATGCTGAAGTTGTATACTGCTGTCCACGTGTCCATATCTTAGAAAAGGAAGTTAGACAATTAATAGAATCATTGTATAGTTTTGAGTTTTACTACGATTACTTTATTAGCGTCGAGATCATACTTTCGTATCTCTGCGCTACTAAAAATAAACTTATTTGTGTTCAATATATTATATGCAAGGCTTCCAAAACAGACATCAGCAATGAAATTAAAATAAGTACAACGGGGACAGCTTGATTTTTAGAACTAACTCTAAATAAATATTACCTTTATTGTAACTCGATTTCGACGAATAAGTGAAACCTAATCATCTAGAGTGATAAGCTGTAATCAGTGTTTTTCAAACTTTACGCTTTGCGACCCGTTGAGTATGAAATAATATTACTTAATAATACAAATAAGTAACCGGGAGCTACAGAAGTGGGAAGCCTTTTAAAAACACTGTCCTAAGCCCTGCTAGCCCGAATATTGAATTGTGTCAGCTTCTCAGGATACTTTCCTATCTTAAATTCGGTTTGCTATAAGAAATCTCTTATTACAGATAATCTCGCCTATGTACACAACCTGTCAATGTACCTAATGTTTCTATGTGCAATAAAGAATAAGAATGAGAATACGCGAAGTTATCAGCTAGACTGTGGGCTCGCGGGTGGAGGATATCTGATTTATAAACTGATTAAATCCTAGTTCATGTTCAGTCAGCCTTGCTATTTCCAGATTATTGCGCATAACTACTGATACGTTTAAACCGTTTCCAAGCGTATTTTACCAAATCGATGCCCCATTTTCGAGCAAATTAACTCAAAAGCGTTTCCCATACAGCCAGAGAGCCGACTGAGGCGAGCCCAAATTACACTTCGCCATTTTCTTCATTTAACAAATTGATCGTTCTTGTTTGCTGAAACTTTCCACTCACAAAACCGACTTTAAAACCCACACACACAGTCGAAAATTCGTCAGGCAGTTATAAAAGCCAGCCGTATTGTCGAGAACGCCCCAAAAGATAAGGTTGGGTTTCGTCGGCGGGGGTCCAAAGGATTTCTAACCTTACCGCTTGGGGTTAAGAACCCCCAGTCTGGAAGATGGGGGTGTGGGGGGTTGCGGTCCAAGTTTGTAATTAATAAACCCCTCTCGATTACTGAGCCTGAGTGCGGTTAGGATATGAACGAAGGTACACTTCGATTTTACTGCTGAGACGTATGCCTCACGTGCAGTATAATGGAAGCATTTAGTTTAGTTGCTTCCCTTGACGATCGTTCGGCTCATTTGAGAGGAAATGTTGCTTTGTTAAGCTTAAGTTAAGTTAGTTAGTTAGTTAACTTAGTTAAGTTAAAAATGCTGGTTTGTTAAGTTTTGCTCTCATTTGTAGTTTCATTACTTGCTGAAGTCCTACCTGGTGAGATCAGAAATGAAAACGCGTCTATAGGACTGTTGAAATATTTTACACGCTCGTACTTTGCTTGGCTAGAAATTCGTGATTGTCTTTCAAGATAAATATTAGCACATTCCTTAAAAAGCGTCGTTGTTGTGTGTTGTGTTCTTTATCTTTTGGGATTAAATTGTTTGCCATTGTTATGTTCGCTTTTCTGATTTTTTTTTCATGGTTATAAAATCTGAAATAACAGAACAACAACTCTTTTTTGTTTCAGTCAAAGAGTCTCCATTTCTATTTGAAAAATAGTGTTTCAAGTCAAATTCTAATTATCTCCCACTCAACATTATTTAATTCTATAATTCTTATGTATACAAAAACTCCCAATACCGTGGGGAAATAACGTTTTACCATTTCATAGGGTTTTCAATAGGCAATTTAGTATCTAGAAAATTTGCTAAAGATAGTATCCGATAAACATACACACTAACAAAATGCATAGAAGAATTAAAACTCCTGTGTATTTTTTACGATATAAAAGTACCACTTTCACACAAAAAAATGCCTACATCGGGTCTTTTTATGCATCTACATATTCTACATCTTTTTGATCCACCAATACGAGTACCTCTATTACCCTACAAATCAAACAGCGCAGCGCTTAGTTTCAATCCACCTGCCAACACTCGGCGTTCGGCGTTCGTCCCTCGGCTTTCCCTCGGCATTCGGCCTCGGTAAACCCGTCATCGCCGAGGGAGGCTTTGCCTCAAAGCCTGCAAATGCGTTGTTGCTTGTTTACACGTGTCTCGCGGAGGCCTAGCTTTGGGGGCACATCAGGTAGTTTTATTTGATGTCGTTGGCTTACTCTTGTACGATCAAACGCAATTCTACTTGGCATGACATCGTCACAGCGAGGCAATAATGTTTTTTTTATAAACTTGTCTGACCAAGTCTAACAGCTGCATACCTACCTATGTGTACATCTGGGCCCTATTTATCACCAACTTTACAAATGTCAGTTTTCATTGACAATCTAGTGTCAATTTCTGACTTGAAGAGCTTTTGTTTTAGCGCGCTTCATGCTGGCCAAAAAATGTATTTGGGATTGTCATGATCATGACTAACCGATAATTGTAAAGTTGGTGAAATAGGGGTCTAGGGATCGATTTTTGAATCTTACCCGGTGACAAAATTCAGTGATTTCTAAAAAGTTCGTATTTTTGAATCTCACCGGTGACTAAAACTCTCATGCCTATGATATCAAATACGAATGCCCCCACCCAATCGTAAACGAGATCACTGAGTGACTTCTTGACCACTGGCAGTGACAAGCTAACCTCAATTTGGTTGACATGCTTGTCTATGACAGAAACACAAATTAACTGCATGTTAGTAGACGGGTATGACATTCAAAATTATGGCTTTTGGCAAATGGTGATATCAATGTCACGGTCGTGGATGAGAATTTAGTCACCAAGTGAGATTCAAAAATCGACCTCCTGGGGCTCTTGCGAAATAGGGGTATAGTATTAAATAAATAAAATTAACACCTGTTTTCTGCTTTAGTGAAGAAAGGGTTAAGTCGAAATCAGCTGTTCAACTACAGCAGAAATAATTCAGTTTTCATTTGAACACCACATGTGGAAAATAAAATCTAGAAATTAAATGTGTGCGCCACGTTCATTGTGATGACGTTTAACTGTACTAAGTATTACTAAAACTTTCATTCTCATTTTTTTACTCTCCATTGTCGTTCTCAAGGCAGAGGTCTCATAGAAATGCCACTGTAAAGAACTTCGTATGTGTTCGTTTATGTGAACGTTAAATCAGGACAATTTCAGGATATTTTTTTATTCTTTGTTGAATAGGTTAGGTTACATTAGCAAAATAAGTCATAAAATAGCTTTCGATGAAATGAAACAGCTATGAAACGCGTGTTGGCAGTTTGACGATAAACCGTTATTTAACCAACTGAAATTTAACTAGCTCATCGTTTATCGCGCGTCTCCATTTGGCATTTGGCGCGGGTCAATTACCTGCGCGTGCGCAGAATGCGGCGGCTGACGAACGGCTAATGTAGAGTTAGCGTGTGGCTAGAGTTAATCGAGGTGAGCATTGATGTATTGATTCTAGTGATCGTAAGTAAGATACTAAGCACGCAATGATTTAGTAAATTTAAAGGGGGGGGGGGGGTAGGGGTAACAGCGAGCACAAAGTAATGAAAATGTTTTTTTACCCAACTACACCAAAATCGGCGGCGTCTTAGAAGATGCGATACAAATCATCATCATCACCATCACCAGCCTCTTTACGTCCCACTGTTGGGCACAGTATTCATTTATACGATCCGTCAATTTGAATGGAAATATGGCTTTCATAAATCTGAATCTATGTAGAGTTCTCGAAATTGTTGCTGCAGAAATGTTATCCCGTAGGCGTGAGGTGTCCAAATGCCAAGATTAGCAATAACTGCTTTCCATGTCTTTAATTTGGACCCCTTTTCTTAAGAATACTGCGCGCACATGATGTTTGCATAGTTAAATGAGTTACAATGGAGAGAAAAAGTGCAGAGAGCTAGAGATATTTAATGGACCAAATCATTTAATGGATTATTCGGTCGTAATTTCGACCACTAGGCGAACGCTAGTACATTATGCAATAGTACATGTTAATAACACAGCAACTTTATCTACTTAAAGCTGTTAAATAATTTACTCAAGCCTCAAATAATAATATCTCTTTGTTTTCAAAAGCTTTAAACATATCATCATTAATAGCTTTTAAGGGGCGCCGGTCTTACAACGGCGAATGCGCATGATATCTGTCAACGAGCCATCTTTATCACTAACACTGAAAAGGACTAAGTCGAAAATTTGCTGAGTCCGTTTTAGACTCCATTGCTTTCAAGTCAAGGTTGGAGCTGCAATGGAGTTGTCGTTAGAGTTATGACTTTACTTTGAGTTGGAGACATCTGCTCGTAATTTCATCGCGCTAATTCGTGTCGGATGACTGTAGACACACAAACTCATATTAAAACGACTAATGCGACAACCCAACGCATACGATTTTACACTGTGACCCGGTTTTCTTTAGGTACAAAATCAGTTAATGACATTGGCTCCGCACGCGACCTTTATTCGTTAATTTTAAAAGATTGTTAATCAACACATGGTCCAACGTAATCCTAATTTTAGGGTGACTCATTAAAATACACATTAGCGTGTCAGTTTTGGTTCTTATGTTGAATAGTTTTAAGTAAGTGTGAAGTGTTTTCCGATCTGAATTCATTTGTTGCTGAAGTATTGAAACAGATTCTAATATTGTAGGAGTTGAAATAGGATGATGAAGTGACAAGTTGAGCACTTTTATGAAGACATCGTAAATTAGGGTTGTTAGATCACGAAACAGTCCTTTAAGCAAAGAAAATGTGTTGAGCACAGCTTCAGTTTTTTTAATTAGCCTGCTATTGTTTCCCATTAGGACGTCGCCTCTTGATCTACTTACACATGCATCTTGGTTATTACATTACATTACCAGTAGGCCAAAAGCTAGAGCAAATGGATTTCAATTTATCTTCGAGGTGTGGAAATAATACAAACAATCCCACTTTCAAACTGATATGTCAATAAAGATATGAGAACAAACCGCTTAAACGTTCGCCAATTTACTAATATGAAACCCGCTCGTAAGAGCCGGACACCGTTCACTAATTTTATTATGCCACTAAACACGCCCGACATAAATTATATTTTAATGTTTCCGGACGTAGGAAATTTGCTCCCAATGTTGCCACATACAAAATTAATAGCGGTTTTAAAACTATTTCGCACTGACCACACCGTGCCGACGGAGCAGGAAACGGAAACGTCTATTATATCATCTGAAAAACATGAAAACTTTATGAAAATTGGATTATGAGGAAACTATAAAGTTGTATGATATATTTGTTTTCGGGAGCGCAACGTATTAGCTTATTCGTTATTGAAATGATAATAAATCTATTTGTGAAATATTTTTATGGCTTATGTGTAAATAAAAGAATTTGGGTTTATTTTCGGCTTTTGCCAGTTGAGACAAATATGTGGTACAACAGGAATAGTGATTCAAAATAGTCGCATAAATATGGTCGCTTGAGTGTAATTATTTGTAACTCTATCAGTAAAAAGACATTATACTTAGAGGCTGTTTTTATTGTAAAAAGCTTACATGAGACTATCTTCATCACATCAGTAATTGTCACTAAAATTGGACCCCGTATAAGCGATATCCGCCAATGATAAAATCACTGGTTTGAGCTTTGCCTACCTATCTTCATCTTTCGGTGCATAAAACCTTGTCTTATAGATCTAATAGCATGACACTATTAACAAACATTGATAAGCATTGACAACGTCACTACGACAGCGTTCCATGAAAACAATTGCGCAAATACCTGCTATCTTACAAACACCTTTAAACTTCTGAACTTCTTTCGTATTCAGTGCGTCTTATCACAAAGCTCCGAAAGTATGGAGACAGAAGTAGCCGCCGTAGTCGAAATCGGCACGGCTGGTCATGCTGATGACTCGTCTAGTTCAGGTTAGCTGTCCGATCAGCATATGCCTTTCTTGTCTCCTGCCTGACGAAACAATTCTACTGTATTTACCATAACACAATCTGTTCCGAATTCAGCAGGGTTTTTGTTTAACGCGCACAAATGTCGTTGGTAGAAAAAGATTGGAAATGTGATTGTGATTTTGTCTCCTACGATACGGGGCTTCTGCCTAATGACAACGATTTCGACTAACCCAGACCTATTTGTTGCAGTCAAAGACCACCTCCAGCATTCAGACTTGGAGACAGATGACGTGGAAACGGATGATCAGACCTCCAACATGGATGATGACATCCTCACACAGTCCGACTTGGATGAGAACGGTGATCCGAAGAGTCCAAGTTCTAAGAAGGGGAAGACCGGATCTTCTAGTAGGTGAGTGAAGTTACGTTTACGCCTTTTTTAAGAAGGTAGAGAAAACTGGTGTCTGTATTAAGAGGCCCCTAGACAGTAACTTGCGATTGTCAATTTTACGTAATTGACAATCACAAGCGATGAAGCGATTGGCAAAGTCATTTACTTGATTGAAGGTAGTTTGTGACAATTTCAATTGACTCCTACATTAACAGGCATCATCGAAGCAAAGAAGTGATCGTGTCGATTGAAATGGCATCAGTGGCACTTCAATTGTTAATAACCTAACACATTGACAATTGCAATTAATCGTCTCCGAGAGGCTTCAGGGTTATGGCCATTTCTAGCACGAAGTCAAATGATTGTATTAGCATAGGCATCTTTCATCTAAGGTACTTTCTTAAAGCGATTAGATCGACGATGAAGTAAGGTATGTGGAGAGTGGTAGCTGGTGGCGAACAACAGAAGGAAATAACCATTTTAAGATCTGCGGGCACATTAAGAGGCTCCCCTATATGGTCGACCTCGACCGTTTCAACTGCCTCGATCCCCGTACCTCTTTCTTCAACTCCTATGCCATTTAAAAAGAGTTTCTGTTCCTTGCCTGATGATGGTACTTTGTTGCAGGGACAGCAAGGGTGGCACGAAGCCAAGGCGCGCGCGCACGGCGTTTACATACGAGCAGTTGGTCTCACTGGAGAACAAATTCAAGACGACGCGCTACCTGTCGGTCTGCGAGCGGCTGAACCTGGCACTCAGCCTTAGTCTCACGGAGACTCAGGTATCTACACTTTTTTTTACTTTCTTCTTTTTCGACCCTTTTCCACCCAATGCTGAGCGTATGATGTGCGTATGCTGAGCGTATGCTGAGTGTAGGTCTCTTCCAATGCACGCCATTCCTTCCGGTCTTGGGCCTTCCGCATCCAGTTTCTCCCGGCCATCCCTGACTAGGTCGTCGGTCCAACACTTTTTTATTAAGAATGTATAACATAAATGGTTCCCGAAAGTTACATGAAAATTAGGAAAACCCGTCTGCAATGTTTTTATTGGTTGACTGTAATGAGCATTTAACTATTTTTGTTGTAGTGAAATAAAACGGATCACTTACGTACATAAGTCGAGTTTAGCCGGACATGTTTCGGACTAATACGTACTCCTTCCTCTGGGAGCGCACGACCCAGCGGCAGCGAGATGCACACCCACAGCAGCACAGGGAAAGACGCAGAGGAAGGACTACGAATAAGTCCGAAACATGTCGGGCTTAACTCGACTTATACAGGGTGTTACAAAAATACCCGTAATACCGAAAGGGGGTTAACTGGTCTATTATCGAGAGTCCATTTACAATATTTGATACGTACACTGTACGAAATAAAAATAAAAAAAAATCATACAACATGCAAACCCTAACTCCACATTTTTTACGAGTTATTTTGTAACACGTTGTATACGTGAGTGATCCATTTTATTTCACTACGATTGAGTCTCACGCAAGTTTCATATTTTTGTTGTCATTAAATATTTGTAATAGACCAACTTATCTTTGTCCAGGTAAAAATCTGGTTCCAAAATCGCCGCACGAAGTGGAAAAAGCAGAATCCCGGGATGGACGTGAACAGTCCCACCGTTCCTCCGCCGCCAGGGGGCGCGTTCCCCTCTGGAGCTTACCCAGGGGGGCTCCTCTACTCCCACGGGGTCCCGTACCCCTTCACGGGTCCTGGGCCCTACGCCCCATACTTCCACCATCTGGCAGCCAACCACCATCATACTCATGGAAGCTTAGGGCATTCGCACACGTGATTATGGCAACGACCAGGGTCCCAGGACCTTAGGGTCGACAAAGACGAGAACAGCAACGGACTCCCCAACTAGTTTCCGAGTTTTAGTGTAGCTATGGAATTTAGTGCAATTGTGTTAAGGTGAATAATGACTCCATTGTGATACGTATTGTTTAAGATAGGTTAATTTGAAGGTTTTGAGATGTTTGTCGGGATTTTGTTTGTCTTGATTATGTGCTGATAGTCCGCCATATTGATGTATTGTCTGGAGGGCATGAATAAACTTCTATTGAATTGATACGTATGTCCGAGAATTTTCTTATTATTCGTATTTATTATCTTATCATCTTAAATAAAAAAAAAATTGTACCGCAACCCTGAAAGTAACCAATGTCGGTGTCGGTTCGAACTCTTTATGAGTAGGTATTGGGGATCTAAAAAAGAACTTCAATTAGTGTAATGAATTGAAACTAATCTAATAATGAACTAAAAACAATTTTTAATTTGCTCACCCTAACTACACTACACGCTGACGCGTTTCAGCACTCTCTAGGAGACAATTCTCAAAGCACCAAAACACCCGTTCCTTGTTTGTTAGTGGTGGTGGTGATGTTGAATCTGTGTGACATGTGTTGATTCGAGTAGCAGTGGAGGTGGAGGTGTTGCATGGAAACATACATTTGTCTCATAGACGTAATTTAGCTATGTTTCACGTGTGGTCGCGGGTGAGCAAATTAATTGTTTTAGTTCATGAATATGGACCTCCGCAAAGTAACGCCTGATTCAATAAATTATTCGTAATCTAAACCTTCATGAGAGGCCTTTAGTATAAGTCGATTACGCATAAAAAAGACTTGGTCATCGTTGGGCGAAACAACAATACCTAATGGACAAAATGTTGAGGAATTATAATTCAGCTGTGTTCTTATTCTAATGTTGCCAAATAAAAATACACGATTAAGTATGTATAACATCAATGAAAAAGGAATTCCGATTGCCGCAGTATTCGCTACATTTAAATAAAGTTTTTATCTTATGCCGAAATATGGAGCCTTTTTCATGGCTATGAAAACGTTGTTTTATTCAGTTTTATTAAAAGACGGAAAGTTCGACTGATCATAAAAACAAATGGAGATCCAAAAGAAAGTAAACTATTGAAATAAAGGAACACTCGTTTGTAAATAATGTAAAGTATGTACTATACATAACCTTAAAATCTTGTAATTAGTGCTAAGTTTAATTTTCTTTATACCTACTTGCTATGTGCCAAAATTATGTAAAATAAGCATACGACGTAAAGTTGCTCTACATATTATAATTATGTTATAAGTTTTACTATTCTCATTGTAAAAACAGACAATATGCTCAGAAATACCTACAAAATACCTACAGAACGACCTAAAGTTTGTCTACCTATCTATTGTATGTTTGCGCTGTCAATGTTGTGAAGAACGAAAAAGACACCCAAACCATACTCCAACCCAACACTGAAAGCAGTGTTAATAACTATTATATATATATTTTTATATACAACGAGGAAGGCAAGCGAGCAAGTGGGTCACCTGATGGTAAGTGATCACCACTGCCCATAGACACCCGCAACTCCGGAGGCCTGCGGATGCGTTGCCAACCTAGAGGGCTAAGATGAAATGCCTCTTGTGCCCGTAATTACACCGGCTGTCTTACTCTCCACACCGGAACACAACAGTGCAAGCACTGCTGCTTAGCGGCAGGATTAACGAGTAAGATGGTGGTAGCGATCCGATCCATATTAGTAGAATTATCGAAAGTAAATTCTTAACCAAACCCGAAAGACATGTGGTATTACCAAAACAACCACAGCCATAAAGTGCGATTCACAGACTCGAGTCGTCTCCAAATTTGAACACTTTACTTTTCTGAGCACCCTGTCAGTAACTCGATATTTTTACAGTACATAAAAATTATACATCATTACATATACTACGCTACAAAAACTTCCTCCTTCGATCAACAATTACTACTATTAGTATTAGTAATTGTTGATCGAAGACTTCCTCACCTCATCTTTGTTCGGGCTATGTGTGGATGTGATTGTAACTATGCACTATGCAGCTTTTATTAGCGTGGCAGAGACGCGGCCGCGCGATATTCGTCGTCCGAGCAACACACATTTACAGTTGCATAGGCATAAGCACATGCACCAATAGAGCAGCGCGCAAAGATGAGTTGAAGTCATGAGGTATCTGTAAATGACTGAATTATTAAACCCGATTCTAAAATAACAAATAGTATTTTGGCTGACATGAAACTATCCTCGTCCAATCGTGGACAGGAAGTTGAACTTGAAGTAAGATTTTTTTAAGAGATAAAAGACCCCTTGCAGCATAAAAATCAATTTCGTATAACTCCTAAAATCTAGTTTCCATACATTTTAACAGAACTAAAGCTAATTTAGAACTCAAATTAGATATTTTTTTTGCTGTGAGAGCTCTCATCATCAAGTTTAGGCCTAAGTTGTTGACAACTTAAGTTAAACAGGGGTGTTATTCTCTAAAGTTATTCAGGGCTGTTTCAGTATTGAAGTGTCTAATCGATTGTCATTTTAGTACCGAAAGATTACACTAGGCTGTATTAGAAAATAACACTACTGGGGGTTGATTTTGTATCTCACCCGTTCACAAAATTCACTGATTTATAAAAAGTACGTGTTTTTAAATCTCACCGGGTGGCTAAAATTCTCATGCCTATGATATCAAATACGAACGTCCCCACACACTGGTAAACGAGATCAATGAGTGACTTCTTAACCACTGGCAGTGACAGCTAACCTCAATCTACAATGTTAACATGCTTGTCTATGACAGAAACGCAAATTAGCTACATGTTAGGGCACGGGTATGACAAAAAAATACATACAGTGGAACGTATAACCTCCTCCTTTTGTGAAGTCGGGTAATTAAAAGATAAGGCTTTTTCTAAATTGTGACATCAATGCAATGTCATGGATGAGAATTTAGTCACCAAGTGAGATTCAACAATCAACCCCCTGAGTTTCAAATGTTTGGACCTAAACTGAGTGTTATCTACCTAGCTGTAAATAGAAACAATTGAAATTTTATACCAATAGAACAACAACGAAACATTTGCTTTGTATGTAAGATAAAAATATGTAAATGAAGTTATTTATTCGCAGGAACGATGCTCAATGCTGTAAATAATAAGTAGCTGGGTAAACGCCTACTCAAACTTGATGTTGACATAAATAGTTTCAAGTTATTTTTTACAGTTGTTTCATTTCTTACTCATCACCTCCTTATTAGTAACAGGTATAATAACTTTTAACATAAAACTACCGTGAGACTCAATCATAGTGAAATAAACGGATCACTCACGTATGTCAGTCGAGTATAGCTCGACGTGTTTCGGACTAATCCGTAGTCCTTCCTCTGGGAGCACACGCCACGCCGGTGGCGAGACGTAAACTGCGCGCCGCGGCTCTGCTCGCGCGGCTGCTCGGCGCAGCTGACGGCGGCTCACAACTACCCTCGTTTTCATCGTCATTTTTATTATTGTCAAAAGTGGGGCAGCACACTACACTAATCACATCACTTTGTAAAGGCTCGTTCACACTAGCTGTTGACGCAGTATTCAACACAGTTTAAGGTTGGGAATAATAACCTTTTAACTACTGTAAAAAAACTATAGGAAGCATCACGCTACATTGAGGTTCTGGCTTGCTTAACGAGATGTCACTTTGGCTGTGGTTTTAACAAACTAAAGGGTCCAAGGAAAAAAACTAGTCTAGTCACCTTAGCAACTTTTTCAGTTATCGCGATTTGAAAGTTTGGAACGATGTAATAATCATCCATATCATTTTCGTGTTCATCTTTTTTTGAAGTGATGAAAAAGATAAGTTACATACATATTTGTATCTGTAACTGAGTGGTAACGTATAGTCTATTGAGTGCTCTACATTTTGAGATTAAAATCTCGTTTAAAAAAAGTGACTCGACATAAAATATGTTTCTTTCCGTGTACCCTTCAACTGTTCTCGTAGGAAGCGACATTTCAACGCTACCACAATACCAGATGTTGGTTGCGATTTCAAATTAAAATTCTAGGTGGGTATACTGAGCCTATGGACACTAGATTTAATCGCAGATTGAAGCATAGGTACATGCGAGAAAGTTACATCTCTTTCTGACTAATTAGCGAAAGTGAAAGGGATAGCTGTTTCCTAGCATGCCTGGCTCTTCGTAGTAGAGACTACTCTAGGTAGCCGTTCAGGAGAAATTACAAAATACCTACGTACAGTCAAGTGCAAAAATATGTCCCATAAGAAAGTCGGCAAATTAAGGTTGTGGTGTTGTTGTTGTTGTGGTGGATTAATTCGATAGGTACCTATTTTTACAGTTGACTTGCGTTTAGTAGTGCAACTGGTCGTTAGCATTTGAATTAGTCTGCATTACGTATTTTAAGCTTAGTGTGCAGGCTTTCCTTCAATGAAACTGAATCAAAATATGTATTAGGTAAGTATTTCAAACTAATCCTAATTCATCGTCAGCCTATTTACGTCCCACTGCTGGGCACAGGCCTCCTCTCAGAATGAGAGGACTTGGGCTATAGTTCCTAAATCCTAATTATTAATTCATTATTTCATCGAGTGCGTAATCGATAAGGGTAAGTTAAGGTTGCTTGAAAATGATCTAAATGACCTCGACCTCCTTTTTAGTTAACTGCATTAACCTCGGAGTTAAGTAAACGTTCCAATGATTTACACGTTAACTCCATTAATTGACACTCTGCTTGGCACCTTTATTGCTACGGTTAATAAAGATTGAAGGTGCCAACCATAAAGCAGACAGACGGGAGGTGCCTTTGACTTATCTATGAGCTACAATTTTTCTGACACACTGAGGGGGACGAGGAACACACACGTACAGCACACGTCTACATTCCTGACAAAATTTGTTACGTTCCTACAAACGCACACTAAAACAAACTGTCACACAAACACCAAAAACACACACACAATCAAAAGACTCTGATCATTTTGGTCAGACTTAATGTTAGAGATTTGGCACAGGGGAAATCGCGCGTTAACATCTCCATTCCTTTCCTGCTCTAAGGTGCCAACTATTTTCACAGCGTCGGACACACGACCCTGTACCTCAAGCAGTCTTAATACGGTTGAAATATTGTTTTGCCAATTAATTTGCTCAGACTTTGCTCAGAAGTACCATTCACGTTTCCCACTATGTACTTACCTACATAGATATAAAAGGAAAAGTCCTGGCTTACTTTTCAACGTCAGACTTTATAACCCTTGGGTCTAGAACGCTGAAATTTTGCATAAAGGTTCCCTTTACGATGCAGGCAAGAGATAAGAGAAGGGATTTAGGAAAATTTCCACGGGATAGGGAGCGAAGTCGCGGGCGCATGCTAGTTTCCCAATATATACATAGATATTATATGTAAGTACCCACAATCGTTCAGCTTTACGGAGGTTAGTTACTTCCTTACAAAACGAATGTGACGTGAGTTTAAATGTGAAGAACACTAGAACTAAATTAATAAATAAAAAATTAAGTGTTTATTATTTATTAGTACCTATACATACACATATACTTAACGTGTTAATTAATTAGTTATGATAAAATTTGTCCGAATAAAACTCTTCTAATAATAACCGGCAAGGAAACCATCAAGTTTATAAACTAGAGTTGGTAATAAGTAGTTAGTTTAGCTCGGATGGCATTCCAACAACGCGTAAAAAATTAAAAAATCCTCTAGATCACACTAAATTTTACATCCAGAACGTTCTATAAACAGTTTCGAAATAGCTGTGAAAATATAATTAGGAGCATTTCCCGCGATATTATAATAATAGCACCGTTTATATCGCGATAAACTAAACATATTCGCGGTAGCGCGTGACGTGGCGGTTTGACACACAATTATAAATGACAGATGAAGCCATTTTGAGTTCAAACACGCCGCGCCGCGGAATGTCGGCGCAATCAGGGAGAGGAAAAAACGCTAGTTAGGCTGATAAGTTTGTCTTTAAGTTGTGTTTAATGAGCGTGGTTGACAGGGACGGGAATAGCGCGGCGAATTACGAGAGAGACGGCGCGCTGATTTGCTGGCTACTCTAGTTAAGATAGGAAGGGACCAGGGCCAGCCCGAGCAGTCCTGGCGCCCTAGGCAAAAAACTGAAACAACGCCCTTTTAAGACAAAAAGAAGTAATAAAAAAAAGTACTCAGAATCGAAAGTAGAATCGATTACACTAGTTTCAATGCATTTTTTCTTTAAAATATAGCTCTTTAGGGTTCCGTGACCAAAATGGCAAAAACGGTTGGTCATGTCCGTGGTACATGTTAAGGTTTCGTCATGTCCGTACGTCCGTCCGTCCGTATGTCACAGGCATTTTATTCAAAAGCCACAAGATACGTATTGATGAAATTTGAAGTATGGTGTCTTGTAGAAGCCGCTACTTAGCATACAATTTTTTTTTTGACAGAAAACTGGTTTATGCATTGGGAGGTATTTTCAAGTTATAAATAAATAAAAAACGGTATTATTTTTGAATTTCGATGCCGCCGATGGCCGCCTCTCTAATACGAGCGCCCTAGGCCATCGCCTAGTTCGCCTATATGGACGGGCCGGCCCTGGAAGGGACTTGTCAAACTCGCTATTAGCTACTCCATAAGTTTAATTTTACTTCGGCTCAGAGCTCTTCCTTTGACGATATATGGTGCTTGACGGTTTCTTCAGAAGAGTCTAATACTCAGAACCAAATTGTGAATTACGTTAGAGAATGGTTACCAATTGGCTTGCCAACGAATCTTTTTTAAACGACAAGGAAAGCAAACGAGCACCTGATGGTACCTAAGAGATCACCACCGCCCATAGACACCCACAAGTTTTTGGAGATGCGTTGCCAACCTAGAGAGCTGCTGCTAAGCGGTAGGATTAGTGAGTAAGATGGTGGTAGTGATTCGGACCGACCTAGCTCAAGGTCCTAGCACCCGCATACCTAGGTAATAATAATAATGACTTAAATGTCACACGTTTCTAGACAGTTAAGTAGTAGACTAGGATAGTACTTGAAATCGTCTATTTGGGCTATTTATTATAATAATATTATTTCGGGCAATAAATAATTACGTTTCGTGGCCTACTTCATCTCCTATCCATGCAAATAGAACGATTTAATTTCCAATTCCCTAGCCGCCGGCGCCGGAATAGACACAATTTATTTTATAGCATTCTTACACGAATACATCAAAGCCACTATCAGCGACGACGTACAAATAAGTCCTTTGAACGAAAAACAAGATCCGCTCCTGTAATGTCTTCATTCACCGCAAACGATCGGCCCGAGCCACTTTCACGCGTTTATTTCACAATAAACTAAATATATCGCCATCCCTTGGACGTTTTCGACAACCAACAAGTGGCAATTAAAAGTGACAAATGGTATGAGTTATATGTTGTCGTGTGTCGACGCCGCTTCGTTCCGCCGTGTCCCACTGACAGCCGCTCAAACCCTCTCAGATCTTTACACCGTTCAGTTCTTTCTCAAACTGACGAACACAACATTACTAAACTTTACTTAACTCGAAATAACAAAACTTTGCAGCAGATCAAACCCTAAAACGCGATACAAAAGATTTTGAGGTTAAGAATTTCCCTCGTAAATTTATCGTAGCTATAAAGTGCGTCCTACTGAAGTCATTACTTTTTGACGGATGTTTTTTTTTAAAGATAAAAGCAAGTGTTTTGCGCGCTTACAGCCCGTGACGGTTGGCTGTATGGCGAAATGTCTTGTCGTCTAGTACATTAAAAAGCGATAAAATGTTCTCGTGAAATATGAATACTGGAGTCGTATCGGCGACGATATTTTGTAAAATATTAATATCGCGTCCGACGGAAATACATTTGCTTGTTAGCGTTGAATGTTTATCACTAAAAGTTGCGAATTATTTCGATTTACGCAATAAAAAATATCTTTAAAAAAACTCAATATTACAATGTAGAACTCAAAGATTTTTTTTTCCTTTCCTGGCTAAACTGTAAACCTTTGTTATGCCGACTTAGTTCGCGAAATCTATATTCGCTATGATTTATGTCTTCCAAGATGGCGGACGGCGTATCGCGATCAAAGCGCTGTAATGGCGGTAAATTTACATTTAATTAAACATAACACGTTAGTTTAGAGCGCGGCATCAATTTTACACTGTCTGTTAGGGCGGGGTACCGCTAGAATTGGTATTATGTACAGTGGGTACAATTATTTTACAGGGAGATGTTGCTTGACGCCGACCGTAACGTTAATAAAGCGAAATGATACTAAAATTCTAAGAAAGCCGGTTTTTGTGCAAGTGCAATTGAGAACGTCCTCCTCAGTGAAGTCAGTTAAAAATAAGTGCTAAGTACCTTGGCTAAGGTGATCTCTAGTGTAACCTATTGGCGCTTTTAGTTTTTCATTTTGTAGCTAAACAAAGGCTCTAGCATCGAATTGTGGGGATTTTCCGTATCGACCAATCAAACGTCACTACCGCTGCTTGTATTGTATTAATTTAGTAAATATCGAAAAAGATGTAGCGTTTGCTACGAAGGCTCTACGATGTTGCTACGCAGGCTCTACAGTACCACTGGGTCTACGAAGCAACGGCTACGGGCCTACGAAATAGCGTCTACGAGATGATTAGAAAATAATGCCGTATTCAACATAAAGAATTATTAAAAACACAGTATTTCAAAAACGGGCGAACCGGTTTTAATGAAACTTAGCTTCGAAGTCGGTCCATACGTTTGGGGAGCTATGATGCCACAGACAGATACCTACACAGACACACAGACCTCTTTTTCGTCGGAAGATAAAACGCATCAAACGAACTGCAGCTTAACCGTGGCAAATATGTGCGCACGACGAATCAAAAAATGAGGCGCACATTGTAGTTTTATTGTTAGGTACTCTATAGAGTCCTATATAGTAGAGTATTTTTGAATAATTTGACGAGTTGAGGAGTATCGCGGTCCGATGTAGATCGTATCAGGAATTTTCAGTATGCTTTTTATTATTTTTATTTTCATCACGAAATAAAAAAAGCACGACTCCCAAAATGTCGAATTTAGGTTGATATCGATATTCTTTTCAGCATTTACGTTTTATTTCAAACTTAGATACAAATGTTCAATACAAAACAAAAGTTATGTTTTACCCAGTCTGCGTCAGTTACCCATCCATCATCTATTAGTGAAGGCAGGGCCACCAAAAGTTAAATTAACTAATGAATGCCAAGCTACACTGAAGAGCAAAAAAACGGGTCACTTTGTATGGAATTGTTCATACAAAATGACCCGTTTTTATTGCTTTTGAGTATATTATTTATATGACGTCTCTGCCAGACGCAACCTATTGTGTGACTCATTTAAGTTTCATAATTATAGTAATAGTTTTCATAAAATGAAATCTTAGGAGGTTGGATGCTGACGGCATCAATGATGATGGGATTAGCGTGTCTGTTTGATTACTGTTTTCTTGTTTTAATAGTATGTGTCGAATTAGTGTCTATTAAATATATTTTTCTTTCTCTAAATGGATCGTCAATCGTGGAGGCGAGGAGAGAGAGAGACAGAGAGAGGCCTTTATCTGAAGATGGACGAATTGAAAGCTGCTATGAATGAATGAATGGACACTAAGGCGTCAAAATCAACATCAATAAATGATTAATTATAGCCTGAAAGTGTACTCACACGGGCAATTTTTTGATCAATAATGGAAAGTCAACTGTGATGGATCAATATGGAGCAATTATTGGAGAAATCTGGAGCAATTCGGTGAAAAATGCACCAGTATTCCATTCAGTAACGTAATCGAGTTTTAAAGTTAACGAGAAAATGAGTATTTGGTACTAAAATTTCAAAAAACTTCCCGATGGCGATACGATAACGTTACTATTACGTTACGTGGGATTCGGATTTTCGTGCTCGGGGCACTAGTCAGTCCGTATAGACTCTATCGACCAACATTAGGTACTTAGCTCACCGCACGTGCATCTGCTCCCATTTATTGCATTTCTGCAACAAATCCCCTCAATCTTCGGATAAAATGCCTAATAAAACCTTTATGTACACTCTCAGCAACAAATTGCTTACTACACTTCAGAAACTGCAAGCAAAATAACACCTTATGCTGTTACTAATTGAAGTTGAGCTTCAGTCGCCGTGTGTTCAACAAAATGGCGCATAAAATTGACGGTTACAAAATATCTCGTTTGCGTATTTGTGGGCGTTCATAAATTTTAAAGATGAATAAAGATTGTGATCAATTATTAATGCCAGATTGGCTTTTGGGCAATTTACAGATTGGACACTTAGAAGTAACAAGTAGACGCTCATAATTTTGTATACATGATACTACTACGTCTATGTACGTCGGTGTATTTTAACTTTTCACGGGTACCTGCCTACTTAATATGGTTTTCAACGAAAGCTGAAGTAATTTTTAGGTCATTCATTACTAAGGCTGAACCAAAAAACATGCCTAATTGAAACAGCAGATAGATCATTTTTGTCTACCTTACCTACTTATTTTTCCATAGACGTTTTAAAAAAAATTCTCCTGGTGTACAGCATCGAGTTAAGAACCAATATTACGTTTCCGTGTACTCCAACGCACCGTCGCGTCGCTATGAGTCTTTTTAAGAGCTAAAAGCGCGTCCTGGATTCGCCTAAATATGCTGCATTTAAATGAAGTCTTACACTGGACGCGTATCCATTGCCTCACGGCTCGGCCAGTGACGTGACGTAATTAGTAAAGTAGGTAATACGTAAGTAGGTACAGAGTGCCTAAGTTTAATCGATGACCAAAAAATATGTTAACGTGTCAAATACTAGTGACATAAAACGGATCACTCAAGTATATAAGTCGAGTTTCATGTTAAAAGTGTCAAATACCATACCAAAAGACGTTGCCAATACGTGCCGCTACGCCGCTAGAGGCGCTGCCGATTTGCCTATAGTAATTGAGACCTTAACGCAAACACTATTGAGATGTTTTTTTTGTGTCAGAAATTACCTCTACAATACAAATAAATTAGATGGCTCATGGCTCTTGTCTTGTCTAGTAACAAAGTTAAATTTCACATCGGGAAGAACACAAAGCTAATGTTTTTGCAGATATGACCATTAGACAATCATGTTCGTCCCAGCTAATGGCTGGTGAATCTCGACTTGTGTATCTCTTAGCCCGTGGACTGGACGCCAGCGACCAGCGGCGCGGCGAGTGGAGCGGCGAACCATTTCTCTTTTCATTGCACGGTCGAGACGGTCACGTTGTGCAGTGAGCTTCGCAGCCGTGCAATGATCACAGAACACCAGACGCTGGCGTCCAGTTTACGACCTTAGTTAGGCTTGGGCAGGTTGGCTGCATCCTTAGCCTTGAGTGTGGCAGCATAATGATAATGACTAATAACTACCGCAGGTATATCCTGAAGGACGGTACGGTCGACATCTGTCGGGCATGCCGCCGTCCCGGGAAGTCACTCAGGCATATTATCTCTGGCTGTTCTAGTCTTGCTAACGGCGAGTACTTGCACAGACATAACCTTGTAGCCAGGATTATTCACCAGCAACTTGCTCTTTCATTCGGTCTTGTGGACTTCGAAGTGCCGTACTATAAGTACACACCTGCACCAGTTCTTGAAAATGGTCGTGTCACGCTCTACTGGGATCGATCTATCATCACGGACAGGACTATTGTCGCCAATAAACCTGATATCGTGCTGATAGATCGATCGAAGCGCCAGGCAGTGCTCGTCGACATCACGATCCCCCATGACGTGAACCTCGTGAAGGCTGAGAAGGACAAAGTCAGCAAGTACCTTGACTTGGCTCACGAGGTTACCGCCATGTGGCCTGTTGATTCGACGATCACTGTCCCGATAGTCGTTTCGGCGAACGGTCTAATAGCGAAGAGCCTTGACCATCACCTTAAAAGGCTCTCGCTAGATGGTTGGGTCAAGGGTCAGATACAGAAGGCGGTACTCCTGGACACGGCTCGGATAGTCAGGAGGTTCCTCTCTCTGTCGCCCTGACCACCGGTAGCTTAGGCCCCGCCTCGCTGCCGGCGGCACCCTAGGTTAGGTTTTTATAATGTTTTTATATTTTGTATTAATATTGTTTTATTACTTTTTATATGAATATTGTGAAAACCTAGCCCAAGATTGCAATAAATATACGATAATGTATGATAATAATAATATATTTATTTGCATAGAATATGGTAACATAATATGAATGTTTATACGATTTGATGTCCAGGCATATTCAGCTGCGCATGCAACGTACAAATATACAATACAGGTTTATCCTTATAGCCTAATATTAGGTACATGTAATGTCAAACTAAGTAATATGAAAACAAATAGATGATAATGTCAACAGTAAAATTATTATTATGTACTTATCAGAATTTAGAATCATTCACCATAAGATATTTGTCAATATTTCACTTTCACTTTAACCTGATCCGGTAGTTTGTTAAAAAGCTTCATAGACATATAAAAAACTCGGTTCGGCTCGGTTAAAAATAACGGGGTACCTGGCGTAGATTAAAAATAAAAATAAAAAGGGTAGTTTGGAATTCATTTCTTAAAAAAGGGTAGTTTAGGACTTACATAAAAGGGTAGTTTGGAATTTATAAAATATTAGTGGGTATGTTGGTTTTGTCATTAACTAAGTTGAGTACATGGTTTACATATGTCAGTAGTGGAAGTGGTGGCATGTTGAGCGGTTGTTGTTGTGCTTCGTAAGTGGCCTCGTGGAGAGTGCCGAAACGCGTCAGCGTTTAGTATAGTGGTGGTGGTGATAGTTGGGTCTGTGTGGCATGTGTTGATTCGTGTAGCAGTGGAGGTGGAGGTGTTGCATGGAAACATACATTTGCCGCACAGATATAACTATTTGTCATTAGTGGTCGCGGGTGAGCAAAGTAATTGTTTTTTTAGTTCATAAATATGGACCTCCGCAAAGTAACGCCTGATTCAATAAATTATATAGTACGCATTTTTCTTAAACACATTAAGATTTGGTTTTGGCAGCGCCAACTCATCCTTTCCCCGACATCTGGAGTTGAAAGCTTCGGCTTTTGTCCGGAAAACGACATACGAATATTCTAAGGTGTCGAATTACAGAACCAAAATAACGGTTATTAAATTTAACGTGTCGCAGTGCAATGGGCACGGTGCAATAAGCGGCGCGGGCGCGCGAGGCCATTTATAAAAGAAGTGAATGGTACTCAATTACTGACTCCTAACGCGACGCCCATATCCGCGACGCTTGGATACACAGGCACCCATACAAAAGGTTGGAAACACTGCAACTTAGAAAAGTCAAAAAAACCCCGACACTCATTTTGAAGTCAATTATCTCAAAATTGGCTCAATTGATTTAGATGTAACTCAGCTAAAACCATCTCGATTAAACTACCTATTTTTGATTGAAAAAACAGCGGCAATATCTATTTTGTAGCTACGATGCCACAGACATAAACACAAATACACACGTTAAACTTGTAGCACCTATATTTTATACTGTAATGTACTGTTTCATTTCTCTGTATGTGTCGAATATATGTGAATAAATGTTTCTCTCTCTCTCTGTCTCTCTCTCTTATACAAGTAGTTAGGTTAGGTGCCGTAACGACTTGGCTTAACGCCTAACTAAGAAGTTGCAGCGATAATGAAATAAAACTTCAGATTATTTTTCATTATACGTGGTCTCCTGTATATCTATACCTACCTACCACTTTGACATCTGCGAATTAACATCTAACACAGCTTCGAACAGTAATATAAATCCGAATCCAAAATGTCATGTTTTAATAATATAAATAGGTAAGTATTCCATTTTTTTTTTGCTGTTTCTATAGGGGAGCGGACTCGCGCGCCCTAAGCCGCAGGTCTTAAGGCGTCTCCGCGAGATTTTTATGTTTTAATTGAGGGATAAATCGACGCGCCTTCAAACGGGATCGGGATAGGGATCGTAAAGCGAATGGCATTTAAAGTGTACCCTAAAGTCTGTCCGACGAGACGCGGGATGAGGATTTAGCTAGTTAAATTGTTTAAGGTGAAGGCTTTGCTGTGCTTGAAGTCGAAGATCATAGCTTTTTGAGCATAAGCAAGTCAGTTCGCTAAGTATACTCAAGAGCAATAAAAACGGGTCACTTTGTATGAACAATTAAAAAGTGACCCGTTTTTTTGCTCTTGAGTGTAATTTGAATTAAACTGAGACGTGAATATATAGGAGTTTTTCGCAGTTACCACTGATTGCTCGGATGGCGAAGTGGTAGCGCGACACCACGGTATGGTGGAGGTCCTGGGTTCGAACCCCAGTTCGAGTCTTAGTTTTTCTGGACTTTCTGTATTATTTACGTTTCAGTTTTAAACTCGAAAAATAAAATTGTGATTCTAGAGTACTTAGTGGCGGCTGTGTAGATGTAGCGGCTATGACGGCCCAGTCGAGCACGCCCACCGACCGACCGTGGTATGACCTTGTGCGAGGTCCGTCCGGATCGCTACCACCACCTTATTCGTTTATCCTGCCGCTAAGCAACAGTGCCTGTTGTGTTCCGGTGTGGAGATTAAGACAGCCGGTGTAATTACAGGCACAAGTGGCATTTCATCTTAACACTCTAGGTTGGCAACTCATCTGCAAACCCTCCGGGGTTGCGGGTGTCTATGAACAGTGGTGATCACTTACCATCAGGTGACCCATTTGCTCGTTTGCCTTTTTCGTCGTAAAAAAAAAGTTCAAATATGAGCTCCAGAGGTCTACTATAGCTCACAGAGCCAATGGGTGTATACGGTTAAAGCACAGTACCTTCCCACATTCCCGTTAGTCTCCGTGCCTCTCTTACAAGTGACTGACTTCACTCCAGGCGCATTTAAGTTTGACGCGTACTGTCCTACTCACTTGTTTCACCTCACCTCGACATGAACACAGCAATAAGTACAACACTAGTTTAATACCATTTTGAATAAGAAGTTCCTAATCGCCAGATCCGTCACACCGAACCCCCGATATACCGCTATTCTGTCGCTCTTATGTAGCCATTGTGTCTATTGTGTCTCTGTTTTCAATCACACGCCTCGATAGCTGAGGGGTGATTGCATAAGATTGCGCTCAATTTTTGTAACACTTCAATTAAAAGGGCTCTTTCCAGATATTTGATGGGTCAATCTGGGAGCTTTTTAATCACCATTTTTAATAATTGTAAGCGAAATGACACATTTATGAAAAAATCTAGGAACAAATTAACACAGTTTGGTAAAGGTTTGGATTCGAATTCAAATTCGAGAATTAATTTGTAGGGTTCAGTACCCAAAGGGTAAAAAACGGGACCCTATTACTAAGACTCCGCTATCTGTCTGTCTGTCCGTCTGTCACCAGGCTAGTTAGACAGTTGAAATTTTCACAGATGATGTATTTCTGTTGCCGCTTTAACAACAAATACCTACTAAAAATGTTTTCATAGATATTGGCACGGAACCCTTCGTGCGCGAATCCGACTCGCACTTGGCCGGTTTTTCTGGTTTTTCTGTATATTTACGGATCAGTTTGAAATTTAGAAATAAAAATCGAAAGGGATGACCGTGAAAATAAAAAAAAATTCTAAAAGTTTCTTTAAAAAAGTAAAATAGACTTCAAAAAAAATTTTTTTTTGGTCGAAATCCCCACAGCCCCACAGCGCAGACGCGCGCCGCATAATTTTTAATCACGCGACTGAGTAAGCAGCTAATACTGTAGAACGGGGGTAGTTATAACTCTATAGCTCCCACGGCGTTTTTAATCGCGACCGGAACGCGCTGATGACTCGATTAGTGCTGCTAGTTTTTCGCACTGTTTGCGAGAGTTATGGGGATATGAGGCCCGAGTACGAAAATTCGAAAGCTGCGTCACGTAAAAACGAATAGTAAACGTTATCGAGTTTGTATGACACTTGGACTTGCGCCCGCCCGTTAGCGTATTTGGAACTAAAATTTAGTATGAGGTTTCTCGATCTCGATACGATAACCGTAACGTTACGCAGGATTCGAAAAGTCGTGCTCGACCCTATGTAGTAAATAATGTGAATTGTTGTCCCTAATATTTTTACTTTATTTTTAACAAAGTCATCCGATACAGTTTCTAAACTCACTTATAATGTGCTGGTATGTACATCTGTGAAATGGGAAAATAAAGTCTCAGAAGCTGTAAGCAAAGTTAAAGTGAGAAAAGCTTTCCACTGTCAAAATGTTTATGACATTGTCATAAGATTGATTTTCGCCTGGCCCGTGGGAAAGGTTTTTCTATACTTACATATTTGATGTCCTGAACGGCGTGTAAAAACTCGTATTATGATTATGTTCCTTTGTTTCCTGAGGCATTAATCTACATGTAAATGTTTGATGTAGGTCCAGGACCAGGGTCGGACGAGTATACAATACGAAGCAAAAAAAAAAACATGATCGTAATTGCTTTTTATGAAAACATCAGCAAAAATTACCCCCAAGTCATACCATTCAATAACATTTTACGCAGTGCTATCGCGTGGTCGGCGCGTGGCCACCTTTATTCCTCTAAAAGCTTTTTAAAACGATCGCGCGGGGGCGCTGCGGTGGCCAATTGTTTTCTATGAGATTCCAGAAGTTTGGGTTCGTTTGGGACCATTTCATACTAAAAAACTTACTACCACACAGATGTGCAATGACGTCTGTGAACTCGCCAATTTGAATATGCCTGAGTGTGTCGCGGTCGCGGTGTGAATGTGACTAAGTAGTGCTCCTTAAAATACACGCAATTGTTGACTGCGGACCGATGATGCCATAATTTTGTACAACGCCATACGTCGGTTTCTACTCTACGAAACCATCATTTGCTTATCCCGATCATGCATAGTTTCACACCACACCATTTGTTTGAGTGCCTTTTAACAACTACTTACTCATGAACTAAAAGCAAATGCGTAGCTGCACTACTGCTATGTCTTCATGAAACACACCCCTCGACGAAAACACGAATCAACATACTTAGTCATGTCACACAGACCCAACTATCACCACCACCAATACACTATTACGTTGACAAATTAACAAATTAATGGTTGTTAGTTTAAATCGTTTAATAACCTGTCTCGTTTAAAAAAAAACTCACTGTTAGCTGAGGCTAATATGACTAGATATCGACAAATTGGTCGTGACCCGATGCGGGCAACGAGCCCAGTAATCGCGCCGCGCTCAAACGTGAAATAGGCTCTTTACCGACCGCCTTCGGAAGAATTAATGGCCTACCCGCGCCGATGCCGATACGCTGTATAGCAAACATTTCTATTTTACGGCATTTGCGTATAATAAACGGTTTGGAGGTTATGTGAAACCTGTAGACAAACAGTAGACCCTGTATGTAGGTCTTAAGTTTTTTGGCACCCAAAAAAACAATTTAAATACAAACTTTTTGCTGACTGTATTTTTTGTTTACTTTAATCGAATTGTCATCCAATCCACATTACATGTTGAACTGTTTTTTATATTTACTATTTTTTTTTTCAAGATTTTATTCCAGCACTTTGTTGGCCTAATTAATAATAATATGTATAACCATGCAGAATTACAGCTCTTTAGTGCCAATAGTCTCTGAGCTAAGCAGCGGACAAACGGACATACGGACATAACGAAACTAAGTATAAGGGTTCCGTGACTGCCATTTTGGCTACGAAAACCTAAAAAGAGAGAATAAATTACGAATTAAGAGATTATATCCAAAATTCACAATCCAAGAAACCCTTGATCACAAGCTCTCATTTACTCCATAACTGATTGACGTTAAGTCCAAAGATGGCGAAGTTTGAAGTCGGGGGTACCTAGTTAAGTTCGAAGTCGGGGTTGGTCGAAAGACCCAATTAAGCAGAAGTGAGGCGGCAGCTGTCGTGAGACAATGGGAACAGCCGGGGGCGAGAAACAAAACACCTATCTCAGATCTTAAGCGATGCGAACGTGATAGTGCTTTCAAAGTCGCATCTCACCTTGATTGACCATGCCCACTTACCATCAGATGACCCGCCTACTCGTTAGAGTCGTTGGCCTCCTTTGTTAAAAAAAGCAGGGGGTCTTCTATTTGTACTCACTGAGAAATTACGTACCTACCTATGTACACGTCAATAAAGTCTTCAAGCTGCTTTTTTCAATTTTAAGTTGATGTGAATGATTACAATATATACAATATTATTTAGTTACACGATGTGTAAAAGTAAGTAAGTAAACACTTTATTGTACAAAAAACAGGATAAAACACAAGTTACAACAATAACATTTGAGTACAAAGGCGGACTTATCCCTTATCCTTTATATATGTAATAAGCGAATAAATCGGATAATGTTATTAAAAGAAAAGTGAACAATATTCAGTATCAAAAGTTTTTCAACTTCGATAAAACGTTTCTCGGTTGATAAAGACGAAGTGCGAAGACGAAACGTCAAAGTCAAGCTGTCAATATAATGACATGACGTTGTGTGCGTACCAATCCATTCACAACAACCACTTCCCCACCGCGTACCTCGTACCTCAGACATCAGTATTACTTCGGTGTAGGAAAGGACGGTGTATGAACGGAAGGTGGACTGGTGACTGATTTGATAAAATTTACTAGTGGCTGGGTAGGCTTAAAACCCCAAAAGACAAAGCACTGACAGCAATATCGTTAGCATATCGCTTTAGCGTGTCTCGAATAGGCACTTGAGGTTTCGTCGGTAACAACTTATTGGAATCATAATAGATTTATATCGGGATTTGGATAATGTAGAATTTGCATTCGTGCTTTATGATTTTAAATACGTATTTACCTTTGATGACAAGTTCCTGAAATCACAATAGATTTATCATTCGAGGAAAGTATGTAGGTACATACGAGTATAAGTAAATACTTAAATAACTTGCGATTTGGGATAAATGGTATGGATATGGTATGTATACATAATTATGTAAATTGTATGACCATGCAATTGCCTTCAACAAAAAGTACCGACAACAGAAAAACCTTGTATTAAAAATGTTTTTTATAACAAAGAACTTTTTAGTTAGCACACACTAGTAAATTGAAGACCTATCAAAATTACACTGTGAGAAAGTAACAAAAATCAGAACAAAACAAAATTACAATAACAGTGAACTCAATTAGATAATTTCTGTCCAAACCTACTTGAATGGACAATTGTTTTTTTATCCCCTGGTTGTACACAAGTAGCCATGGTCTCATCAGATTAAAACGTTACGCCATACTCTGACACGTGGCGCGCGTGCGCGAGTTTGACAGCTAAACAAACATGGCGGCCGATAGCGGAATCAAATCGTTATTAATATTGTATCAGCAAACACATTTTTAGAAGGGCAAATATAATTTTGGTAATTTGGGGTTAGCACTGATTTAATTTGGGGGAGAATTCTTAAGTCAACTTTGGTTGCGTATTAAAATGCGTTTTGTCTGTTTATGAGCTCCGGTGGGTTTATTAGCGTGTTTTCTTACAGAGGGGCAAGAACAAGGAAGACGTAAATATACCTAATACTTAGTTTTATAATTGGGGGAGTTGTTATATTTGGATGTTTGTTACTCAATGGCACACAATTGTACAATTCCCGAGGGTTAGCGATAACCGAATTCTACGCAGACGAATTCGCGGACAACAGCTAGTATTAAACAGGTCTAAAAAAGTAGGTGATACTTAATGCTTTACGTCTTTATTAAGGTATTCTGCCTTTTCTTGTTTTTACAACTTGTTTATAGGTACCTAAACGTACCTACTGGCAATATTTGGAACGAGAACGTCATTTACCTTTAAGTATTTTAGATTACTCAACGAAGAAATCAGTGCGTCGAGTGCATTCATCCAACTTAGCACGTCTCATTTAATTTAATCACAGGTTATAGTATTATTTCATTAACTACTACTACCCGCAACTTTTATTAATAGGTAGGTACCTTAATTCATATTTCAACACCTCCCTAAATTGGCGTTAAATGGTTTTAATCAACCTTGTTGGCATGTAATAAACCAAGTCCTCGTCCATTGCCGTCTTTTAAAGCAGCGACTTTCTCGAGACGGAAACAAGCAGCGATGTACAGCAATCAATTTACATAGTAATTCATCCAGTAATTAAATACGCGAATTGCTATCTCAGCCCTTGATAATCCTTTCGCGCTGTTGCTTGCTACCGACGGCCTTAGTGGGGACATGCCTCATAATAAAAGAGAATTATAATATTTCGTATTGTGTTTTATTTTATGTGCAATGAAATTTGGAAAAATATCATTCGTAATCTCACTCGAGTTGCCAATTAATCATGCCTATCTAATCATCGGAACTATACAATTTTCCCGAATAAAAAGTAGCCTTTGTTATTCCTCAATATTCAAACCATCTTCTTACCAAATTTCATCTAGATAGGTACAGCAGTTTTTCTGTGAAGAGGTTGTAACGAGGCTAGTATAGCCGTTACAAACCTTAGCTTACTTTTCGATTTACTTTAAAAAAAAAACATATTGACTTCTGTTCTTTCTAAATTTCAAATTCAAAATTCATTTCTTGTTTCTGATCCTTTGGCTTTTATTTCATTCGCTCTCCAGTTTTACCAGCGTACGGTCGTACTTGCGGACGTGTGTCTGAATCATTATCAGTTTCTCAAGTTCTATAAGCCTATAGCCAAAGGCTTAGTGCTAATAAGTGAAGTATTGTTACGTGAACTTTCGTATTATACAACCCAAGTAAAGTTAAATCTTCTGTTATCTACAATACTGCAAAAGGCACAATCGTGCCTTTTAATTTTACCCCAAAAATATAATCTACGATTCCACCACCACAACAAGTTTTATTTGGTACGATCCTCAAATCCCGTATTCCCGACGTGACAAGGTAACAAACAGACAGACAGAGAGACAGAGTTAGTTTCGCGTTTTTAATAGTAGTTAGGAAATTAGGATTAAGTAGGTAGGTGAACTTGGACAAGACGACCACTACATATCCAAACGAAAGAAATTTTGTGTGATTTGTATAAATTATTATTGTGTTGTGTGTTATTTGTATTATTTCGAAGAAGATTACGATAAAGGCTCAAATTGTTTATCGACACCAAAACAATTGGTCATTAAATCATGTAGTGTACCAAAAATCTGGTTCACAACACATTAAATATTTATGATTTTTATTATTATGATTATATTATATTATGATTTATTTATTTATTATGATTATATATATTATATTTATTATGATTTTTTTTTTTGCAAACTGTACACAACTACTACAAGCAATAGGTCCCTTAGTAAAGTTTTTTACCTATACCTACTTAACTCTTACCTGTAATCTGTGCTTTTGCTGGCGGAAAGAGTTCCGAGCTGCCAGACGGGCCGCTCAGCAAGGAACATTTATGTGCTAAGGGTAGGTCCACACTTCATAACGGCGCGCGGCTGCCGCTGACACGTGCCCGACAGACATGGATTACGATCTGCATCACAAAGCTGCGCCGGCGCTGCGGTAGACCGACGAGTGACACAAGGTTCTATGGCGCACCTATTGAACCAGAAATGAAGGCCCCTGTCATACAAAATACACCTAAACTAGCGTTTGCCCGCAACTTCGTCTGCGTCCTGATGGAACTTTGGACTTTTCCGGCCTCCGGGATAAAACGTTAATCAAGCATATTGTAGCTTGCTAATGCAAACATACAAAGTTTACGTCTTAAGTTATATTAGTGTGGACGATAAATTATGTTTTATTAAATTATAAATCACTCATTTATTCAAAAAAGTTACAGTTATCTGTCGTGTGATTTTAATTTTGGCTGGGTATGACATGTGTCTGACAAGTATAACGTGACAAATATAAAGATAAACGAACGTGAAGTTAACATAAGAATTAAAAAGCAATTATGATTAGCCCTCGCTATATCTCATCTCTGATCTCATAAACCACAGACACTACAGTGTCAACAGACACCGAGCAACACTTATCTTTAATGCATCGCTCACCCCGAACTGGCAACACCGCGGGATATCAAACCACCATCATCGAGATTGCGTCGAATTTCGATAACATCTCGCATTAACTTTAAGGGAGGGGTCATTTCATTAATTAGAATATAACATGACGTTGTTTTAGATGTTTTGAAAGCTCGTAAATAAAGTACAGTGACAGCTTATATAGTTAAATAGGATTTCGGATCATAATCACGTAAATTAGAAAGGTAACTAATTAAAGGTAAGACATAGTCGCGAGAGACAGAGGTCACAAATATGGGTTAAAATGTAGGAAATGTAATACCAATAATTTAATTTTTTGTGTGTAAGTTAGTCTTCACTTCAACAACAACCATAGATAATTCACAGTATCTTTAAAAGCCATTGGTAAAGTGGAAAAACCTGATAGCACTAAAGTCTCTAAGACACTAAGCATCATTGTCATTGTCACTAAATCAGAAGTTAACATTGAAACTTTACTTATCCAATCCATAATTAAATTAGTTTTTTTTTAAAAATCTTAACCAAACTGGCTCTTTAATTTTAAAATTAACGTATACACACACCTAATTAGTAGTCAGGGGTACAATACAATTGGATCCGACGTCCCCAGAGAAACTACGTCAGAGTCATTCATATCTTCACAGCACTTTGTCGCTTCAACTCCTTTGAAAACTTCCTATGGCGGCTTATTAATGACGTTAAAGCGACAAGGTACTTTGTATAACAGTTGGATCCCCTGTTTGGGCTTCTCCCCTCGGTGATATCTGTTTAATGTGTTTGCGAATCAATTTATTCGTGGCGAGCGATAGTTATCGTTATCTCATCTTGATGGTCAGGACTGAGAGTGCTTTTTAATAAGTTTTTACATTTCGACTTTTCTTCTTAGTAGGTACTTCCTTACCGTTTTTATTTTCTACAGGAGCAAAAACATTTTTATTTGTTTTGTAAACAGTAAACAGCATTGAAAATCTGTAATAATGTACTTACTTACTTCTTTATAAAGTCCAATTTACAATAGTAACAATTGAGTCTAATTTTAAGTTTTACTAGGGTTTTACTTATCAAATATTACCACGGCAACAATCAAATTACGCGGCAATTTAACAAGTTTGCGCTATTATATTTATTAGTGAGATAAAACCTTTATTGCACACATTGAAAATGCCTGCTCCAGGCAATAATAAGAAATTAAGTATTTAAGTATATTGATGTTAACTTAATTAACTGATCCCCCTTCAAGCAACGTTTTAAACTTAATAAAAGCCTTAAGTATATACCTACCTTATTACTAAAGTTATTACAATGCGAACATCATTTCACTCCTTAATTAACGTATTAAAGCAAAGGTCAGACTACCCATTTGTTGTAATTATGACGGCTCGGAATTGCAATTGTCATTGTTCAATTGTTTGGTGTCTGCACTTGCCGATAGCTGACATTTTGTTTAAAATATAATGGAATAAAGAATATACTGGCAACACTGCGAGGGGAACTCTTCGTTATAGGACGTAGTGGGATTGCGTGGTGTTGATCGTTTAGTTTTTATTTGTAATGACTATATTTCTTGACGGTAATTAGTACTTAAAGTAAAAGTTAAGTGTGTTATTAGTAGCTAATAAAGCTTTTTTTGCGGTAACAATTCAAGGTATATGGTGTTTTTTGATGATTAAAACCTAAATAATTAATTGTTGCGGATATTAATCTGTTGAAATGACGAAGCTTGTTGCGGATATCTAAGTATAATGTTCACCTCTGACAAAGCCTGCGCTGTGGAACTGGTTTTCTGTATCCCGTTTTTTTATGTAATAAAGACCCAATTAAATAAATCTTCAACTTGCAAGCGAAGAAGCGTCTCGAAATACGCTTAATAAAAAGTTAAAAAATAGAGAACATTTTCTATCAGGTAGTTAATTAAAAGGCACAACTATTAATTAAGTAAGTTGTTTCCTATAAGCTATAGTAACTTTAGTAATTGGATCTAGAATTGCAATAACTTCCGCACAAGGTTTAATAATGTTGCAAGAAATGCATATTTTTTATCCTTAGTGCGTTAAATTGCAAGTGACCACAACAAATACATAATAAACACCTGTCTGTCTGTGTGTGTATATATGAATACATATTTATAAAATCAAGTAAAAGGAAACAGCGAATGCTAGTGCTAAATCTGAATGATAATTACTTGTTTATAAAGTTTGTACCTATCCAATTGTCCATCAGAATAGAACCAATAAATACGCATTGGAATATAAAAACTGATCAAGATCAAACAATCTCCGCGCATGGAATACTCCGTAGGTAGCACCATTCAGATCGAATCACCGTACAAAATGATATTATTTGTAACGTAATCCGCGAACAACTACGAGATTGATATTACGCTGGGGTGATATTGACATTAATTTATATGGATACGGTTTAAAAATGTATAATGGGTAGTCGCCGACGCTAATAAAGTCCCCTGGGCGATGTGAATTTTTGCCTCGTAATAACTACATATTTCGCCACGCAATTTTGCGACCTATCAGTTTGGGACTGGCAACACATACTGGCTTAAACTATTGACAGTGAGACAAATTTATCTAAGTCTGCGATAGTGGCGCTGTCGTCTACAGAGATGAGAAATACTACGTATAGTGCCGTAAGTTCCTTTTTATGCCGCTGTAGCAGTTAAGTTGTGCTATTATTTTGGCGCGAAGCCGTTCCAGCGGCCATGATTGATCGACTAATTGGCAAGGATGACGGCGGGAGGTGTCCGATGGCAATTTTTTCGCCATTAGATACTCGCTTTTGCTCATTCCGTTCGTATGGGAAACTTTTTTGCGATATTGCGGTTTTGTTGTCAAACAATGAGTGATGCTCTTAATATGATGTTTGGATTTCCGAAGTTGTAATAAAGCCGAACGGGGAAGACCACGTTTGCCATCCTTATGACAAGTGTGGTGCATGAAAAGACAAAGGTCTCCCAAAAAAAATCTCAGCAGATGAGATCGATTAATAAATTCGTGATCCAGGGATTTCATGTTTAGCTGCTTCTTTGCTCCAAATTAGTCCATTCAAAGACCAATAAGTATAAGTCTCAAAGATTTCGTCTAAGCATGGGGTATCTTAAACGCCTCCCCTAATCAAGACTTTTGAGCGTAAAAGTGGAATATTACTCTGGAATACTACTCTTTAGGATTTCGAACAGAAGCACGTACTCAAATCAATAGAACTTTAACTACGAAAACGCCACATCCTATTTGTATTGCACGAATTTCTCAATTCTCGCACAGTCTGAGCTGAGTACCTATCGTTAGTAGCAAAGTTGATACCTACCCAAATCAGATTTATGTGAACCTTTTCCTTCTTTAAATTCGCGAACATAAATTTTGCACGCCTGGCGAACGCATTATACGTTTCACTTATAATGGCATCAATAAAAGGAATTATGCAAATAAGTTTGACAAAGCACGTGTCCGTGTTGAAATTAAAGTAAACTTTATTGTTAAATAGCGTGTAAAGTTCCTATCCTTTTGTACACGCAAATAGGGACAAAGTTAAACGGCACACGTTAAAGTTCTTATGCCAGACGCATAGAGTGCGTTTGCTTTATATTTTGTTTTTAATTCCCTGATTTCTACAGTCGTGGCCAGTGTCAATTTTCATTCGAAGTCAACTGCGTGTAAAATTTAAATAAACGATTTGTCGCTAATGCTTCCTAATTTGAATTTCTGTCGCGGTTTAGACATCTTTATTCGTTTGAAATTTGAATAATGGAAAATTCTCAACGCGTCAGTGATTGCTTTCATATTTAAAACCGGTTGCAAATGTTTCTGTTTTGTTTAGTGACGTCGCTACGAATTAATTGTATAAATGTAGTGATTAATTATATGTCGTTTAGTCACGCTTTGATGAGTTTAATATGTTAAACTTTTATGAAACTAAGTTACTTTGTTTTTATAGTCAAATGCTTCTACCTATATTGTAATTTGATGAACAAAACGAAATATTAGTACGAAAATCTTTAGTGACGATTCGTGTACTTCTTCTAAAAATAAGAAAAAAATGTAGAGCTAAATGTCCTAGGTACTTATATGAAAAAATCTTTCGACGTAATCAATGCACATTAACATACTTAACAAAGAGTCATAGGTATTCCATTTTATCACACACATTTTTCGGCAATTCGAAGACAAAATAAAATAAACATAGTGTAATAATAATAACTTCTTCGAATAAGTTTACAATGCTAAAAAAACTGAAAATTGTACGTAATTGTCTATGGAACTCTTACGTAAGGCAATCCTCGCAAGCCTCCCAAAAAATAATTGGCACACGACACCTCCATAACCTCCCGAATCCATAACCTCTAATTATCACGGGCCCCGATCCCAAGCCGGTGATAAATCAAACCGGTGAAATAATGCCCCCGCGGGGGCTACCAACTGTCGCGCGACATAATAGGGTCCTTTATCGTAACGAGCGGGCCATTGTAGTTTTTGAGCGGCGAAAAACACCTACGATTATTGGAGACGGTTCTGTTTACACTTTTGTAGTCAGTGGAATTTAAGTTTAAGGGCGTTTGAAAAACCGCTTGGAATATACGATTGATCTTTGTAGTCTATCGAAAATAATATCTGTACGAATACAAAAGATGGTCATACTAAAATCGTTCTGTTATAACTAGTACGCCTCAGCTTTAAGAAGAATACATGAAGGGGCCAAGAGCTCGAAGGCCCGGATTCATCTGGCCTCTTACTGCAGCAACACATACAGTTTTTTTTCTTTTATTTCCATTTATTTAGATGATACCCAATTATTTTGTTAAGCGTGACATCACTTTCAAAACAAATCAAAATCAATTCCTCACTGCAAAACAACCTCCCGACTTAGCATAATGCAAGCTAAACTTTTTTATAATTAATTCCTCTGGCAACCCCGCACGTGTCGAATTTTCCCGCGCATTGAGCATCCCATTTAGACTCCCGCAGGATTAGCGGAATCAATGAGATCGGTGTTGCCAGTTGTCATTCGATCGCTCCCCTAACAGGATTCAACTGGTGTTCGGCGATATAAAATTGCTTGGTGTTGTTCCACTGCACGGTGGAGTCATTGTTGAATTGTTGATGTAGAGTCTGTATTGAACAATGACAATATTTTTCAGGTCATAGTATCGCCCCCGTAGAGCGAAAAGTAACTATG
Source organism: Clepsis dumicolana (assembly GCA_963691665.1). Lineage (NCBI taxonomy): Eukaryota > Metazoa > Arthropoda > Insecta > Lepidoptera > Tortricidae > Clepsis > Clepsis dumicolana. The sequence continues at coordinate 25,001,837 of OY829506.1, read as the reverse complement.
TCGCGAAAGAGGCAAAAGCGATTTATCAAAATCACATTTTGTGGCTACAATTTCAGTTTGATCGTCATGACAATAGGAGCCATAGTTTTCGTTTTAGAAAGTAGAAATAATCATTAATTTGTTTAATTTTATTCTGCCACGTAAACCCGGTGGACATTTCATGTGAGAATTATAAAGTTTATTAAAACAAGACAATAAAACTACAAAGTAAACTAAATACTAAAACCTGCACCTCTCGGCAGGGTGCAAGGTCCGTGTAGATTGCTTCCACCGTATTACTAACTATAAGCATCAGAGCTTGCATTGTTGTGTTTCGCTGTTAGAAGGTATGAGAACCAAGGAAATTACTGGCACAAGAGACTTTCCATCTTGTCTTGACCCTCTGGGTTAGCAACGACTCTGAGAATTCTTTCACGACGTCACGACCTACTGGCTCGTTGGCTCTCTTTAATAAAATAAAATAAGTTGAATTGGGGTCGTGAGGATACCTGCACACTCCTGCGAAGCAATTCAATGATGTGTGTGAAGTTCCCGATCCGCACTGGGCCCGCGTCGTGGGAACTATAAACCAAGCCCTCTCATTCTGAGAGGAGGCCTGTGCTCAGCAGTGGGACGTAAAAAAGGTGTGATGATGATGAAGTTGCATTGGGGGAAACTTTTATTTTTAATTTTTTTTTATTATCTGGCAATGTATTGTCTGCACGGGTCAAACATTAGACCCAATTCCAGTGGTTGGATTGACTTGAAATTTGGCATGGAAATGTAAGTATGATAGATAGTACAAGTACAGTCATCAAAAAGTACAGTCGGCAAAAAGTACAGTCAGCCAAAGTGCTTGTAAGTATTAAAAACGATTTTTTAACAGAAAACTTATTTATTAAAAAGGTTTTTTTACATCACCCGATCTCTACGCAAATGTATGTTGACAGATCGCAGTGCGCTCCCGTCTCCTCACCCCGTTTGACCGCAGCCATAATAGAATCAAGACCGATTCGATTGCCCCCCTTCGGGCGTCCTCGGGTGTCCCCGGGCAACCTCGGCGTCCGAAGCAATCCGAGTCGAGTGTTTGACCACGGTGACGGGTAGTGCAGGTTTGATTATGTAAATAGGCGAAATGTTTGTTGAAGAAGGAAAATCGAGTCAATATAAAGGATATGTGAAGAATGCGGGGTAACAAAAATTGGATTTAATAGCGGGTTGGGTTAGGTTAGGTTTGCAAACCCACTCGGTTGCAAATGGCTTTATTATTATTACCTATTTTTGTACTTTTTAAAATATATAACTACTATACATTTATAATAACTTATTTCAGAGTTGCAAAAGCGCTCAGTCGATGCAACTAACAGTTCTCTCTCTCAGAGAATCAGCATCGCTATTCAGCGAGGCAACGCTGGCAGGCTTTTGGGCACCATGCCACGGGGGCCTTATTTAGATTTAATTTACTTTTAAGCTTTAGTTTATTTAGTTTTAGCTTAGATTTAGTGTCATTGTAAATTACTTTTATTATGTAAATAAATCATAAAAAATGTAACTAATGTACACACATAGTTATTTACCGACGTCCATATCACACAGCCTCGTCGAACGGACCTTTTATTCGAGGAGCGTGAAGACGCAGACCCTTTGGTCGCGTTAATCGAATCTGGACTAATGGGATTTCTTTCTTGAGGGGCGGCAAAGGATTAATTTATATCAATTTAAATGCAGCACGGGGTGATTCGGGGTTTAATGCGGTGATTATTTTATTGCGTGGACGTTACTGGGTAAGTAGTCATTGTGTTGGGTTAGGTTGGCCTTTTACTTGGTACAAAGTTGTAAGTTGCTTGTGAAATTTTGATTGAAAAAATATAGATGAAAATAATCGATTTATTGGTTATTTTTGTTTTTGTTTGTATGAAACATTCATAGTATGAAATTCAACATACAATGACAATGCAAAGAAAAATCTGTTGTTGAAAAATCTGTGCATTGTCATTGTATGTTGAACCAATACACGCTTTTGATGTGGAGTCTGTGTAGAACCCATTCGTTTGAAAACCCTTTGTAAGTATTTAACGTGAATCTACCGTGAGATTCAATCATAGTCATATAATCATCATTCGACCATAGCGATCATAGTGATATAAACAGATCACTCAGGTATGTCAGTCGAGAATTCCCAGAGGAAGGACTACGGATTAGTTCGAAACATGTCGGGCTATACTCGACTGACATACGTGAGTGATCCGTTTATTTCACTACCTTTGTAAGTATGTTTATCTATGTACGGTAGTTTGCAGCCCAAAGTGACGAACTGTGCTGAACGCGGTTTTTATTAAGTAAATGACAGCAAATTTGAGCTAAATCGACTTAGACAAGTGAGTCTATTTTTTTTTTTGTTTTAAAGAAAAACTATTTTCTTCCTAATCGCATCATCCCGTATACTAAAGCACTTTTTCCAAGCTTCGTTTGTGTGCAAAGCGTAATGTATGTGGGAACGGACACACGCGGACAAATTAGAATAAAGACGCCAACGGAGGCGCTGCGGGCCGGGAACGAAGTCTTTTTGCCGTCCGAGGAGTGATCATGTTAAATTAAGTTGGTTTTAATTGAATTTTAAAGTAAAGATAGAGTGAATACACCTACCTCGTATGCATCGCTTCGTAACAAGTCTATTTAAAAACAGGAAAATAAAGAGACGTCTTGTTCCTTGGACGAATTACCACTGGATTGGCAACGCCAGAAAAAAAAGAAATCTACTTCAACCGGTATTGGCGGTAATATCCCCATCGAATCCGAGTATCCTAATAGAGAAGTAACTGCTTAAATTACCGCCGTCTCTTAAAATTATGCGAGTACTCAGCGCTGGCAACTAATATTAGTGGCAAGAATTAATACTGAGAGGTAGAATCTGATAATTGCATTTTATTGATTTTACAAAAAAGTTGCGAGATTAACAGGCTCGTACGTCATAGTTGTTACTTGCGCGTGGAAAAGAAAAATCAGCTATTCGCTGACTATAGTTTTTACAAAAGTTTTTATGTAGCACTGTAATGTCCGTCTCTGTGGTAAAAAGCGGTTAATTTAAAGACCACAGGTCAAATACATTCCTGAAGTCTCAAAGATACGTAACCACGACCACGGAGCAAGTTTTTTTAGCAAAATAAAAACATTGTCATTCTAAAAACAAAATCAAACCAAAGCGCATGTCACACACACCAATACGAGTATTTTTCACTCGACATCTCGCTGCTAGTAATCTGCTAGAATCACAAAAAGTATAATTTTGCTCCCGCCGGCAAAACTACGTGTATGTAGACATGTCCGTTTGAATCGCGTGTTTGCCAACGCACTCATGGCACGGCTCTTACCACGGACGAGGAACATAATCACAAAATAACTAATCATCATCACCATCAGCCTATTTGTGTCCCAGCAGTGTAGCACGAGCGCCATTTTGTCGCTTGTCGCACAGTGCGTCCCTTTCATAGTGATGGAATCAGTGAAGGACGCACTGAGCGACAAGCGACAAAATGGGCTCGTGCTAGCCCCCCTGCTGGGCACAGGCCTCCTCTCAGAATGTTTTTTTTTTGGCTTGAGGGAGTTCCCACGCGGGCCCAGTGCGGATTGGGAACTTCACACACACACACCATTGAATTGCTTAGCAGAAGTGTGCAGGTTTCCTCACGTGTTTTACTTCATCGAAAAACTAAAATTACATAATGTAGTTTCGCACATAAATTCCGAAAAACTCAGAGGTGCGAGCCGGGGTTTAAACCCACGACGCTGTGCTTGAGAGGCCATAGGTCAAAGCACTATAGCCTTTATCACCGAATAACTAATAGTAGTACCTAAAGTACAGAAGGCTCACTCTCGTACCTACCTAAACTACGGAGTAACACCTTAGTGACATAATAGTAACTAACATACTAACATAAGGTTCACTAGATGGCGTTGTTTGAGCATGTATGTGAGTAATACCCCCGCTAAACAACGCCATCTAGTGAACAGTTACATTTCCGAGCTACGCAAGTTAGTATGGAGATTGGCAGTCTTTATATTACTTGTCTCTAGTAACGCTTACGGAATGGTCCGCCCCCACCGCAATCGGCTTCCCCGCATGTATCTTAGAACTGCATGTATCTTAGGACTGCATGTCTCTTAGGACTGATTCTATCTTAGGACTGCATGTATCTTGGGACTGCATGTCTCTTAGGACTGCTTCTATCTTAGGACTGCATGTGTCTTAGGACTGCATCTATCTTAGGACTGCATTTATCTTAGGATTACATGTACAGGGTGTTTGGTATAACGATGTAGGAACTTTAGGAGGTGATACAGGGGACTATTAGGAATAGTTTGAAGCCTATATGCCTTAGTCCAATATGTGATAGTTTTTTTTAATCAAGTTTTTCTGATTTTTTTAATTGGTACAGTCACCAGCAATAATATATGATTATGGACAGCACTGCAAAAATATCTGATCATGGTAGAAGGCAAAAATATATAACAACACTCGACGGCAATAAGATTTGATGGGTTGCGGCCGGCATTAATATCGTTCTCGGGTAACGGCATAAGTATCGGACACCGAGTCGCTTAAAAATATTTGATACTTGACGAAATCAAAAACATGTGATCAATCAGCAAATATGAACTTAATTCAGTAGTATTACGAATCTGATTTGAATGCAGCGATCTGACGCTTCTCGAAAACAGTACGTACTTGTCACTGTATATGTCTGTCTCATGTTTTATCTAAATCCAACAAAATCAGTTCTTCGTTTCTAATATGACATACCCTGTTGACGTATTATTTTTCCATATACTTTACCAAGGAGTTTAACCACTAATAACAAAAACTTCAAGCACAAAAATACTGCTCTTATTTTAAAAGCTGAGAAACGTGAGATAGATATACGTAGTGACAAGGACGCACTGTTTTCAAGATGCGTCAGATCGCTGCATTCAAATTAGATTCGTAATACTAGTGAATTAAGTTCATGTTTGCTGATTGATGACATATTTTTGATTTTGTAACATGTCAGATATTTATGCGGTCCATGTGATTTGATGTTTTTGCTTCCAAAGTGAATACATATTTATGCTGGTGACGAGTCACATAATTTTGATTTTGTATAGTATCAGATATTTTTAACCGACTCAGTGTCCGATATTTATGCCCTAAACCAAGAACGATATATATGCCGGCCGCAACCCATTAGATCTTTATGCCGCCGAGTGTCGTCATATACTTTTGCCTTCTACCGTGATCAGATATTTTTGCAGCGCTGTCATATATTATTGCTGGTGACTACCAAAAGTTGACATAAAAAATATTTTATATACAAACTGTGCAAACAATAAAATTTATATGTTTACAATTAACACCGTAATTGATTGATTAACCAATCACAAAAAAATCAGCCCTCCACTGGCTACACATTTTTTTTTATTGATCCTGTAGGTCACGATGAGTGGTTTCCGCCAAAAAAATTAACTTTATCGGGCTGTGAAAAAAAACTTCACAAGATATTAATCTTCCAATTACTTCAAAAACGTGCTTGATATGTTTACTGTAATTGAAAATAAAAATTACAACTTAATTGCAACAAATAAAAAAAATATCATGTTGAACGCCGGGATCGAACAAAAATGCTCCCCGTACGAAGTAGACAATTATGCAAGTTTATTCTTCGATCAAATAATTTATTTATTACAATTCATGTCCTCCAATTAAAAAAGCAACTAAAGACACTATTGCACGCACTTCACTTTAAATTAACTTTGCAAATTTTGCAATTAAATGATTAATCGTTAAATAAATAGGAGAATGGTACTTACTTACGCCACTAAATAAAATTTTAAAATCCCATTTTGTTAGACACAATGAGTGTTCTCTGTCAAAAATTAACCTTTTTACAGCTAATTAAATGTAAACAAAAACTGCTTAGAATATTGATGGTTAAAACATCAATATCATAAGTAGTTTTTATTATGCACACACACACACATCATTCATCATTTTGATAAACACAATGAGTGTTTTCTGTCTGTTACAGTTAATTAAATTTAAATAAAAACTATCTACTTAGGATAGTGATGGTTAAAACATCAATATCCTAAGTAGTTTTTATTTACATTGAAGTAGCTGTAAAAAGGTTAATTTTCGACAGAAAACACTCATTGTGTCTATCATAATGATGAATGATGTGTATGTGTGTGTGTGTGTGTGTGTGCGTAGTAAAAACTACTTAGGATATTGATGTTTTAACCATCAATATCTTAAGTAGCCTTTGTTTACATTTAATTAGCTGTAAAAAGGTTAATTTTTGAGAGAAAACACTAATTGTGTCTAACAAATAGTGATTTTAAAATTGTATTTAGTGGCGTAAGTGGGAGAATGGTATTTATTTATCGATTAATCATTTAATTGCAAGATTCGCAAAGTTAATTTAAAGTAAAGTGCGTGCAATAGTGTCTTTATTTGCTTTTTAATTGGAGAACATGAATTGTAAAAAATAAATTATTTGATCTAAGAATAAACATGCATAATTGTCTCCTTCGTACGGGGAGCTTTTTTGTTCGATCCCGGCGTTCAACATGTTGACCAGTGTTTTTTTTTTATTTGATGCAATTATGTTGTAATTTTTATTTTCAATTACAGTAAACATATCAAGCATGTTTTTAAAGTAATTGGAAGATTAATATCTTGGGAAGTTTTTTTTTCACAGCCCGATAAAGTTTATTTTTTTGGCGGAAACCACTCATCGTGACCTACAAAATCGATAATAAAAAAAAATGTGTAGCCGGTGTGGGGCTGATTTTTTTGTGATTGGTTAATCAATCAATTGTGGTGTTAATTGTAAAAAAAATAATTTGATTGTTTGCACGGTTTGTATAAAATTTATTTTTTTATGTCAACTTTTGGTACCAAGTAAAAAAATCAGAAAAACTCGATTTAAAAAAAACTGTCACATATTGGACTAAGGCATATAGGCTTCAAACTATTCCTACTAGTCCCCTGTATCACTTCCTATAATTTCTACATCGTAATACCAAACACCCAGTATTTTAGGACTACATGTATCTTAGAACTGCATGTATCTTAGACCTGCATGTACCTTAGGACTGCATGTATCTTAGACCTGTATGTACCTTAGCACTGCATGTATCTTAGGACTGCATGTATCTTAGGACTGCGTGTACCCTAGGACTGCTTCTATCTTAGGACTGCATGTATCTTAGGACTGCATATATATCTTAGGACTGCATGTATCTTAGGACTTGTGGCGAATGGACAGACGTCATCGCTTTCATGTAGTGATAATAACAACTATTTATTACAGAGTGTTCGCCGATTGAGGATACAAACCTGCCACCATACATTAAGGCGAATCGACTTGAACTTCACACATTTTACGTCAATTAGCACGTTAATTATTGGTTTAAAGCAAAATATCACTGGCAATAAAGACAACTATGTAGTCTAGATTGTAGTGATCATAATAAAACAGTGTAAATCGAGACATTGTTGCGTAGAAAACATGTTTTATTAACTTGACCATTTTGGTCATAAAATCAGTGGTCAACACTAAACTGGTTGCCATTGCGACAAGTAGTACTAATAAAGTGACAAATTGGATTAGAGGTGGACACAGAGCACAGATGAAAGGAGATGTTAACGCGCTGTGTCGGTTGATTGTGTGCGAGCTTTGGCATATTAGGTATGTGGTAGTTTTTCTGGTGTAAGTTTGTAGGAACGTAACAAATTTTGACATAAAATGTAGTGCCAAAATAAGCCAAAGACTGTTTCCGTTTGTCTCCTGTAGTTGTTTGGTTTTCGCTGTTTCAAATACCATTAGTGACAAAAATGTTATTGTATAATCCACCAGTTGGCCACCAGTCCACCACAAACAAAAGATATTGAACGGCGTTGTAAAGTCGTTAAAACATAACCGCTTTCAGCCCAACAGATTAATCGACTCTATCTCTATTACTCCATTAACAATAGATTACAAATGCAGTAATAGAAAAAGGGCATTTTTCTAAGACGTCTTTCTAAAATAACAGTCTTAGGTACCATCCAATAGCATTGTTGTTACTAATGGGATTTGAAACAGCGAAAACCGAATAACTATAATAAAGCGTATACCTCAGAATAACACATAGGTTACTTTTTATCCCGGAAAATTGCATAGATCCCACGGGATAGTGATAGCTAGTGTATTAGAAAAGAGTCATGTGGAATCTTGGTACTGTTTCTGTTTGTGAATGAAATGATTAATATGGGTACAACAGCCTTTTTCCTCCGAGGTAGCTCTACATTTCCTGCTCGTGTTCGGGTATTCGTAAAAGATGCAATATGTCGTGGTTCACGTGAGCGACAGAGAAGCATGACCGAATCTCGAACACAAACACGAAGTGAAGTGCCATTGTTGCAGTGCCTATGGTAGAGGCCCACAAATAGTAAAATATTCACGTGTAGTTATTCCATGCGGGCGTCCGCCGATCACCGTCGCGGATTAAACTATTAACACAACTAGACGCCATTTATGCATGCTTCTATGTTCCCCTTTTAGACAAAACACAAATTTAAACCTTACAGGTTTTAACACTAGATCCGTGTTTGAAAAAAAATAAAAAATCTGACTTTAGATGTCTCAAATAGTTCCAATTTTGAATCTCCTGCGCGTTTGCTCTATTTGTCCGTTTATGCTGGCCAGTCTTTTTTGGTTTTCGATAGGTTTGATGTCTGTAATCCAAAATAAAAAAGGTGAGCTAGCCAGTGTTGTTGATAGGTATATAAGACTATAATTCCATATCTATTGCATAATAAGTTACACTATCATCTACACCCTAAGATGTGTAAGTACTGTGCGGGGTAAGGCGAGTGCGAGCGAGCTAGTAAATTTACGTCTTTACATCTACCCTCGAAACAGCCTTTCGAAATCTTAATTGATAAAAAAAACCACTGTTAATAGTTTCACGTCACCATCAGAATAGTGTCGTTAAACCGGTATAAACCGCTACGAACCGGTATAATCCGCCGCTGGTCGCCTGGCAACCACTAATTGGCGGCGTTGGGTGACGCGACACGATGGACGGGACATCCGAGACGGTATTCTGTGTAAACGGGCGGGGGGGTATTTTGTTTATTTAGTTTTTCTTCCGCATAAAAAACCTTTTTTATTTGCTTTTGGAATTGGATGTTAATGCAAGCCAACATGACAATGGCATGATCAATCACACAGTGGATTTCAGGAAGCGAATTACTCTTTCTATCTTTGCTCTTCGAATCCTGTATAGCTAAGTACTGTAATGTATTTCTTTCACATCTGACGCAGAAAGATTACTGTAATAAAGACGTGTGGCATCATAGCTCCTAAGCTGATACACATGATTTTTTATTCGAAAGTAAGTTTAATCGAGATTATTCTTGGCTAAGTTTCGTTAAAATCGGTTCAGCTGTTTTTGAAGTATTTGACTTTTAAATAAAAATGTCGGAGGTTTTTCAAGTTTTCTAAATTGTAGACCCAGCTCCATATAGGATTCGGCTTCATCTCGTGCGTGATCCACGTTGATGCCTAGTATAATCTGCATTCTAAACATCTAGAAACATCAGATACAATCTGTAGGTCTCTACAAGCGTATACTTCGTTTGTTTTAGCATTAAAAAGAATAAATAAATCTTGACATGTCTTTTTATTGGAAAACGTTTTTTTAAAATAAGTATCCGTTACATAAAAAATCATAACAATGAAAATACTTTAATCGCATTGTTATTTAATTGTTACTTGCTGTTCATCATCATCATCATCATCATCATCAGCCTATTTACGTCCCGCTGCTAGGCACAGGCCTCCTCTCAAAATGAGAGGGCTTGGGCTATATAGTTCCCACGCGGGCCCAGTGCGGATTGGGAACTTCACACACACCATTGAATTGCTTCGCAGGAGTGTGCAGGTTTCCTCACGATTTTTTCTTTCACCGAAAAGCTCATGATAAATTACAAATGTAATTTCGCACATAAATTCCGAAAAACTCAGAGGTGCGAGCCGGGGTTTGAACCCTCGACCCTCTGCTTCAGAGGCAATAGGTCAAACCACTAGGCTATCACAGCTATACTTCCTGTTGCTTATTTTTAAAAGGCGTTTTTCTATAAAATTACACGTCAAGATTGTTTCATTCTTTTTAATGCTAAAATACATAAACAAAGTATTGAGTAAATAGGTTGTTACTGAATGAATCAGTGAGTTACACCTTTGTTGGCCCAATCTGCACTTTGCATCAGGCGGGATAGGTAGAGGTCAATCGCTGTACAGACGGACAGGCGGACGGACTGAGTCGCGCCATAAGGGTTCCTTTTTAACCGACTTCAAAAAAAGGAGGAGGTTCTACGTTCCAGTGTATTTTTTTTTGTTATGTATGTACATCGATTACTCCGTCAATTGTAGACCGATTTTCAATTGTTTTATTTTATTTGAAAGGGTATACTCCTGAGGTGGTCCCATTGTCACCAAGTCATGATCTGATGATGGGATCCCAGGGTAATCGAGGGCAACTCTCAAATTTTACAGGCACGTACTATGTGTTTCATATATTTTCTAAGGTTATTCAAGTATCTGCGTCTGGTAGTCATCATCTCATAATGATGAGGTGATGATGGAAGGTACAACTCCTTAGCGGTTAGGAGTTGGAGGATAATTCTGAAAACGTTAAATCATTATTCGAAAGGGTATACTCCTGAGGTGGTCCCACTGTCACCAAGTCATGATCTGATGATGGGATCTCAGGGAAATCGAGGGCAACCCTCAAATTTTACAGGCACGTATCATGTGTTTCATATATTTTCTAAGGCTATTCAAGTATCTGCGTCTGGTAGCCATCATCTCATGATGATGAGCTGATGATGGAAGGTACAACTCCTTAGCGGTTAGGAGTTGGTGGATAATTCTGAAAATGTTAAATCATCATTCGAAAGGGTATACTCCTGAGGTGGTCCCACTGTCACCAAGTCATAATCTGATGATGGGATCTCAGGGAAATCGAGGGCAACCCTCAAATTTTATAGGCACGTATCATGTGTTTCATATATTTTCTAAGGCTATTCAAGTATTTGCGTCTGGTAGTCATCATCTTATGTTGATGAGCTGATGATGGAAGGTACAACTCCTTGACGGTTAGGAGTTGGAGGATAATTCTGAAAATGTTAAATCAACGTAAAATTGTGAAATAAAAATCTTTTAACAAAAAAGTAAAACCGCCTTCAAAAAAAACCTTAGAAAAAAAACGTAAAATAATCCTCTAAAATAATGATAAATAAATTAAATTAAATAAAATGCGTTTATTTCGGACAACAGAAACTAAAGCCTAAAGTTTTATGGCCTAGCACTAAGCAGCAGAAATATGAAGTCGGTGCTTCATTCAAAGAATATTCCGCTCGCACCGCACTGACTTCATATTTCTGCTGCTTAGTGCTAGGCCATAAAAGTTTAGGCTTTAGTTTCTGTTATCCGAAATAAACGCATTTTATTTTATTTTATTTATTTATCATTATTTATCGTTTTTTTGAAGGCGGTTTTTACCATTTTGCTTCGGAACCCTAATGATACTTAACCACCTTTTTTGAAGTCGGTTAAAAAGGGAAACAGAGCACTGTAGATGATAAAAAGCCGTGACAGCTTTAGTGGTTTGACCTATATGGCCTCTCAAGCAGAGAGTCGTGGGTTCAAACCCCGGCTCGCACCTCTGAGTTTTTCGTAATGTATGTGCGGAATTACATTTGTCACGAGCTTTTCGGTGAAGGAAAGCATCGTGAGTAAACCTGCACACTCCTGCGAATGATGTGTGTGAAGTTCCCAATCCGCACTGGGCCCGCCCAGAACTATAGCTCAAGCCCTCTCATTCTGAGAGAAGGCCTGTGCCCAGCAGTGAGACTTAAAAAAGAACAGGGTGGTGATGAGATGATAATTAAAACGTGTTCCAATCGAACCCCAATTAACACTACACGTGCGCTGCTCACCCTGCTCACAAAATGACTAAAGAATAAAGATTATTACAGGTGTTCCTTACACTACACCGAAAGGGCGTCAAACTATTGTGAAAGACACCTGCGCGGGATTACACGCAGTCACTGAGTTTAAAATGTAATTGGATTACAGATGCGCTTTTGAAAAGGACATTTAGAAATGATTTTTGAAACGAAGTCAGTTTCGTAAGGGACACGTCGCCACGTTTGTCAACTTAATTTTAGCAATTGAAACCTGCATGTCTGCAGGTGCCAACTATTAGAGCAGTGTCCGGCACTGGAATTTGCTATTTGGGGAGTTTTGAATCTGTCTAGCTAGAACTAATCTTTGGGCAAACACGTTTTTGCTAGGTAGATGTGCGTTCTTTATTTAGAAGTAATAATAATGACTTAAACTATAAAGTACAACTAACTACGTACAAAAACTCAAACTTTGATTTACCTTGTTACTCAGCTTTTTGATTCTGACGTGGAGGCGAAACCGGAGGAATTACTGTGGCTGTTAGCAAAGAAGAATTTCACCAGTCCTCTAGGTTGGCATCCCATCTGCATTCCTTCTAGATTCAAGAACTACTTTTAATTTTAATAACAAAATAATCATAAATACAGTAACCTTTCATGTGTTCCCGTAAATTGAGTTGTCTATTAAGGCGGCGTGTTATCGCCAATTATAATTAGTGCAAATGACGCCGCCATTTCTGCCCGGCGTAACCGGCTTAACGCACGGTAGCGTCGGCAAGAGTACCCGGATATCATTCATTTTTACTATACTTATGCGAGTGGTAGGACCGCTACTGCCATCTTACTCGCTAATCCTGCCGCTAAGCTGTGCTTGCACTGTTTGCGTTCCGGTGTGGAGAGTAAGGCAGCCGGTGCAATTACGGGCGCAAGAGGCATTTCATGTTAGCTCTCTAGGGTAGCAATGCATCTACACACCCTCCGGGGTTGCGGGGTCTATGGGCAGTGGTGATCATTTACCATCAGGTGACCCACTTGCTCGTTTGCCTTCCTTGTCGTTTAAAAAAAAACACAAATTTGTTACCATATTTTTAGGATTCCGTACCTCAAAATACCACTTTCTTGTCCGTCCATCTGTCATTCTGTCTGTCAACTATAAGTCAAACAAAACCTACAGGATATTCATTCCCACTGACCTAGTCATGAAATTTGACACGAAGTCAGGTCTCACAATACAAGTCAAGGGAAAAATCCGAAAGATCGAACCCTCGGTGTGCGAGTCTGTCTCACACTTGGCTGCTTTCTTCTTCTGTCCATTCACTAAATGCTGAAAATAGGTCAAATCTACTTCATATGTGCCTACGGCATAAATATTACACTTTCTGTCGGCTATAACAAGTTACATTTAAGAAAAGCGCCGCTAAAGTGGTAGTTCCGACATGCTGACCTGATAATGATGGGCCACAAGGTTGGTATGGACCTTGAACATACAGAATACTTTGTAGACCTTAAAACAGACTGCTGATAAAGACAAATATTACTCGAGTAACCATGGCCTACCATTGACCGTAGGTCAACTCCAACCAAAGTGACGCCGTTATGTCGAAATCCACTACCTATGATCAAATCTGGTTTTATTCCATCCTCCGTCGGTACATCCCACAGGCAATCATGCTAAAGAAATTTGCTTAGTGAGTATTTTTATAATGTCGTTATGTTTTATGTGGTGATATTTACAAAGATCAAACGCAAACAAACACATTAGGTCTGTCTCAACTCAAACGATATTTACCTTTGATCTTTGTAACATCGTCACATAAACTACATCCACCTTGTTTTTAACCCTGAGACAACTAAACACCAGCCAATAGGTAGCTGTAATGGAATATGTATTATAAAATGTAATTTACCTACCTTTCGGGGACGAGTTACGAGTTCCTACGAGGCCTTACGATCCTTACAAGCTCTTGTCACTTACGAGTTGCAAAAGCGCTCGGTCGATGCAACTTATGACCAAAGGGCTGGCAGTTTCCTCTCTCAAAGAATCAGCATCGCTATTCAGCGAGGAAACGCTGCCAGCCTTTTGGGCACCATGCCTTAGTTTTAGTTTAATTAGTTTTAGCTTGGATTTTATGAGATTGTAAATTGCTTTTGTTATGTAAATAAACATTTTCTACTTATGATAATGACATGCAAACCTTAGGGTGGCAAAAGTGACGACAAAATCATTTTCCAAAACGTATCCAAAATACCTGGTTATTCAGTGCTCCTGCTGTCCCTACACCCGGTCTCGGGGCGTGTCCCGCCCGGTTAAACAAAGCCAAGCCAATTATTATTAAATATTCGCAGCCCGACTGATGGCGTCTGTAATGGCGCGCGACAATGCCAGTTAATAATGGCCAGGCCTTCATTAGCGCCGATAAACCAGCCCATTGTTGTTTGGTGATGGCAAGGTAGGATTATGGTATTTATAAGTGGAGGTTGCAATGGAACTTATTTTGTAATGTTTTCACTGACATTCATTATGAGCTATCGTCACTTGTTTTTAGAAAAAAATACTTTGTGTCAAGTGTCAAGTAATTTCCGTGACCAAATAAGCCTCCACACCGGTTCAGCATTGCAAGCACTACGGCTTAGCGGCAGTATTTTCAGCCCATAAAAACGCGTTTTCACGTCATTTGTTTGTTTTTGAGCTACGAGGGCTGTTTGATAAGTACCCGTTTTCTAAATATATTAATATCACTGGCCGCAAATAAGTATACCACCTTTTTAAGCCATTTTTCAAAAGCGGGAAAATTAAAAAAAAATGGCATTATTTTGTTTTTTTTTCTCATTTGACAACGATTCAGTGAAGGCGTGAACTTAAAATTGTTAAAATGGAGAAAGAACAGTATCGGTCTGTAATTAGATTCTTATTTTTGGAAGGAAAAACATGTGATGAAATAAAAGTAAGAATGCAAGCGGTTTACCATGAATGTGCTCCTTCTATGACAACCGTCAGATATTGGTATAGCGAGTTTAAGCGGGGGAGAACAACCGTCTTTGATGAAGATCGCCCAGGCCGGCCAGTTGAGGTGACTACAGACGATATGGTTAAGAAAATTGAAAATATCGTTTTAGCCGACCGCCGAATTAAACTTCGAGAAATCGTTGATGCTGTAAACGTTTCAATCGAGAGGGTACAACACATATTAGAAGAAAAATTGGGTATGAAGAAAGTATCGGCGAGGTGGGTGCCGCGTTTACTCACGGAGGAGCAAAAACGGAACCGACTGACTACTTCAGAGCAGTGTTTGGCCGTGTTCAAACGTAACCCGAAGGAGTTTCTGCGTCGTTTCGTGACCGTGGACGAAACGTGGGTCCACCACTACACCCCGGAAATGAAAGAGCAGTCGAAGCAGTGGATTTTACCGGGTGAACCTGCTCCAAAGAAAGCAAAAACCGTCCCATCGGCTGGAAAGGTCATGGCGACCGTTTTTTGGGATTCGCAGGGTATTATACATATTGACTATTTAGAAAAGGGAAAAACAATAACAGGGCAGTACTATGCCAATTTATTGGGTGAATTTGACGCCGTGTTGAAGGACAAACGACCCCATTTAAAACAGAAAAAAGTACTGTTTCATCACGACAACGCCCCGGCTCATTCGTCCAGAGTTGTGACGGCTAAATTAGCACAGTTACGCTACGAACTATTGTCTCACCCCCCGTATTCTCCAGATTTGGCCCCATGCGATTTCTTTTTGTTTCCCAACCTAAAAAAATGGCTCGATGGCAAGCGATTTGGATCAAATGACGTAGTCATTGCCGCCACAGAGGCCTATTTTAATGACTTTCCAAAATCATACTTTTTGGATGGTTTATTGAAGCTTGAGTATAGGTGGAACAAATGTATAGAGTTAAAAGGTGACTACGTAGAAAAATAAATGCATACATACAAAAAAAAAAGTTTTTTTTTTCCATAAACGGGTACTTATCAAACAGCCCTCGTATATGAATCAATCTTAGTAGGTACCTTCCTTCTCTTACTAAAATTTCCTATTCATACGATTTAGAACATCAATATTTCGACAAGATCATTCGGTAATCCAATTTTCATGAAACTGATACCGTCTCTCAGCATAGTGCTATTGCGTCATTCCCCCCGGCCATTGTATTGCGGTGTTTGGCCGGTCCGATTTCATATTCGATTATAACTGGCTTCCGACCCTGTTTTATACAAATGAAGTAGTCGGATTGCGGAAAAAGTTCAGTAAAATAATTAGCTGTTATCTGTGTAACAAGAGGACCTAAATCTTATCTTGGTTCGTTGTTAGAATATTCTATTTCATTAATCATTTTGTTTCGATAATTTAACACTTTATGACGGTGAAACGATGATTGTGCATATTTTTTCCCGAAATAAAAAAACATGAATTAGGTACTACATAAAATAGGTATAATTAAATAGCCCGCGGCTCAGAGACTAGAAAGTTTAGATTAGTCATCTAAAGTAATTTGTAAGGAGTGAGACCTCAAGAATACTACGTACCTAACTATGTATTAATACGTTAACGTAGCACGTAGCTATTACTACGCTTTCATTTTGTTCGTAGCTTTTGCTACGAGCTACGCAGACATGCGTTGATATGACTCACAGTGCCCTAAGCACGACTTGTCGAATCCTGCGTCACGTAAAATCGAATAGTAAGCTATAACGAGTTTGTATGACGTTTGGAACAGCGCCCGCCCGTGAGCGTATTTGGAACTAAAATTTAGTATGAGATTTCTCGATCTCGATACGATAACCGTAACGTAACGCAGGATTCGACAAGTCGTGCTTAGGGCACTGATATGGAGTACTTGTGGTTCCTTGGTGTTAATAAGAATAATAATAAGAAATCTTTATTTCGCAACAACAATACAGTAATAGAGTAATGTGCAGCATTCAGTGTCTGTTCGCTATTCATCGAATTAAGACGTGTGTACCTGTGCGATAACATTGCGCGGCATAGTAACCGGTTTGGGTTGTTTACGCCGACTGCGTTATACCTAACGCATCAGCTTATCGAACGGTGCATCGAGTTTATTGTTAGTGCAAATGAACCTTACGGACAATGGGTGAAAGTGCTAATTTGGATGGCAGTGAGCTTACCAGTAAGGTGTATTATAGGCATGACGACATGGAGGACGACACAGGCATTATGGAAGAAATAGAAATATTAACTACGAGTACTTTAGAAGGAGAGGAAAATACACGAAAAAGAGGCTTAGAACTAGGTCAAAAGGAAGAATGGGAGGAAGTAAGACGAAATGCAAAAAAAAAAACTCCACTGCGACTAAATAATGATAGACAGACTCAGCAGGAAACACCATGTCAAGTTTCAACAACATGCAAAAGTACATTTCCAAAACAATTCGCGTTAGCAAAACTTTTACAACTACACGGTATAACCGGCATCTTAAAAGTGAAGTATGTTAATCCATACAAACTCTTAATTAACTTTGAAAACGAGGAAAAGGCACAGAAATTCATTACCCATCAAGAATTTACACGATTAGAATGGAAAAGACAGAATACTTCAGAAGTAGGTCTATCACACGGTATGGTAAAAGACATTGATCTGGATCTCACGGAGGAAGACTTGATACAAAACATCGAGAGTGAGTGTGAAATAGTTGCTGCCAAGCGTCTCAACCGCAGGTGCCCAGATGGATGGACAGCAAGTGAGTCGGTAAGAATTGGATTCAAAGGACCTAACTTGCCGTCCTATATATACTTATGTGACCTTAGAATCAAAGTAACTCCATATGTGTTTCCGGTAACACAATGCTCGCGATGTTGGCGATTTGGACACACGACCAAACTGTGTCCTGCTAATAGGGCAGTTTGCCCTAAATGCGGGGAAAGACATGTGAATTGTGAAATTATGCAATTTAAATGCGTTAACTGTTCCGGTCAACACATGGCCCTGGCCAAAGAGTGCCCTATATATGTAAAAGAGAAACGTCTTAGAGAAATAATGGCTGAGTTCCATTGCTCGTATCAAAAAGCACTTACTATATATGTTCCACCATCGCCCTCACCAGATCCTGGTCTTAAATATCCTGATAATAACATCAAAACTCCCACTGTCAATCCTGGTCTCACCAGCTCACTTAACACAAATTCCCCGTCATACAGTGATGTTCTCAGACAACCACAACAAAAAGGACGACAACCAAATAACATGGTTCACCAAATAAACCATAAAGCCTACCAGCAAAAAGAGACTCACGTCGCCGCGCGAAGTACAGAGAATAGACAGGAGACCGCCTCGCCAGTTTTGCAAGTAGTCGAGCGGCCACAACAAGGTGAAAATGATAGTACAAGAAGAAGAGAGCCCCCGCGGCAGGATGGCAACGACAGAAAGGAAGATGGAGAAGGGATTAAGTGCTTTGATGACCTGCTGGAACGATTAAGAGAACTTATTTTTATAAAAAATATAAGTTTTAGTGACAAAATCCAAATTGTGTTCGAGTGTATTAAAGAGTGGTTTATGTCCTTTGTTTGTAAAACGTTAAGTGAGATACCATTGCTGAAAAATCTTTTGAACCCTTGTAATGGATAACAGTCGAAATAAGAGAATCATTAACTTAAATTTACTTCAGTGGAATGCACGTAGTATTAGGCCTAAATTAAGAGAGTTTGAAAATCTACTTTATCAGGAAAAAATACACATTGCCGCTGTGAGCGAAACATGGCTTGATCCTGAGAGTAATTTAGCATTAAAAAACTACAATATCTTTCGAAAAGACAGAGACTTGTCTTACGGAGGAGTTGCTATATTAACCCACAAATCAATACAGGCTCAAGAGTGTGTCGTCCCCAGTACAATAAACCCTGGTATTGAAACGGTACATGTTAAAGTATATAATTGTGCTCCACTAGAATATATAATATCTGTTTATTGTCCTTCTGATATTTCTACATCTCGTAGTGATTGGGATGCATTGTTTTCGATAGTTAATTACCATACTGTCATCCTTGGAGACTTCAACGGCCATCATACTGGTTGGTCATATAAAACGAATACAAGGGGTTCTCAAATTTTCGATTCATTGCTAGATCATGACTTTGTTTATCTTAATAACGGAGAACCCACCCGTTTTCAGTTGGTTGAAAATAATATTCGAGCCTCTTCACCCGATGTATCCTTTGTGTCGTTGGACATTGCGTCTCTGTTCTATTGGTCGGTTACAAATGAATGTCTAGGTAGCGACCACAATATTATTAAATTAAGCACTCGACTTGAACTAGATGCTAATATATTTAAAAAAAGAAATTTCATGAAGGTGGATTGGGAAGCGTACAAATCATACTCAGAGGAACTTTTTCACGATTTGGTGCTACCGGTGGATCCCCAAAACGCCTACGACGCCTTCTTGGAGTGTCTAAACAAAGCCGCAGAAAAGCATATTCCACTTAAAAGAATTAGTCTAAATCCAGAGACTAAATTCAAACCCAAACCTTATTGGAATGCGGAGTTATCCAGATCAGTTGCACTTCGTAGGTTGGCTTTGGCCAAGTTTAGGCGCAATCCCACACCAAGCAATTTAAATGTATTAAAAGAGAGGATTGCCGAGACACAGAAGCTTCTTAGGACTTGTCAAAACGAAGCATGGGAGAAGTTCTGTTCCAGTTTAGATGAAACGACGTCCGCCAGTATTGTGTGGCAGCGAATGAGATGGCTGAAAGGTTACCGCTCACCCAGAAAGCATGTTGAGCCTGAAATAGCCAGCAAGCTCCTGAGTAGCTTATCCCCAGATTACGTGGCACCACCTAGACCTTTATTTACCTCCAGAAACAGCAAATTAGAAGTTAACGTAAGTCTGCCTGAAATGGAGAAGTGTATAAAGGCAAAAGATACTGCTCCAGGAAGCGATGACATATCTTATAGTATGATAAAAAATCTGTCTGAAAATGGGAAAAAAGTTTTGGTCTCCTTATATAACATCTTTTTAGACAAGGGTTTTGTCCCCAGACAATGGAGAATCACTAATGTGATCGCCATTCCAAAACCAGCCAGAGATACGCGGTTGCTTTCTTCTTTACGACCAATAGCCATGCTTTCATGTGTATTAAAAATATTCCATTCTATACTACAAAGGCGATTAGAGTGGTTCTTTGAAACGGAAGGTTTATTTTCAGATAAAACAGTGGGTTTTAGGCGATGGAGATCGTGTTTAAATAATTTAGCTCAACTGATCACTAACGTGCAGAATGGTTTTTTGAATAACGAAGTGGCTATCGGGTGCTTCATTGATATTGATAGTGCTTACAATAATGTTGAACTCACTAACCTTATGCATGTCTTGGATCGCTTCAGAATTGGTCACGTAATTTGTAATTATTTATGGGAATATCTCCGAGAACGACATCTCAACGTACAAATAGGCAATACTCAAATGTCACGTCACACCAACCGGGGACTGGCTCAGGGCGACCCCTTATCGCCTCTTCTGTTTAATATAGTAACTATAGATGTATGCAGAAAACTGAATGAAGTTAATGTATCTCAGTATGCTGATGACTTTGCTTTATACATTTCGAACACAAACATTCAAATTGCGGAAAACGTATTACAATCTGCCTTAGATAGGCTTTCATCCATTTTGAGTGTGACTGGACTGGAGATATCACCAAGTAAAAGCGAAGTATGCATCTTTCAGAAAGGCCATAAAGCATTACAAGTGAATCTTAAAATTAACAACCGACGACTACAATTAGTACAAAATGTCAAATATTTAGGTCTCTGGTTGGACAGGTCTTTACGCTGGGCTAAGCATATTAACGAAATCAGCGGGAAAGTCCAAAAGTTCTTGAACATTCTTAAGGCTCTGGCGGGGTCTAACTGGGGTGTTCATCCTAAACATATCAGAAGAGTGTATATAGCAGTTGTCAGAAGTCGATTGGATTACGCCAGTTTTCTGTTTGATGAAGCTTCACAGTGTCATACAAACAAATTGGATACAATTCAAAACCAAGCTATGAGGATCATTGGTGGATTTATTAAAACGACTCCAATTCATGTGATGCAAAGTGAACTTTGCCTCCAGCCCTTAAATATAAGAAGATGCTACCTGGCTGGTAAATTCTGGTTTAAATGTAAATCACTCAAATTTAACAGGGACATGATAACATTACTCGATGATCTAAGTCATAACACCACAGCCTGGAAAAGAAGGAAGGAACCACTATTGTGGACCATGCGGAGAGTCTTCGAGAACGTACAAGTGTCTTGCAGCAATAAGCTAGAAATGTTCTCATTGGATTGGTGGCTAAGCTATCAAGATATTTCCGACGTCATTATGTGTAATATCGATGTCGTAAAAAAAGCAAAAAAGAATTATAACAGTTTTGACCTGAGACACGTTTGTATATCGTATCTGAATAAAAGATACGCAGAGTGCTATAAAATGTATACAGACGGTTCCAAGGATGTATGTGGATTGGGAGCTGCGTTTTTTGATCCACAATTGGTCATGGGTCACCGCTTCAAAATTGAGTCTGATGTATCTATCATGTCCCTTGAACTCCATGCCATTTCAGAAGCATTATCGTACATTGAAAACATCGGTCAAACGAATATTGTCATATTCACAGACTCTAAAAGTGCTCTGCAACATATAGCTCGGTGTACCTCGACTTATCGAGGAACACCGATAGCTTATGGGATTCTTGATCTAATTTGGAAATTAAAATCCAAAAATATTAATATAATGCTTCAGTGGATTCCATCTCATATAGGCATTGAGGGCAATGAAGTGGTAGACCGCTTAGCCAGGGAAGCATGCTCAGAAGGAACACTCATACATATATTGCCATACTATACAGAGGCATTCAGTAAAGTGAGGATTCACTGCTTACAGTTATGGAAAGAGTTTTTTGACCAGCGATCACAAGAAAAGGGCATCTGGTATAAGACAATTCAACCTGAGCCTTTACAGTCTCCATGGATAAGCAATTGCTCCCAATCGCGTTTGATACTGGTGATGGCGATGAGACTCCGCTCCGGTCACATTCCAACTAATAAATTTAAATTTTTAATGGGGAAATCCGACACTCCCAACTGTATTGACTGTGGCGTAGTTGAAGACATTTACCATGTGTTAATGGAATGCGTGCGGACCGGGCCTCACCGCCGTACCTACGACGTAGGTTCTTGTAATACTACATTGGCTGATCCGACATCAGACGAAGCCAAACGTCTGTATAAGATCTATAAACTCTGCATGTAACCTATAAAATTTGTAATTGTGTATCTCTTTGATAACGTATGGAGCGACATGATCGTTTGTCGACCAAGCTCCTTAAATTAAAGAATTAAAAAAAAAAAATGTGCAGCATTAATGTGGTCGCCATTTATTGTTTAACCTGTCGACAAGGACTTTTGATGTATTTAACTTGAAGTGTCTTTAGAAGGTAATAGGTACTTACCTACAGTTAAATTCAATTCCAAACTGCCTCTTTTCTATCATTTTGTACACGAAATCGTCAATTAAATGTCCAAATACACGTAACAAAACAATTTCATCCATCTCATACAAATATCTGATTTATTCCCTACACAAATGGTGTCACATTAACACACAATTAACTTGGTTAGTACAAACAAACCAACAATAGGGCCCCAATTGCGTTGCGTTATTTTTTAGGGTTCCCTGTTGTTATACTTGTATACGTTTGTCTATTCATAGACCGCAATCACGTCCGATCGGATACGAAAATGTCGTCTAAGATGGAGCAAGCTTGCCTAGAAAATGCCCTTTCAACTTGGAAAACAGCCAGATTGTACTTAGTGTCCAGGGACGACAGATACAGGTAGGGAACTTCTTAGCCGTGCAGATACTAAATAAAGGAAGACCGAAAATGCTTTGTGCGAATTATGCGTTGACTGAATTATGAGGATTTTACTTGTGGATAATATCGAGCTTAGAGATACCTACTTAAGTATTACGCAAACAGATTTTTCATGAAAACATATACATGACACGGAGTTCTTTTAAGCCTTTTTTGTGATACAATCATAATTTACAGTTTTTTTTACTGTTCCAAGCTGCTACTTCATCATTTCTCCTGAAGTTTTTTCGCTACGGGCAACTGTCAACATAAAACATCAGCGTTGACAACACAGTTCACGTAGGCCGTAGTGTCAAAATTTTGATACTATATGACAATGATACTACTTTGACCGTAATTTGACTTTGAATAACCTTAGAGAATCCCTTTGGTTGGAAAAAAGTTGTCGCGCATTTATTCCTTTTGCACACCCTTAATGGTTAGAAAGGGATATCTCCTTCATTTCCGTGACAAAAACTTAGCGTGGTGAAGCCCCTGAATGTCACTAATCCAACTTTAGATTCTAATCTAGGTGTCTCCAAGGCTATAATGGCTGTTACTGATCCAGTGTGTCACACCTCATCTGCATTCTTCATCAGATAGGATAGCATAGCGGTCAATCACTGGTAAGTTTTCTGTAAAAAGTTATTTTCCATATACGGAATCCTCCGAACTATTTGTTTTTTCACAAACAAAACAACGTCTCTTTATGGCCAGAATGACAATATGGCCATATGGGGTGTTCCGAGCCCGCCATTAAAGGTCTCCTAGGGATAGGTTGTTTCTAAATGCCGGTGTAATGCGTACATGCCACTTGATAGTATCGGCGATGATTAACGTAACTGGCAAGTGTAATGTGGAGAGGGTTAGGGAGTCTGGCCTTATTGGGTAAGTCGGGTCATAACAATCCCATCCAATATATCCTATTT
Source organism: Clepsis dumicolana (assembly GCA_963691665.1). NCBI lineage: Eukaryota > Metazoa > Arthropoda > Insecta > Lepidoptera > Tortricidae > Clepsis > Clepsis dumicolana. The sequence goes on along the minus strand of OY829506.1, from coordinate 24,978,079 downwards.
AATATTACAAATGCGAAAATTAACTAAATATTACCTATTGTATTTTTTTTATATAGAACATTTGAAAATCAATAATACGAGTAAATGTTGTTAAACTTGTAAATCAATTCCACCCTCCTTATTTCAAAGTACCTATATCAACATGTAATCCATATTAATGATTGAATTGGTAAATGAAAACTGGAACGAAATCTTTTAATACTTAATCTTTATTAATTGCAGGAGCTGTTCATATTCACAAAAGCTGAACAAATTACTGTTTCTAGTTCGTTGATTTTTTCACGACTCCATTTATATGTCAAACCAGGACACGAATTTTTGTATGTTTTTGTGATACCAATCGCAAAAAATCTCCTTCCTATTCCTAGTGTTGATTTACTACATGTTCTTAATTTTTTCTTTACTCTTTATTATTAAACCATGATTGTGTTTTCCTAAAAAATTAAAGGCCAATGCCTGGTGCGGTTAAGCTCCCCCGAGGCGTAAGGTGGGGTGCTGTGTTTGTTCGCTACCAGCAGCCAAACATTCGTGCAATTTATTACTATTAGTCTGCTTCTGGTCTGCTCCCGCTGTTTGAGGTGAAGCTAGTTACTTGCAAGTTTGGCTTTTACACTAAGGCTGGCACCTGGCCGTATTTGACAGATATTGGGTGACGCCTCTTTCGGCTTTCACCTGAAGGACAGAGGTGATGTTACACGTTTGGCAAATACGGCCAAGTGCCAGCATCTATGCAACGCAGTTAGGTCATCGAGAGTTTGTGTCAAGAAGATCGTTTGAAGAGGAAAATATTACTGGCTCTTATCTCAAAGTCCAAAAACAATTTATTTAGTGCAAAATGTATTGATTTAAAAAACCTAAAATACATCGTAAAATCCGTCTGTATAATACACTCACCGGCACATCTAATCGCCCACCTTATGTTTAATATTTATTGCAAAATAAATTATTGATTAATTATGAGTTTACATAATATCCAGGGAAAATAGGGTGGGCACAAAAACTCTAACATCTCTCCACCAAGTTAACGTTTAACAATTCACTGACATATCTTAACGTTCGATAGTCCCTCCCAATCTCTAAGTATAATGAAACGCGCTTGTTCACAGTCACAATAATTCCGTATCTAAATTAACAACAATTAATATTCGGCAGAATGAACCTCCCAGCAAATTTAGTTCCACCCATCGCTGGGGTGGCAACGTTACAAACTTAACTCAGATTTACCTACACGAAAACCAACTTTACATTTGCACTCTGGAAACCAAACATTATAACCACTTTCAACCCTAACTACAAAGCTTTTAGATCTATCATTAACTTTGAGATTACATTAGTAAGTTGGCAAGTGGTCCCGCCACTTCATTTGCGAAAATGTTGGTATGCCTGGCTTAAGTGTTGCACGCTGTTAAATTAATGAGCCAATCTCAGCCAGCCGGGGTTGCCACCTCTATATTTTACAAGGTGGTAATGCGTTGTAAATGCTAGTGCTCGGCGCGCATTAATGTTGCCAGCCTGTCTTTTATTTAGTTAACGGCCTGGGTTTTAGTAATTAATGTTAATGGCGTGTGTTTTCAGGTGCTGTGTTAATATTAGGTACAGTGTGCGTTGTGGACTAGACGAGTCATGTCTCGTGGATACTTCGTGTAGATTTTAGAGAAGTTAGATTGCTGTCTGGCCGTGTATTTGACCCTGGTTAAGTTCCCAAGATAGGTTTAGGTTTTCCATACGTATCTACCGACATGCGTAGTTCGTAGTTCCTGACAAGTGTCCAGTGATGACTTTGGATAAGTAAATGAATTTCGATCTCTGATTACCAAAAAAGTTTATAGTGTAAACTAAATTCAAAAATGCTTTCGGAACTCGTCCGAACAACAGCTCTATGTAAACATGATATTTATTCCTAGTTACATAATCATTTCCTAAGCATGAACATAAACTTATTTCCTTCCTTCTATTTTATAAATCCCTTGTGGCGTGCGCCATTTATGGAAGATCAATATTTTTTAATGAATTGCGAGTCTATTCTGTTATATTTTCCTCAATGGCGGCCAGAAGTCCAGAAAATAATTTGAAAAAAAACCCCTTCCGATGATTGCTGATACATTATGATTACAATTACACAAATGGAGAATTAGTTATTTATTCATTTATTCTCAAATAACTTAAATCTATCATTACAGGATACAGGTACCTAATGCGATAGACAAGTAAATTATGGGCGTTACAATTACCAACATTCATATTACATAAAAATTCCAACCAATCTAAAATCAAAAATTCATTAGGCTTGTATAGCAAATTAAAGTCAAGTAAAACAAAACGCTATTGACAGAATCAAACAATACAGTGTTAAGTTCTAGGATCATTATAGTTCATTAAAACAAGAAAAATAAATAATAAAACAATAAAATCATGCGTCATATAATAAAAACTAATCATTATCATTTAAGTACTCTAAAATGTCGTAAAAATAAGAAATAAATAATAAAACAACAAAGTGGCCTTTGCGAAATCATTCAGAGAGCATGTAAATATGTCGAACTCTAGCATAACTTTGTTTATAGTGCGAATAGCCCTCGTTAGAGGTGCCTCCCGCAGTAACCTTGAGCGAGCGGCGGACACCGCCAGCAACTGCGGCCGGTGGCGGCGCCACACGTACCGGTCCGGCGCGTACAGCGCCACGGCGCGCAGGACCCCGGGTTTGCCGAACTCACCTCTCAGCACCCTAACTACATACGAAGCGAGGACAAGCTCCCGTCTCACCTCTAGCTTGCTGTACCCCACCATTCCTAGTACGAAGAGTGTGGGATACCGCAAAGGATATCCAGGGTACACACCGTATAGTTTCATGTAAAGGAGCCTAGGAGCCTAGGAGTTAAACTATAGTCTTATATTGTTAGAGCAAATAAAATCACACAACATGTTAATAAAAGGAGTAAAGACATAACGAAGAAGGGATTTAAAGTTAATAGGACGAGGAATGAAGGGAGGAAGGACATCGTATAGAGAGGGAGACAATTTAGAACATTCGGAGAAAATAACCGCGAGTCAAAAATCCGTTAGGATCGCCAGTGTCGAGTGTGGTCTATCTGTCATTCTACACCGATCAGAGACAAGCTTAGTTGGTAAAAACTAACAGATAGAAAGCGATAGCCCTCATTCAACTAGCGTATCCCTAAATAATTTAAACGTGGATCCGTACATTTAGTAACTGTTTTACCTTAATACCTGATTCCTCCAACCTCTTACCCAGCCTCGAACTTGCCTTACCCATCCTCTCGCAGCCAATTTTTTCTCCAGCACCGTTCTCAATCACAGCGCTTTCCGAAAGACCGCGTCCTCGACCAGAATTAGCTAATTTGTCGGATGTCAATATTAATAGGGTTGCCAGAGAAACAAACAGTTGTACAAACGAGACAAATAAGACTCCCCACTTAGCCCTGCCCGCGCCGCCCCTGGCCGATTGTTGACCCAAGGGCTCGGGTTTCTATGACTTTTTTGTTTTCTTGTTTGCTGTGTCAATCACGGCTTGAATGCTTTATTTGACTTGCATTGCGTTCAATCGTCAGCACTGGCGTTTGGGTGAGTGCTCAGTCGAAGCATTGTCTTTTCATCATACAAAGCTAAGTTTAAGTTATACTAGTACGAGAAAGCAGTGTCGTTTTATTTTATCAAGGCTGTTGCACATTTGTTAGCATTGAAACATATTGTTTCATACCTACTTTTAGTATTGATGTGAAAGATAGACACAAACAAGTCATCACATTACGACACACAAATATGAATGTCACAATGTGTTAAAAATGGGCTTGTAGAGTTTCAAAACTCGAATCGTCAGCGTATAATGTAGTGATGGTAATGATAGTTGGGTCTGACATGTGTTGATTCGTATGGCAGTAGAGGGGGAGGTGTTGCATGGAAACATACATTTCGTCACATAAACGTAGGTATATCTACATGTGGTCACTAGAGAGCAAATTAACGTCTGATTAAATCAATTAACACAAGTACAGTCAACTAAAAAGGTTGCATGAAAATGATTTTTAATTGAAAAGTTACTCGTAATATATAATTAGATAATTTACATTACAAAACCACACAAAATTTTACTGGCATAAAATTTCATTCATGTTGTTGCACGCTAATGTAGAGTTAGATAAAGTGTTTGCGTTCTGCAAATTGATTGAGGTTTTAATTTTTTTATTTGCAGATACGCGTTTGGTTAACAAATTCAAAATATCAAATACTGAAACACACATACACGTTAGCTAGTGTCAGCGTGTGCATTATTTAGATGAGGACAATGGTCGTGGAAAGGTCGCCTAATGAGACCCCTCACACCGACTTACGATGGGAGGGGGGGGGGGGGGGAACCTATAAGATTATGGAAGAAAACGGCGGACTCAAAACTGTTAGGTCGGTAGGTACACGAAATCCTTGCTGCACGAGTCTGACTCTCAATTGGATGGTTTTTCCTAGCCAAATTTCATGATTCGGATCAAATTTTGACTGGAATCGACGTGGATTTGACACTATTCGGAATCGAATTGACGTATTTGCATCGTCTGACATAATATTAACATCGAGTTAGTTTAACCCAGGTCGGCGACAGTCGATTTAATTCAATAAAAAATTCATTATTATCATCCGTAAGATTAAGACACATGAGTCACTCTTGTCGGTGGAGAGACTTCCAATCATCTCCTTATAAGCCAGTTCCTTGACCTCCTCATACGACACGACACCGGCCTTCTCCTTTGTCTGGTCCATGTAGCTTCGCCTAGGTGGACTTCTTCCTCTCTTTCTTTTTTTTTTTTGCTGTTCTAATAATTATTTTTTACACCTGTTTCTAAAATACGGTTTTTATTTCACTTTTTATTTTTTGATGATAGAATGAAGTTTCTTTGTGTAATTTATCTGTGGTTACGTATTGTAAGAGCTAATGTATCTTGTTTTTCGAAAAAAATACTTTGTGCCAAGTTCCTTGCGGCGCATTCTTCTTTTCAATCATTGGTCTTTCCGAAAGCGCTGGTGGACTAAAAAAAAATACATGTAAAAGAGCATTCAATTGCATATTTGCTGAATAAAGTTTTGAATTTTGAATTTAATTGAACTTTCCTTAATTTTTACCTTGTAAAATAGTCTGAAAGAAATTATCTTGAAGAATTACCCAATAGGTTTTAATTTACTTGAGACTGACCAAACTTGACAGAGAAACGGACGTGTTTATAAATACTGTTTGCTCTTGCAACTAAGTATTTGTAGCCCCTGAATTGTGGTCAAATGATAACAAAAGGAAAAACTGAGTCCTGATTTCTACAACAATGTCATTTTCGTCGGGCAGAACAGTAGTTGCGTCATCGGCGTAAGGATGATTTTAGTTTGTAACAAGTGTAATGCGAACTTTGTCGCAAGTTCTAAATAAAACTAAAGGGTTTTTCAACAATATCGCTAAATAGGAAACAACAATGTGAACATAAGCGGTATTTTAAGAGCAGTAAGTTACTTGATTTTGAAGTACTCGGATGTGTCGCTCGACATTTAGGTATTTTTGTTGAAGTATTTACTGGAACTGTACTTAACTTTTTGACTGTCTGCGTAAGAATCATCTTCAGCGCGTGACAACATAAACTTCAAAGGTAGGTATTCATTTGCACTCTTTAAAAATACGGAGATTATCAATTGCTTGGTCTTACTTACATCTTTATATTCAGCATGGTTCAGCAAAAACTACATATTTAGGTACTGTACAGTCAAGGAATTAAATTTCCAACCCACCTAAGGTTTAATATCGTATAGCAATCTGTCACCATAAGAGCTAGACGTTGCTTTGACATGTCGCGTTTACGTTTACAGTTTCGACCTTAATGCATAGCGAATGTCTAACAACATTTCAACGAAATGGGTAGGGAATTAAATTCCTTGACTGTACCTACTGACAAACAATAACCTTTATCCTGAAATAGAAACATTAACCGGATTCAAATGTAAAAAAAATACTGATTCGACTTTGATAAAAAAGATATTGTACTTACCTCGGAATTGTATGTTTACCTATTCACATGTATTTTTAAAATTGAATTAGGTAATCAATCCGTACAATTGACGAAGTTATCTGTAAACATTTTTGTTTTTGCAAAGGATCCTATATAGAACCTCGTCAATTTTTGAAGTCGTTAAAATTTGAGTACCCAACCCACCTATCATTGCGTACTTATTGGAACTACACACGTACTTATTGGTACACAGAATCACCCTTTACTACCCATCCGGCCGTTACCCCATGCCGCATTGCCCCAAACTACAAGATTATTACAATACCTACTCCATTCTAGCCAAACTATCGAACTGACCACTTTTGTGTATACAGGAAACAGCTTCCTAAAATACCATGATTGTGTTTGCCGACAGGCATGACTGGTCGCGCGCCGTGGTGGCTGGCGGCGGCGTGCGCGCTGTCGGCGTGCGCGCTGTCGGCGTGCGCCGCGGCTCTCGGCTACCACGCCACCTGGCCTGGGTGCTCCACCTCCCGAGGATCCAGTACTATGACAGTAGTAGAGCCAGGACAAACAAACAGCAACGTGACCGGCATACATTTAATTAATTGCAACTTTACTACAGTCAATTGGGACACCTTAAAAACCTATCCTAATGTGAAAGATATTAATCTGAAGAATGTCAAAGCTGACAATGTAAGAGCCCGTATATGTGATTCTTTCAATAATTTAGAACTGTTGACTATGAAAAACACCGCGATATTGGGAAAAAACTTGCCCTCAGATTTCTTCCGGGACTGTCATCGCTTACATTATATCGACATTAAGGATAGTGACATGTCGCACACGCCGACCGACCTGCTGCAAGGAATGAGTCAGCTCAGAACACTTTTCGTGAACAACTGTGCTCTTCGTGAGGTGCCCTCGTTCTTCACAAGCCAGGTGCTCCCGAATATGGATTTTTTTCAAGCAAACCACAATGTTGGAATTTCAAAATTGAACAGCCCAGAAACATTCGCGAATGCTGTAAACCTAACTTGGTTGGTTTTGGCAAACAATAGCATTGATTACATACATCCTAATGCATTAGAACCACTCACCAAGATAAAAAGAATTCGGTTAGGTTCTAACAAGCTGCGGAATATCCCAGAACCTTTGTTTCAACACAAGGCATACTTAAATTATCTGGACCTGTCATACAACCTGATTGAAAATATCCCCTTTAATGCATTTCTTGGCACTGATCTCAAATATTTGAGGCTTAATGATAATAAACTGACACATCTGCCAGGGAACTTTTTGTCAAATCTTCAAAGCACGGGAGTGAATCTGATGGAGTTTCATTTTTTTGGAAACTTTTGGGAGTGTGGGTGTTTGAACAAACTTTTAGTCAATATTAAAATGAAAAAAAATGATTACGACACATCTCGCTATGACGGACGACACCAAGCCTGTAGGCTAGTGCCAAGCATATTAATCGACCACAACAATTGTACATGAGGCACATGAGGAACGAAATCTCAAAGCGAACTCACAGTCGCATTATTATTTACCAGGCAAATACACACGTGTGTTATGAACTGTATTATGCTTTGCAATAAGACTCATTGCATAAGTACCCAATACCCATGTGTGATGAAATAGTAGTTTATGCAGCTACCTACTCGTATTACATAAAGAGGGTTCTTAAAATACGAGTGTGTTTTTATGAAACGCGGAGAGTGTTTTAAGGCTTAATTATGTAGAGCTGCTTACATTACTTTACACACATATTATAAGTACTCTAAGATAGGTTTAGAAGCCGAAGGTATAACAAACCTATCACGAATTTGGCTGTTTTTTTTTTAAATTATAAACAAAATTATCTAGCTCACGTTACGTATCGATTTTTTTTAATGGAGTATATTTTTAAATTGTACCTATGGGTTTTTGAAGACGAAAATTTACTGTTGTAATGAAGGTCATTCTACGGTTTCTGACCGCATTATAGAGGACTTACGATGTGTTTTTTTTATACGACGTGGAAGGCAAACGAGCAAGTGGGTAACCTGATAGTAAGTGATCATCACTACGCATAGACACCCGCAACCCCGGAGGGTTCGCAGATGCGTTGCCAACCTGGAGAGCTAAGATGAAATTCCTCTTGTGCCCGTAATTACACCGACTGTCTTACTTTCCACACCGGAACACAATGTAGCGACCCTAGCGCCACACGCGAGTGACGTCACTGTTCTACGTCACTGTTCTACATCGCGCTAACGAAGTTTCTCAAGTCGGTTGTATAAATACAACTTCCAACTCTCTTCCTTCGGACTTCGGTCCCCAGGCATAACATCTGCCTGGAGAGAGATCTCTCTATTGGAGTCCTCCCCAAACTGGTGACCCTCGACTATGGACAAAAAACGCAACCTTCCAAGACCTACGACAATGACGCAGTCTCACAGCAACGCCAGACTACAACACTGTGCACCACTAGCATGTTGCTATATCTCCATGCCTGGTGTCTACAGTGTGCAACCCTCTCCTACACTGCTACGCACTCCGACGAGGATCCAGACTAGCAGCAACTCATCGCTCCCGCCAGCACAGCGGAACAACTCATCGTTTCCGCCAGCACAGCGGAGCAACTCATCGCTCCCGCCAGCACAGCGGAACAACTCATCGCTTCCGCCAGCACAGCGGAGCAACTCATCGCTCCCGCCAGCACAGCGGAACAACTCATCGCTTCCGCCAGCACAGCGGAGCAACTCATCGCTCCCGCCAGCACAGCGGAACAACTCATCGCTTCCGCCAGCACAGCGGAGCAACTCATCGCTCCCGCCAGCACAGCGGAACAACTCATCACTTCCGCCAGCACAGCGGAGCAACTCATCGCTCGCCAACGAGGCTGAGCAAACCTCGCAATTGGCCCTTGCAAGCGTCCTCACGACGCACAGACTGCGCTCCCACACCGACCTCCGGTCTAAAAAGGGGGGCTGGTGTAGCGACCCTAGCGCCACACGCGAGTGACGTCACTGTTCTACGTCACTGTTCTACATCGCGCTAACGAAGTTTCTCAAGTCGGTTGTATAAATACAACTTCCAACTCTCTTCCTTCGGACTTCGGTCCCCAGGCATAACATCTGCCTGGAGAGAGATCTCTCTATTGCGGTCCTCCCAAAACAACAGTGCAAGTACTGCTGCTTAGCGGCAGGATTAGCGAGTAAGATGGTGGTAACGATCCGGACGGGCCACGCATAAGGTCCTACCACCAGCAGATGTGTTTAGATAAAATCCATTTCTTTACCGTTTTACTCTGGAATCCATTCCAAACTTTATCATACCATTGCCAAATACTTACTTTCCCAAGAAAGATGAAGTTTAACTCGCCTCTAAATATTGGTATGGCAGATAAGCCCAGCTTTACAACGCTGTCTAAAAAAACCACTACAAAATCTCATACGTTCCATTTAAAAGGACAAATAAACCAGTTTCGATTTGAATGCGATACCTTACATCCACAGGGAATTACAAGGGTTGAGGTGTACGGTCCGACAAATACACCTATTTCCGTATTTTCTAATACCACGTGCAGCGATGCTAACATTTTTCGAATACATTGCGAGTGTTGCTAATAAACTATTGTACTGTATGCATGTAGACCGAGCAATGAGCAGAGAAATAAGTAAACTAGCCGCCGGTAGCTCATAATCTTGGTAACGGCCTATGCGCGTAAGACGCCGCGTCGATCGAATTTTCTATTCATTGCTCTATCAAGCCTCTTACTGCGCCGCCGTCAGTCGTCACTCGCGCAATGTATAAGTGAAACGCGAATTCGTGGCTGTGGCGCTAAGATAGATTGTGGGTTGGTTCGGTTGTCGTAGAATAGTAAAGCTATCGTGGTATTGAGGACCCAATCAATTTACGCAATTCGTGGTCAGGCAAGAGTCCGCTGGGTGGGTAAACTTGTTTGAATAGGTTATCTTGGACTCAAAGCAGGTTTTTTTCGCTTTTGAGCAGAAGGACGTGATTAAAAAGCACTTTTTGGTGGAGTGTGTACAGAACGAAAGCATCAGACGCAGATATTTGGGGTGCCTGGACCTGAGTAATGAGGGGATTAATGTTGTGTTGTCCAACCATTTGTCCGGAGACGCTGTCCAAATTTACAAATTTGTAGAGAGCTCCTTCATTGCTAGGGAATCTAGTACTGGAGGCAGTGCTCCGTAAACTATTAATACCTAGAGTCTCCCCATGAGGCTGATATGGTCACACCAGGTGTACCAAAGCCTCAATAAAATATAAGATTAAAAAAAGAAGTACTTAGTGGGAAGTAAGTACCTCAACCGCATGTTTTGCAATCTATAAATCTGTCCATGGATTACAGAATAAACTCGAATACCTACTCGCTAATCGCTATACGGATCAACATATTGATTAATAGTTATTTGCAAGGCTGCAGTGTTATTGTTTGGCGCGAGTGCGTATTAAACCCGAGTAGGCGAAGGATTGTAGGATTTCGTTCGTGGTTCAAAAAAAAATCCTAAGTGCAGCGAGGGTTTCAAGACACAAGATGCAGTGTTCCAGTTCCACTGGGACAGGTTGCACACGCACTGAGCGATGGTAGTGCTATTACTAACATAGATTTAAGTCCAATTGTTACTAATTATGGAAACTCTATTTCTGAAATAAATGTTTATTATTGTTATCAAAACAACTTTGCAGCTGGTACTTAATAGTGGTTTATAATGAGATCACACGAGTGTTTCAAGGCCTAATTATGTAGAGTTGCATACATTTTATCTACACACATATTATAAGTGAAGTACTCTAACATAGGTTCAGAGTGTCGAGCACGACTTTTCGAATCCTGCGTAACGTTACGGTTATCGTATCGACATCGAGAAACCTCATACTAAATTTTAGTTTCAAATACGCTCACGGGCGGGCGCTGTTCCAAACGTCATTATTAAACGTCGTTATTTTACGTGACGCAGGTTTCGAATATTCGTACTCGGGCCTCTAACGGCGGCTCACAACTACCTTTGTTTTCATCGTCTTTTTTTATCATTACGGGTGTTGAAGACTGAATCCATCATCGTGTAACTCCTAATCAAATAAATTAGCAATAAGTTGTACGAAGCTACAAGTAGTATTAACTAGGATTAAGGCTAATATTAAATCTGTCAAATCGTCATGTCATTCTGAGGGTCGAGCACGACTTTACGAAAGCTGCGTAACGTTACGGTTATCGTATCGAGATCGAGAAACCTGATACTAAATTTTAGTTCCAAATACGCTCACGGGCGGGCGCTGTTCCAAACGTCATACAAACTCGACAACGTTTACTATTCGACTTTACGTTACGCAGCATTCGTGAAGTCGTGCTCGACCCTCTGGCATTATCTTTTAAGTATTGCTGTGTAACGACACATTAAAGTTACGTGTTTCGCAAAGTTACGCTTTTTTATTGAAGTCCAAGGATTAATTCCCAACAACGGGCTATACTCGACTGACATACGTGAGTGAACTACGATTGAATCTCACGGTAGTTTCATGTTAATAATAAAAAGTCCCAAGTCAAAATATAACAACCTCCGCCAAATCCACACGATAACATCGACTTTAGCACGAACATCAACCAAACCAACGTAAATAAAACGGCTGCGATCAAGCTCCACAATTTTCGAGTTGGCGGGTAACGCGAACGCAGCCGTAAAGGAGCGCGCTCCGGAACCGCCGCTAATAATTGATGAGTGCATTAGACACGTGTCGGCCATGTTTTATTCAGCGGAGGTTCTGAACGTGGCACCGATTCGCGGATTACGAGAGTAGTGGATGCGAAGAATATACTAGAATGTGTGTAGGTTTTAAGGTTAGGCTTTTTTGAGGTGTACTTACTTAAAGCTCTTATTAATAAAACAAAATTATTTAAAAGAACCAAAACCCAATGCTGTATTTTGTTTTTCACTGTTTAGTACTGTGTTGTACGGTTTTGTGGTTTTCAATAAAGAATATATGTATTGTATTGTATTGTACTTACTTGTTATGAAGTAAAAACAATAACCCTGCTCACCCGCGCAAAGTAACGCCTGACTCACTACTTAAATTACTGTTTTTGCAGTAGGTAAAGTTCTTTGTTGTTTTAAACAATTTCGTTTTATTTGAGAGATGGAGAGCTGTGGGAGAGGTTACTGCCCCACCTTCTCGTTATTAGTTTCCACAAACATTATCTGCACAAGCAAGACAAGACAAATAACACATTAGTTGATATACCTACAATAAGAGTTAGCCTAACATACAATGACAATGCAAAGAAAAATTCGTTAAGCAGCTGGCAACATAAAGTAAACTAAATCCAATGAACACAGACGGCAAAAACCGTGATATTTAAAAGAGATCTGCTAAGCAGAGATTGGATCCAGCGAACCGTCCGTACATTTCAACATACCCTCTTAACTCTACCTAGCACTTAGTAATTTCGTCTAATCCGATATACAAGTTTTAATACCCGCCCCCACTCAGCCGGAGGCGAAAAAAGGGACTGTTAAGTCTCGAAAAACTGCACGTTTTCACACGCTCTCCCTCCAATTACGAATGGAAATTCCCACCTCCATCTACTATCGTTCTTTCATTCACTGACCAGCTGAACGAATGAGAGGGACTGCTAGGAACAGCTGAGTTTCAACACGGCTCAAGCGATGTGTCGTTTATATAATTTGGGATGGATTTTAAGACCGTCATACTTAATGGATTTTTAAACGTATTTGAAGCCCAAATTAAAAGGTTGCTCGCGTTGTTAAATGATTAGCGGTGGACATTAAGTGTATTGGCGTGTTAGGGATACAAATGCATTTAGGACAGTATAGGTATTAATTGGCTGACATAGTCACATTTGGTGCACTAAAGCTTCGTAGAAATATTAGATTAAAAAAATATTAATTATTATCTATTCAAATTGCTCAAGTCCAAATTTAGCATTGGACATAATGTGAAAATGTGAAGGCGGACGGGCTATTTGGTAGGAATAGGCAGATTTTTAGAAGTAATTGGAGCTAACTTAAAATGTCACGAAAAGGACTCAGACTAAAGTGATTAAATTCTCAGAAGTCAGGAAAGTGATGAACCGAGAGTTTTGGCATAAAATTTTATGATAAAAAAAACAACCAATTTCGTATTCCAGACCTACCCGGAAGTATCTACATAGATACCTATATAGCCTAAATTCCGCTATCCGCATTTCACAAGAGCGAATGCAATTAAAAACATACTACGGAACTTGAGCGATGCCGCCGGAACAACTTCGAAATTGGCAGTTTCGTTACAATGTTATTTTTCGCGCACCGCCACCGCAATCTACAAAAGAAACAAGTCGAAACTTGGTGCAGTTGACTCGCGGTGCGATACAAAGGGGCGCGCGCTCGTTACCATTCATAATTCACACAGAAAACTCCGCGTACGTTTTCCTATTAGAAATTTTATAACGTTTTTATTGCGCGGCGTTCCCGCCAAAAGTTGGGAGTTTGACAGCGCGCGGGCGGGAAGCGGTGCGCTCAAGATATAGGTATAATAAGGTAAGGACATTCGATGAAATCTTTTAAATACTGAAAAATCGTTTTAATATTACACTTGAATCTAGCACACTTACACTATTTCGCTATGATTTAATCTAGCGGTAGTTTCATGTTAAAAGCACTTATAATTTTATAGTTGTAGAGTGGATTAAATCTTACTATAATTTCAACTTTCAAAAATTTCAAAATTAAAGTTGTCAGTCTGAGTGCCTGGTGAGTGCGAATGTTTATAGTTTTAGGAACAAACAGATCACGAGATTACTGAGATCACGTTTATTATTTGCAAGATTTAAGATTCAGGTAGGTACGTACTTACACATATAAAAATAGCAGACTTTGACTCTGAGGTCAGAATGCTAAACAAATTGTGAAAGTTTTGTATTTTACAGTGCTATTACAGGGCGGCAAATTGGGCGTGAAATGAACCGCGAGCGGCACGTCCTTGCGATCGCGACTTTAAGTTAATTCGTGTTGCTGGCAGCGAATGGTAAAGCTGGTGCTTCATGACTGTTATTGTCACAATTAATAAAATAACAAGTTGCTTATACTCGTTTAAGTAAGTCGTTTACCATGACAGACTTTTTCTTCATGGAACAATACTTGAAGCGTACCTACTTGGAGCGTTATGGCATCACCATCACTGCAATGATACCTAAACAATACGAATTATGCCAGATGTGCCTACTTACTACTTTCGATAAGGTCTCGCCTAAGCTAGCGAAAATTATGCCGCCCTAAATTATATCTCAAAAGAAAATTTTAAACAGTTCTGTAATTCATATACTATCTTCTATGGCTTGTTTTGTTTTGTTATTATTTTAGAGGAGAGCAAAGACTGTACCTGGCAAAAATGTAAACTTGGAACGTGTGACTAAATCAAGTAAAACTGAAAACTGTTGATTATAACTGACGATACACTGCCCACAAATCTCCAATAAGTATAAACTTTTGTAATAACCCTCCATTTTGCCGGCTTAATGTAAATCAATCAGAAAAGGTTTTATGTATTCGCACAAACCGTTATCTACCCTCGATCCGACCAATAAAACAACACAACTATCGCGTTCAACATAAAGCCAGCGCACACTAAATATCGCCGCCGCGACCTATTAATTAAAACGCTGTGTAAATGTAAACCGGGCTTTATTCGCCGGCGCCAATTAAAGCGCGTTCGCGCCAAAAATTATGCGGCTTAACGGCTTCGCGTAATTTTGACAAATGACCGTTCGAAGTCCGAACGATCGATTAGGGTGTTTTCGTTGAAAATTGATATTTGGAACGCTGCTATTGCTGGCTGGTTTTCGGTGATTGTGTTTGCAGCCAGTATTGTTTGAGGAAAAATAAAAGTGACGAATGTTTTAATTAAGCGCTTCAGTCATTGGCTTTGATGTAACAAGTTGATATAAAAGGTACTGTAAAATTCATTTCAAAATTGACTTTTAATATGAATACGCCTTTTTGCAAAGGTTTTTTTTTAATTAATTAAAAGTCATGAAAAATTTGGACATGATCGTAAAACAGCGGGAACTATTATAAAAGCTGTCACCGTGGTGGGTGTAACGCGTCGCCCGCTCCCCATTCATCAGCGTGCCGCTAAACACCGTCGGAGATACCGCCGTAAACCGACAACAATGCCCGCTCGCACTCAATAAAAGATGATAACACATGAAATATGAACCCGTAGACCCTCTTGTTTAAAACTAAAATAAACACCCTAAAATAAAGCCTATGTCGTAGCAAAGTAAGGTTCGAAAGAAGAAACACCAAACCAACACTTAAGACGTTTCACGAATCAAGAAACAACTACCGTAATACACGCGCGTCAACGAAAACAAACCGCACTCCGTACACGAAACGGCCAAAATCGCCAAAGAAAACAGACCAACTTACACCATTTCGGAACGCGCCCGTAGGACGCAAAACAAAAGCGCGGGAAGCTCCGCTATTGGCCGAGGAGGTAGGCGGGCTCCGGATAATATGGCGGAAATATTACCAGGGAGGTATGAGGTATTCAAGGTGCGGGATGGGGGCCGCCGGGGGCAGGAAGGCACCCCCGGAGAGGTTAATTACCCACCAGCCGATAAGGTACCGGCTCGCTAATTACGTACTTATGGCGGACTGAAATTAAGTTATCGTTGGCGGGAGAACGACGCTCACTTTGTTTGCGTTCCGTTTTACGGGTATGTATTTTGCCGCTCTAGAGTTATGGAGGAAAATTGCCGAGTCAGTTTTATCTTTTATGGCTGTGTAGGCGGGAGATAATGGAAACATTGTTCAAACATTAAAGTGCTCCCGGGACTCGTCTAATCGTTTAACTTAAGCCACATCTTGTTTTCTGAGTAAGTAAATCATAAGTCGTGCTTTGAGTAATTTATGAAATATAATGGTGACGCATAAACTAACATACAATATATCATAGGTAGTTTGCAAACGTATTGAGTTGAATAATTATTTAATTGATGGTGTACTTACATACCTGAACGGTCATTGTTTGTTAGACGAAAGTACATTAAGGATCTACCAAACGAAATATTTTTATTTTATTTCTTTTATAGGTATCCTTTTGAAGAAAGTATAAATTCTATCTACTATTTGCTTTACTGAATCGCATTTGTCGCCACATAAGCCACCTACGCATAATAAGGAAGCTATCTAAGACATTTTAACATAAAAAAGATACTTTGCAGTCGCAAACAACGCAACTGGCAGCTGAGGCTTCCAAATAACGCGGTAAAAATAAAAAGACGTCGGCGACAAAGCGTATAGATCGACCAACTTTATTTGCCTACGAATAAAAGTACACTGTTTTTGGATGTAGTTAATTTAAGGTTGAGAGTGCCTTGGCGGGAAGTTTTTTGGGTGTAAGGGTAAGGGGGTAGCTTTATACATATTTACCACAAAAGCGGCTCAGCGCGAGATCGCGGGATCCGTTCCACGGTTTTATTTTTCCAAGCTCTAAATGGAGTCGGTGGAGCATTTAAATAAGCTTCGCCGCCTGAAGTATGGTAATGTTGGTAATACTCGGAAGAAACCGCATCGATGCTCCGGCGCCATTTTGAATTTGGCCGTGTGTAGGTATATGTAGAGGTGCTTAGCGTAAATAATGCAGTGACAGGATGAGTGTTTGTTTACATTAATATAGGAATCTTACTTCCTATTGAGTTAACAATTCCAGAAGTAGGTACTTCTTGTGTATTACAGGAGGAAACTTCCTTGGGTCTTGCCATTAACATGATAAATGCTACAAAACATTGGAAATGTCCGGAATAAATTCTCAACAACGCATCGCCCTAGTCTCCTCGTTTGATAAAATTTACTGACACTTCTATGGTGGTTGAGCATATTTCGAAAGTTGTCGCAGTGAGATGATTGCTTTTGATTGCTGACTAAGACATTGCTAGAGCTTCTCACTGTCAATACGACAACGTTCAGAGCATGGCTAAACAACTAAATCTGGCGACTAGGTATACTTGCTTAAAACCGTTATACTTCATTAAATTAATGTTGTTTAAGTTTTTTACTACTACGATATCTAACTACCATCTGTACAATAAAACAGGGCTTAACATCGCTCCTCATTAAGAGACCGATCAAAGACGCCGTTATTTTTTGCTCCCTAATTAGTTACAAATTATGTCAGAAAAACGCGCACAAGAACGCAGACTTATAAAAAATCTGCTCCTTGTCTTTGGTGGTACACTTGAATTGAGAAATGTTTTCGTGTCAAAGTATTTATGTCATTGACATAAGATTGATTTTTGCCTGACCTGTGGAAAAACTTATTTCAATAGACCTATAAGAAACTGACAAGACGCGTCGTTGACTTTGAATTCATTGAGAAAAGGAGAGCGAGCGTAGGCTAACCATAGAGCTTTGTTTTAGGGTTTCGAGCGAGTTTTGATAACGAAATCTTAAAAACTGATGCCAAATTAGGTCTGTTTCTTTGTCTGTGTGGTATATTCCAAGCAACATTTTGGTTTAAAATTTTAAAATGATTTTTGGAGGAGCCATTCACTCAAATAATAAAACAAAGTTCCTAGACCTAGTTTTTAAAGCGTGTAGTAATAAAAAAAAACAAGGTGCTAAATGAGTAGGTACTTTTAAGGTGGGTTAGGCAGGTATTTTATTTTAATAAGCTAGGTATGCCGATATTAAAAAAATTAAAATACTTATCACCTAAAAATTATGCATTTTACAATCATGAAGGACGACCCCGTGGCTTTTTACTCTCCTTTATCTAAGCGATCTTTGTAGTAACTATTTTAGCTTCATCTTAACCACAGAACCCTTTGTTACGCGTAGTTCGAAACTGGCTTAGTTTTTTTTAAAGCGTCGTCACGCGAAGTCTCGCGGAACGTATCCAAAGCGTGTGAGCCGGCGTAATTTGAAAATGTGTTAAGCTTTAATTTGAGATATTTTAGGACCATTAATTATTTCTAAATTAGGAATGCCGTTAGCTTCTGGCGTTTCAAATTAAGTGAGTCCATTGGTGGGGTGAGGCATTTACCTATAGAAATTTAAGAAAATTTAATATTATTGATGATTTTTTTTTCGGATCTCATAACTATCCCTACATGAACAGGTTGTCGTTTCTAATCTTCATTAGGTTAAAACTGTAGGTAATTAATTGTGAAATACTCAGACTATCCACCGAACATTTAAAGAAATGCGTGGAAAACAGGGATGATATTATAAATACAATTTATGATCGCAAAACACGACTCCGTAATATTTCTATATTTATATAAGTCATACTTAAGTCGAAAAGTACCTTACCACAAAAAAAACGCTTCAACATTTTTTCAAAGGAACCGCGCTCTTGGCACATCCACATTCAGCCATACGGAACTTTTAAAAACGAACTTCGCACCTTCACACAGTCCGTCGCACGCATCCTAATTAGCTTCCTGAAGCTGTAAATCTCAACGCAACGACCGCTTTGATCACGCGGCAAGTGGAACGGAACGCGCGAGCGGTTTGTGAACGCGACGTTTATGTCAAATGTGGCGGGAACGCCGACTTTTAAGGTTAGAACCTTGTGGGTTAGACAGATTGATCGGAGACGAGGAAATCCGACGGACAAACGTATTTGTGGATAGCCTAATAGTGGTTAGAGACCCTGACTATGAAACTTGAGGTCCCGGGTTCGATCCCCGGTCGGGGCAGATGTTTGTATGATGAATGCGAATGTTTGTTCTCGGTTAATCGGTGTTTAATATGTATTTAAGAATGTATTTATCTATATATAAGTATAAATATGTTTACCCATACCCATATGGTACCCATAGTACAGGCTTTGCCTAGTTTGGGACTAGGTTAATTGGTGTCAATTGTCCCATGGTATTTATTTTCAATATCGGCTGCTACGAACACTAATTGCTAGCGATAAAAGGCTCTCGTGACTTTGCCTTCTTGCTGAACTTCCTGTCCTTTGGAATTTTGCTTTTGTATCTGTTATTCCTTGTCTCCATCGTAACCAAAATGTCTAGATACAAAATTTCAGCTTTCTAGTTTAAAGCGTTTGGCGGCTGGGCGTTTTTCAGGGGGGCGTTTCTTTTTATGTAAGTAATTAACATAAGTCATTCAAATATTGTGTAAAAATTATCCGTGCCGGTAATCGGCGTATCATACCGCCCCGGAAGCGATCAATTAGGGCCCCCTTTCAATTACCCGCGTATCGGCGATTGCCGGGGATCAGCCGACCTTATTACGTGGCATAGGAATTGGGTTACATTTTGTAGTTTAATAGAGCTGTTCGGTTGTGATCCTAGAAGAAAATTGAAATAAGTATATTGAGTCAAAATTATATTACGAGTATATCTGCTTAAGAGTCATGTTCTATAAAGACCCAACCCACAGAAAACCTACTAGAGTTTACAGAAGGTATTACTTAGTGACACAATACAGCATAATACTTACACATTTTCTTCACTTAACACTACAAACAGTTAAACAAGATTATAAAACAAAAAGGCAGGACAGACAGACAATATATTGTCAACTTTAAGCAGCTTTAGGCAGCTTTAAGGCGATAATTATCGCTTCAAAACGACTTTGTCCTAGACGTTCTGATTAGAGGTTTTTGCATGAAAACGAGTGTTTTCCCGTTCGATCTGTTGTTACCAGAAAGTGTTAACTATTGATTCCAGTGAACTTTTTCAAAAAAGCAACGAGTTTGAACGGACCCTTTGTCCCGTATTGGGTGATTTGATTATGATGAACGATCTACCACATGACAAGGTGACACTGATGATGATGAGGTATTGTCATCACTGGTAAATGGGGCGTGCATCATTGTCATTTGTTAACTACACCTTATTGTATCATTTTTCTGTTGGAAAAAAAGGAAAGACACAATGACAAGGGCTGGGTTTCTCGAGCTTTTAAAAAAATAGTGCATGTTGTTAGCTTACACTTGGCAAGCGAATAGAGCTATGCTTTAGTTAGTCGGTTATTGTAGAGCATGTTTATGATACGTGCGTATATGTGTGTGTGGCAGTGCGAGACCTCCCTTTATAATACACACAATCGTAGACTGCGGCTATTGAGGGTCGAATAGTGGTCGACCTGTATACTGAGCCCCTACTCCGTAGTCCGAAATTTGAAGTTCGAATCCGACCGTCCCTCTTGCTTTCGTGTTATCCTATGGTGGCGTGAGCGGGTCAGTCGGACACGAACTTCGAATTTCGGACTTCGGGTAGGGGCTCTATTATCTGGTGCCATGGCGATGTGCACACGCAATAAATCAGCGCACCTGAGCCGGTGACGGATGACCGCGCTGTCATCGCCCAAGCGCTGATTATATTTAGATTATTCTGCGCTTCGTTTCCACACTGTAGGTACAGTCGAGTCGAACCATTTGCTTCCTGACCCACCGTAGAACGTTGTCACAGTAAGTGATATATTGATTTTCCTTGTCAGGCAATGCGATACCATACCCATGACATTTTCTACGAAAAGGTCCCACATTTCTTGTACGCGTGTTTACTACGAAAAATTACCTGTTCTCGATGAACCAAGGCGCCCCTCATGATTTTTCACGACTGATTGAATTAGTGGTACCTACCTATTGGCTTCCGGAGCCACCAAAATAAATATCGCGAGGGCAAGGCAACTCATCTGAAATTAATAGATGTAAGTGTATGTCATTGATGATGAATGAGATATACTAAAAGTAAAAAAAGTTATAGTCTTCGCGTCTTCTTTGTAGGCTAAACCATAGTTAACTCAAAGAGTAGGTTCAAATATGGTTCAACCTCATACTACACGCCAAAAACAAATCATTCCAAATGTAAACTCTGACACTTGTCATTGTCACTGTCAATTTTATACATGTATACTTTACAATAATAAAACGTGTAAAATGTGGTCTCAAAAGTTTCTACTTTTGTAAATTGGAGGGATGATGGTAGTGCGTCATGGAGATGAACACGTCAGTGGCTGCCGGCCTGGGGGTCCTCATGATCCTCCTGGCTCTGATCATTAGGTGGAAATGGAGGTCTCCAGGCAAGGTAAGCGAGACCATAAGGCGATACTTTTGGATACGGAATTTATTCGCTCAAGCAATACAGCGCTATTGAACAGTAGTTTGTGATGTTGTTTGATAGGCTGGTGGTGGAAGTGGAGATAAATGAAATAATAAATTATTCAACTGGCGTGTAATGATCGTTCCAATGCTTGGTACAGAAGGGGTAGTGGCAGTGTTGCCATACTTATCTTTAATATAATTTTGTTGCCGTTATTGAAATACGCAACAGCTATCCAGTAACGCATGTGTCGATAGAGTGCTACTAAAGATAGGCTCAACAAAACGCATGGCTTACGCTTTGGGTAGGAAACGAAAGCATTGATTTGATTTCGTCAAACCAAGATAAATACTTTTCTTTTCATTCAATCGCAGTTACAATATACTAGTCGCACACCCAGACAAAAGTGCCGAGACAGGCCTGACTTAAAAAATATTTCTATGTAGGATTTTGTTTACAACCATGTTTGCGTCTTTGGGTACTTAAGACATATGTAGGTACCTAGTTATTATGGATTGAAATAATAACCTTTATTTAAAATATTGAACAAGATTATTTTGAATTTGCTTATTCATGGATAGTCCAAGAAAAAAAAAGTAACCCCACCAGTCTCGTCCGCCGCGCACAGAATTAAATAATTTAACCCATAAAGAAATCTCATAAATTGCTTCTTTAGGCTTGAGGTGTTTGGGGTTTATCCCTTAGCTTGGTATGATGGTACTCGTAGGTACTTACCTATAATGTGTGAAATATATTGAAATCGATAACGAATGCATTGATATGGGGACACGCAGCAACCTCCATCAGAGTACTTAAACTTCAAAAAAGGGCCCTTCGAAATATTTACAACGTACCTATGCGACTATCATGTAGAAATTTATTTAAGGAAGCCAATATATTGACACTGTACTCGCTTTTTGTCTTTAAGAACTTAAGAACCTAAGCAGCACCCTTAAAAGAGTTGACATTCATAACTATCCCACCAGAAACAAAGATAAGCTATGCGTAACACGAGTGCGATTAGCGAAAACTAGGAAAAGTCCCGCTTCAGTTACCTCGTTAAATGACGCCAAATTTAAATCCTTTCTTAAAAAGAAACTAACTCAAGGGGCTCTGTATAGTATTAAAGATTATTTTGACATAAAATTCGAATCTGATGAAACTGTTTGAAAACAAATACCAATTAACTTCATATTTATTATATTTTGTATTTTAGGCTTATTAATTGTTATTATTATTTTGACATCAAATTGAAGTAACGTACTTAACATAATATTGTAATTTAATGTAATTTGTTCATTCTTAATTTTAGTCTTGGTCTTAATTTTAGAGGTATGTTAAAGAATCAAACATGTATTAATTTAAGACTTGTTCAGTGCATAATTTTGTGTCTATGGAATAAAGATATATGACTATGACTATGAACATAATCCATGTGTAATACAGGTACAAAAGCAATTATTTATATCCTGCTACAGGGTACTACTACCATTACTGTTCACACATTATAACAACTCGGCGAGCTTCCTCTGTCGCCCGTACGTGCCCGTACCCCTCACGGGGGTTGTTTGCAATATAAAACTTTAGAAAAAAAAAGTTTGACGAGATAAGACAAAAGGCACACTACCATAATAATGCTGTTCAAATGACTTTGAACCATTATCCTTGCCCCCGCGGCATTTGCTGAATTTAATGGAATTGTTATTCTTATTCATAATTTAATAAAGTTTATATTGTTTTGATACATGTTGAGGTAAGTGTCAACCATCCGTGTCGTTGGTTGTAGGTCGATGTAATGAAACTACGAACGGAACTATGGATGATGCGACACGAGAATCGTACTCGAAAGGTACTTGATAAGTTATTACCTACTGAGACGTTTAAGTATAATCTAGGATAACTCCAGTTCAGTTTTAAAAGACTAGGTACCTATTGATTTGTACTAAATAACCTTTTACGCTAACTATAGTTTGGACGGGAGAAATTATTTATACCTAGTACATGGAAGAAGAAGGGGGAGGCCTTTGCCCAGCAGTGGGACAACGTATAGGCTATAAAAAAAAAAGTACATGGAATCGCGAACCATCAGCGAGCCGTCAAGTCGTTTTATTCCACGAACCAAAAAGTGCTTTTGCTTAGGACATCACCATCATCATCTCCCGGCACAGGCTGCCTGCCAGAATAAGAGAGCTCGCTCTACAGTCCTCACGCGGGCCCATTTCTGACTGAGAACTTCACATGCACCATTGATTGCTTCGAAGGAGTGTGCAGGTTCCTCACAGTGGTTCCATTCGCCGTAATTTCACAAATGTAATTTCGCACACAAATTCCAAAAAGTCTGAGGTACGAGCCAGAGCTCGAACACGCGACCCTCCGTAGGGCTAGCACGACTGGCCGCGACTTTGTTTGTCGCACGAGATACAAGTCGCACTGTGAGTTGTGCTAGACCTACTGCTTGAGAGGCCATAGGTCAAACTACTAGAATACCTCAATATTTATTCTGGAGACTGAATTATTGCAATATTCTCAGACGGAGGAGTCGTCAGGGCCGCTGCACCTGGTGCACCGGCTGTGCCCGCACAGCAACGTGGTGCAGGCGATCGAGCTTGAGCAAAAGGACAGCCTAGATGACCACCTGGATGTGCTCACGCGCAAGCTTGCTGAGAAGGTGATTTGATGACGCTTATGTTAGAAGATAATATAGTTTTTAACCATTTGAAAGGTGTCCAGACACCCGTTAAATAGGTAGGTGGTGATTTTTTCCAGCGCTCCAATTGTCTGAGTCATCAAGGTCTTTCTCTTTTGCTATTTTACATTTAGCAACTTTCTCTACGTACCCAAAAATACGATAAAGCCAGCTCAGTGACTCCAATAGACGGTTACGCAATTTTGCTCGATAGGTATTAAAGACTAATTAACGCAGCAGTTAACCAGCAAAAGACATGCGAATGGATGAGAATAGACGTGCGTAGAAAATGTAGGTGAGGCAGTGATTCCCAGGCTCTAGGCTCGGCGCCAATGTTGACAGTTTGTTTGAATACATTTACTACTAAAAATTATGACCTGCAGCACCAAAATTAGAGAGCTCCAAACCCATTAAGTATCATGTCAAATAACAGGAAGGCCGTCTCCGTCTCTCGAAGTCCAAGATCCGCGAGACCCAAAACGAGATCGAGAACCTCTACGCAATCGATCAGGACGTGCGGCTGAAGTACCACGAGCTGATGGAGTCCCTGCGCACCGACCTGCTGACCAACGACAAGGAGTGCAAGCGGCTGCAGGAGCAGATCGAGTGGGTGTCGCAGCGGCGCGCCGAACTTAAGGATGAGGTGAGTTAGGTCTCTATAGGTAGAGTAAAACATTAGGGCTCACGGAATACCTATATGTACATCCTAATACACACTGCAATGTACACATTCAAATTCAAATTAAAAAAATTGTTCAGTAAAGGCAGTCAAATGCTCAATACGCCTCATTTTCAACCCACGACGAAAAAGAGGGGTGTTATAAGTTTGAACTGTGCATCTGTGTGTATCTGTCTGTGGCATCATAGCTCCCAAACGGATGGACCGATTTCCATGCGGTTTTTTTTAATCGAAAGCTAGTTTAATCGAGATGGTTCTTAGCTAAATTTCATTAAAATCGGTTCACCCGTTCGCAGACTTTGAAATGACAATGTCGGGGGTTTTTTCAACTTTTCTAAGTCGGTATTTGAGTCTACCAGCGCTTTCTGAAAGACCATGATTACCAAGAAGAATGCGCCGCAAGAAACTTGGCACAATGTAATTTTCTAAAAACAAGTTACAACAGCTCTTACAACACATTTTAACTACAAATTGCTGCCCGTCAACTAGGATAGATAAACTAGGCGTTTGAAACGGGCCATCACAGTGATATCACATCAGTTCCGTAGAACAATAAACAATTACTTATTGAAGTCTGGAGATGAGATGCTTATCCTCAGAATTCGAACGAAAAAATGCTTATTTAACTACCTGTCTACTTAAGTGGCCATCACATCAAAATAATGTCATTGACCTTCTTTTCCCTAATTTAATGCCGCATCATTGACAACCATGCCTGGGGATTGCTTGCGCAGTTGTCATGCAGTCCTTTGTCTGTGACTATGATCGACGTCAAATTAGATCCACTCAACTGCGATTAGAGGCATAATCACCGCCACCCTTGCAACAGGTGCGTCGAGGGCACAAAGTTTACGGCGAAGCGGCAGCCGAGCTCGCCAGC
Organism: Clepsis dumicolana; assembly: GCA_963691665.1. Taxonomy (NCBI): domain Eukaryota; kingdom Metazoa; phylum Arthropoda; class Insecta; order Lepidoptera; family Tortricidae; genus Clepsis; species Clepsis dumicolana. The sequence continues at coordinate 24,952,762 of OY829506.1, read as the reverse complement.
AACTTAGCTGAGCTCCAGAAGGGCCGAGTGGAGCCGCGGGTTACTGAGAAGCCCCACAACCAAACCGAGCGGTCCCTGCGGCACCGCAAGGAGCCCCAGCTGCCGAGAGCCACCCCTATCGGCTCGCTGGTCATCAAGTCGTCACCACCGCGCTCCTCCGTCGTCTCGCCAGAACGAAGCGTGATCGACAAACCGAAATAGAACGTAAAATTTTGCTGTGTTGTGCTTTTTATAGTGATTTTTATTTGAGATTTTGATAACGATTTATTTATTGTTTATTACACCATATTTATTGAACTGTTTCGCCTTTATTTTAGTTTAGTTTGACACAATAAGAGACGGCACGATCGAGCAACGTTACAATGCTACTGTGCTCGTATCCAACGCAACAGGGACAAAACCACTGCACCGTCCCGACCCTTTATAACTCTCGTTAATTCGGAGGGTTAAAATCCCCGAAAAAGTGAGCACTTGCCTTGTTTACAAGGTTTTAGATTTTAATTTAGATTGGGGCTGGCGGCCATTGCGCGCGAAACGTCATAAGTGTCAACGCGAAATGGCGGGAAAATTGGGTCTTCTATCGTGTACGCTTGGGTCGCGAGGTGTTTTATGAGGGGTGCGTCCCGCGTATCCATTAAAATCGCATTCGTATGTGATCACCTAATACAATATCATCAAGTCCGTGAGGGTTGCTTTGTGAATAATTTCGCGGCAATCTGCTCTCGTTTGGGTGGGATTTGGATAATTTTATAATTTCATAATTGTTTGCGTTTGGTTAAAGAAGTTTTGCAGTTTGATTGAGTAGGATTAACTTTTCGAATCTCAAACTTCTAAGTATTTTCCGTTTGCTGAAAAGTTACCGATACAGGTATCGGACTGTTGCCTTTGTTAGGTAATAGGGCACATACTTAACCAGAGAGCAGTGACCACTAAGTACTTTTTATTCTCAGTACAAACTTAAATATAGACGGTAGGATAGCCTGATCATGACTACGAAGTTTCTGGTCGCAGGTTCAATTCCAGCTTGGGACAAGTCCAACCCTAATGTCTCTTGGCAAATGACGAGCCGGGTGTTCGGAAATTGACAATGACAACTCATTAATCCTGAAAACAAGAAACTCTGCGAGAGCGCGAAAGTCAAGCTGTTTATTAATAAATCTTTTATATATTTGAGTCAGTTTTAAATCGAACAAAACGCAATCGTAACCTGAGCTTGTTTGACCAAACGTTTTTAATTAACGCCGTCGCATCTGCGCCCGCGACGACAGTCTGTCTGTTTGTTTTGTACATTTGTGGCATGTACTCGTACAGTCGGCAGCAGTCAATTTTTACAATAAATTGTTTGTGTCGTAATTTTTTTATGCTATAAAGAAGGGAAACCAGGCCAGCGTGGGAACTAAAGTGTTGACACTAGTGTTGGTCATGGACCCAGTAGGTAATGCACATTAAGTCTTAGGTATTTAATAGAAACTAATGGATACTAAGTAATTTATTTTACAACACTCGATTTATAACCGCATAATCTTTAAATTAAGAATCAAATGTACTTTACTAGTGCTTGTCAGCTCAAAGTGTCCAACATTGGTGCCGTCACGTTGCAGCTCAAGCCCTCTCTTTCTGAGGAGGCCTGTGCTCAGCAGTGGAACCGAAATAGTAGATTATAATTATGTACAAGTACCTGATAACCATGAGAGGATGTTGAAGGAGTTCAACATTATGAGGGTGCAGATGCGTCGCCAACAGGACTAAGAATAATTCCTCGTGTAATTTCCCGGCCTTTTTTACCCTCTAATGCCAGAGCACAACAGCCGTAGCGTCAAAACACTGCTGCTTAGCGGTAGGATACGCTATTAAGATGGTATGGTATGACGGATGTTGAAACAAGAACCTATCGTGAGGTTCGATCATAATGAAGTACAACGCATCATTCAATATGACTCGAGTTTAGCTTGACATGTATCGGACTACTTCGTAGTCCTTCCTCCGGGAACGCACGACCGAATCATCAACAGCACTCGACTTAGATGTGAAGTGACCCGTTTATTTCACTAAAGGAGCTTCTAACGGGCAACGTTTTTCTACAATAAGTGGCCGGCAACTATTCTGCCGCCCTTAGCATAAGCATCAGCGCACTTACAATAAAAAATAAAATAAAATAGATCAGTGATTCTTGTAGATTTCATTTCGTAAACTCCGAATACGCACATAACTCAGATAATGAAAAAATTACGATTGCGATGGTTATGATTAGGATGGCAGTATTGCTGTCTGACTCTTATTATGAAAGCTATAAACAAAGACTCCTACACTATATAGGTGTAGATAGGTGCCGGCCATATATTGGAGCAAAAATATAGCCCTTTAGAAGCCCCATAAGATCCTACCATCCGCGAATAGTTAATTGGGTACTTTTTAACGACTATTTTAATCTCTTTAACCACCTCCATTAAGTTTCAGCGTGTTTCAATCATTTAAACGTCACGCTCTGAGTATTTTCCTGTAATAGACGATTTAAATTTCTGACAAGCCCAGTTAATTTAGGCAGCAAAGCGTTTTTCAATTAGTATACCGCGCCGCCAGAATTTTGATGGCTTGCTGATTTTCACCCCTTGACTCCACAAAAGGGATTATTTTATTAGATCCTGTTTTTTAAGGCTGAAAGGTTAATTAATAAATTTGGATTGACTTTACGACTTGAATTTCAGCTGAGCAAAATTCACTAAATTTAGTTTTGGTAGGTAAACCATGAACATTCTGCCAATGTCTTCTTAACCTCTTCGAAACAACGATGGGATTTGTGAAGTCATTAATAAACGCGATCCCATCCGTTCAAGCTAAAGTAGTTATACCTAGTTACATAATTATTCCAATGTTAATTTGTAACAATCGCAAAAACATGAGAAGGATCATAATTTGTAGGTAGCCATTATTATTAAATCCCTTTGTTATTTATTTATTACTTGCCGTTACTTATTTTGCAAAATTAGTTTTTAATAAAAAGACAGCTCATGCTTGTTTACCTTTTTTCTAATGCTGAAAAAAAGTAAGTCTTACCTATAGTCGGTTTAATATGTTATTTCGCCATTGATCGCGCAACAATAGCACCATCCGTGCAATTTATGAATAGATTCCATCAATTCGTCCAAACAGCGTCTTAGCATCAGCATCTCTTTGTCACGCGCCTCATTTGCCGCTCTGCTTGCCACCCTATCACCCTAACGGCAGCATTCATCTTTATACCTAAAGGCACTACTCTATGTATACAGCATTTTTAAAACAACCCTTATTTATTCATGCAAACAGGGTTGATTTTGCTTATGTAAGCGGCGCGGTTGTTACTCCATTTTTGTGTCGGACTAGTGGCGTGACAAACTTGTCGTAACAGCAACAGTGTCGCTACCGTCAACGTTACACCATATTTTAGTATGTCGTAAATATAGTTCGCGTGTTGGCCGACGTATGAATTAAGTTTGTTGTGAAGAAACTATAAGTAATAGGTTGTCCTGTGAGGCGAGCGGTCCTTAGGGCCGATTACAGTGTTTGTTGTGAGATCATCAAGTGTGGATTGGATTGGCAGGCTTGAATGGATAATTTGGAAAAGTTTTTTGGAGGGTGGAGAAAAGTAAAGGGAAAATGGCCATGATACAAAACAGAATCTGATTTGAGGGACTGATTTAAACATGTCGTTCTTAAGCTGAAGTACTTACCTACAAGCTAAGTTACAGTATAAGGAATAGTTACAACGAAAATAATAGCAGTAAGTAGCGTTAGCATAATGGTAAAGAGCCACCGTCAGAAAGTTTTCATCGATATTGAGAGTGCTCCAAAATGAGCTAAGTATTAGTGAAATAAAACGGGTCACTCACGTATACAAGTCGAGCTTAGCCCGACATGTTTCGGACTAATTCGTAGTCTCTGGGAGCGCACGACCCAGCGGCAGCGAGACGCACCTAAGTACTAGACTAAATAGATTGTTCACTTAGGTACTCAACAAAATTTGAATTCCTATAGTACCTACCTATACCAACGATGCACTTAATCCTGAGACCCTTTGTAAAAACAAGGAGAGATATAAGAAAAGTTTTCACAGATAAATAAAATGCAGGGAGCGCGGAGTAAAAAGTTGTCACTACCCTCTTAATACCGTTGATACGCCGCGAAAACGGAGCGGTTTTTGTCTATTTGACGCTACCTATTTTAAAAAATATCCCTTTCGGAAAAAGATGTGAATTTCAAAAGTTTGTATGTCGGTTTACTTTGTAGTTTCCTAGAGCTTTTCCTTAAATAGATAGACTGTCTCAAGGCATTTTCTCTAGGTACAATAAAACAGTTTTATTGTACTTAAAGAAAAGTTAGTGTCAATTTTGCGATTCATAAATAATTGTACTGGAATCGTAGCCCCAGTGCCATCACTGCCATCTAGTACGTATCGAATAGAAGAACTGTTTCAACGAACGCGAACGAAACTAGCGTATGGTCACGTGTCAAATTGTGCCGAAAGCATTCACACGTGATGCTTAAAAACCTATTTAAAAAATGCTATGACTTTTTAATATCTACACCCGCCCATCACTCCCCTGAACTGCTCCCATGAAACATTCACATTAAACGCAATGCAATCTACTAACTAAATAAGTCCACTAGACGCGAAATGTAAATAAAATAAAAATGGAAATCAGCCCTGCCCGACGGCAGTGGAGCCCAAACATTTGCTTTAAATTATACATGACGGACAGTTGACGAAAGTAAAGTTACCCACGTTGCTGGAGGAAAGTATTTACAATACATAAACAGAATATATTTATCATGTACCGAATCATGCCATTTTGGTAAAAGTATTTACCTACCTATCTAGATATAAATCGAGACACTACGAGCTAGATTTTTTTGTAAATTTTGGGGAATTCCAAGATTTTACATTCAGAATTAAAAGAAAATTATTGTGCTGTATTTGTTACAAGTAGGAAAGCCGAGAAGGGGTCCTCATAGGTAATTGTACTTTGTTGCCCTACTCCGAGCCATAAACAACAAGTATTCGGCTACTTCGTTAAAAAACTTTGAGAGCCGCCCAATTTTTCCCCCACTCGTAATAAGCGCATTAAGCCCGGAAAAATTTAAACTCGCCGCCCGAAACTTTGCGCGTTTTCTTTTTACATTAAGGACAAAAAGAAAAAGGAGAGCCTACTTAGAAGGGTGGCTCAAAGTTTTAATATCATCCAGACACTCGTACCTATCCTCCCCAAATTTGATCCATCTACCCTACGGCCCAGTTTTAAAGTGTAATTTTGGATGGCGGGTGCAGACATTGTCAAGTTGGTGCATTTTTAATACGAGCGGTGTTGTGTGGTGCTTAGCGAATTTAAGAACATTGCGACGATGGCTAGAGTCAGGGGAGTGTTTTGCTTCTATTGTCGTTTTGCTGCTCATGTTAACTATTTTTAAATTGTCAGTTGTAAGGGTCGAAACTAAAAAGGGCGACTTCATTATGTCGATGTGATATGACAAGCTGGGATGGGAGACAGATAGATATGTGCCGTGCTAGAGTCAGAAATATAATGCTTGCGAGTTCGAGTTATTAGTTTATTAATCGACTACAAAAAAAGGACATCTCTCAATCATTACATATTAGTTTTTGTTGTCCGTCGATATCTTCGCAGGGTAGGAATCGATTTCAATTATTCTTCTTTGATTGGATAGTGTATTATTGTATGTATACTGTCTCGAAGTTGATTCCAAATGAAATAAAAGGATGTTAAAAACAAACGCAGTATAATTACCATGATTGTATTATTTAAAAGTTACATTAAAACTTATAAGCTTGTATCTTACGATAACATTAAACGACATTTACAATAACTATCCAACTAACAAATTATTTAAAGCAGTAACAGCGCAAACGGAATAACCTAAGAGTTATTAAGTCTAATTTCATAGCAATCAGTCTCTGTAGTCCGATTTCGCTGCTACTGCGTCACATATATAATAAAATAACATATAGTAGATATACTATATCCATACGTAAAATACCTAAATAGTTAGCAAAAGTGACCGCGACTCATTTTATGTTTTACAATCCTAGTACCAACTAGTACGAAATAGATACACTGCGAAAAACTGACAAACAGCGCGTCAAGTGAATACATACTTATACATATATTATGTGAAATTCTAACCTTAGACACCTGTCTCACCCAGAGATAGCGGGTAGGTAGAGTGAGTAAATATGGATATCCGAGGGTCGAGCACAAGTTTTCAAATCCTGCGTAACGTTACGGTTATCGTATCGAGATCGAGAAACCTCATACTAAATTTTAGTTCCAAATACGCTCACGGGCGGGCGCTGTTCCAAACGTCATACAAACTCGATACCGTTTACTACTCGATTTTACGTGTCGCAGGTTTCGAATATTCGTACTCGGGCCTCTTTTATTGACACGATTTGTACGTTTCCGTGAGAAATTTGTCGACAGCTAATCGCTTTCCGGTGCTAAAGCGGTGGGACATAAATGCCTTATATGGAATCCTTACGAGTGAGAGTGGTATAGAATTATGCTCGCATCGTGCAGTATGTGTTGACCACGGGAGTAGAGTGGTCTTTGCTATTTATTCGGTTGACGCTGGGTCATCTCTAACTTTTGTCCGAAGGGCAATCAAAACTAGTTGTGGTCTCTCATGCTAACAGTTTTCTAGGTAAAAACACTTGCATTTTGAGAAGAGTCTCATATGAAACAAGTTAAAGAAATACAGATACGTATAATTCCATCTGTTTAAAATAATTTTATTTTAATAACAAGTTCCTGGGTAGGTCCCTCATAACATTTGTACAGATTATGATCATAAGGATAATATGGTTACACTACGGGCAGGGTAATTAATTATAACTTGATCTACTGTCCTTTGTCATCGTCTTCCATGAACTCGCTGTCTAACACGACCTGCGGAAACAAATATTAACGTTAAATAATTAGGTTATAAGCTGGTGACAGAGGAGTGTTTACATTAGCTACCCAAAATTTTAGTTCCAAAATATTTCTGTTCCATTCGCGTTTTTCTCCATTTTATTTTCATACCAATGGTAGGTTTTCATATTAGTTAATTTGATCATACGCAAGAATCCTGATCTTTCTGAATTTCTTTTTATATACGAGGTAAGGCAAACGAGCAAGTGGGTCACCTGATGGTAAGAGATCAGCACTGTCCCTAAACACTCGCAACCCCGGAGAGGTTTGCAGATTCGTTGCCAACCTAGAGAGCTCAGATGAAATGCCTCTTGTGCCCGTAATTACACCGCCTGTCTTACTCTCCACACCGGAGCACAACAGTGAAAGCACTGCTGTTTAGAGAGTAAGATGGTGGTAGCACCTGGACCTCGCACAAGGTCCTACCACCCGCAAAGTGTGTGATGTGCATTATATCGGGGTTTTATGTGCGGGAATGATTTGAAAAACAAGTCAATACCTACTCTTTGGCTAATGACAAACCCTGGTGTATGGTGATAGGCAGGACTCGAACAATTCAAGCGGATGACGAAGTAACAAAATAATCGCGAGTAAATCCATGAAATTTATACCGGACTAGTTTATGCCCCGCGGCTTTGACTGACTGACAACGAACAGCCTAAACCACTGGACCTAGACTTGAAATTTGGCAAACATATACCTTAAGCGGCAGTGGGCGGGGCACATTGCTCGCAGAACTGATGGCCGGTGGGGCCAGAAGGTTCTCGAATGGCGTCCACGGACCGGGAGACGAGCTGTCGGTAGGCCTTCAACAAGATGGAGCGACGACCTAGTAAAGATTGCGGGACCGCGGTGGATGCGGAAAGCACAAGACCGGTCTGAGTGGAGAGCCATGGGGAAAGCCTATGTCCAGCAGTGAATGATGATGATGATGATATACCTTGAGTATCCTAGAGGAGCACTAAGAAGGGATTTTCCGAAATTCCCACGGGATAGGGAGCTAGCCCATTTTGAAATATTTGACGGGGGCAAAGGCGCGGTAGTAGGTATAAAGATGGTGGCAGCGCTCACCGCCTGCATGCCGGCGACGGCGCGGCCGGTCTCCTCGGCCGCGCCGTCCGCCCCGGCCTCCACCACGCGCAGCTGCAGCTCCTGCTCGCCGTCTGCGCACAGGGTACCAAAGTAAAAAGGGTAAAGTGTCCCAAAATATTTTATAGGTATAGTAAAATAACCTAACCAACTTACGGCCGTTCCCAATATTCAATCCACCGAGGGTTTTCCTTACCAATAGTTACATTTTGACACATTTTCTATGGGTAATCTGTCAAAATGTAACTGTTGGTAAGGAAAACTATCCGTGGAACGGCCGTTAGTAAAGTTGAAAAACCCCCGACATCGTCATTTCAAAGTTCAATATTTCAAAAACGGGTGAATCGATTTTAATGAACCTTAGTTAAGAACCATTTCGATTAAACTATCTTTCGATTTAAAAAACCCGCATCGAAATCTGTCCATCCGTTTGGGAGCTACGATGCCACAGACAGATACACAGACACACAGATACTCAAACTAATAACACCCCTTAATTAATTTAATAATTAATTATGATACAAGTGCACGTGGTACAAGTGGATTCACGTCTCGCCACCGGCGTGGCGTGTGCTCGTAGAGGAAGGATTACGGATTAATCCGAAACATACTAGACTATACTCGACTGACAGACGTGAGTGATTCGTTTATTTCACTATGATTGAATCTCACGGTAGTTTCATGTTAAAAGTGCGGAAAGTTATGAATTGCCTACATTTCCAAGTGCCACTCAACGTGGATCAACGTTATATTCACGGAAATTTAGTACATTTTCCGCACGCATCCTGAAGCTCAAGCATGCAAACAGTTACACGAATACCGTTTTCTGCTACAACTTTCTATGATTATATTGACCTGCGTAAAGCGTCACTTTCCAACCATGTGTATTGAAAAAATAATTGATGAATGAATCAGAATAATGGTATTTAATCTTTATCATTGTTCCGTGTTTACCCTCGCTGGGCGCCTGTATGAGCTGCAGCGCGCCGTCCACGATCTGCCCGGACAGCACGCCGGTGAGGCCGGACACGTTGATCTGCTGCCGGATCCTCTTGGCGTCCAGCTCCATCTGCTGCTGGATGTACAGCTCCTGGTGATGCACCTTGTTGTGGTACTTGAGGTGGTGCGCCTTGGTGAACTTCTTGTTGCACGGCTCGCAACTGCATTATGCCAGACAATACTAGTTTATACAACTGCTACATAATGAAGGTCCCTAAAACACGAGTGTCTTTTTATGAAACGAGGCGAAGCTGAGTTTCATAATAGGATCACACGAGTGTTTTAAGGCCTAATTATGTGGAGTTGCATACATTACTTTATCTACACACATATTATAAGTACTCTAAGATGGGTTCAGAAGCCAAAGGCATATATCATACCTATATCTGTCACGAATTTGATTGTTTTTCTTAATCATAGACAAACATACAAGGCTGACGTTTCGTAAACTGTTTTTTTTTATTGTAAAAAAAATATGTCACATTATTATTTATACATGTCGGGCCGAACATGACTTATATACGTGAGTGATCCGTTTTATTTCACTATGATTGTAAATTACGTTGGTTTTCAAATTTGAAACATCGAATTCGATATTTAATCGAAACAGAGGGTTCCTTTTCTCTGCAGCTGAACTCAGCTACTGAATCTAGGTAGTTGGGTTGTGAATAAGATACAGTACGTATCCCCTCCTACCGGCTGCGCCAGTAGTATTGATATAAATTTATCACTATTTATAAAAGATATCAGTATAGACTGAACACATTGGAATGGAAAAATATGCATCGATTCGAAAGCCTCAAAAATATTTATTACTGCAAACATGGACTACTTCAAAATTACCAACTGTATGGCATTACAAAATAACATTATTCACCAGTCGTCCCAAATGGACAGCACATTAAATATTAGGCATTTTGTGTAGTGACTAGTTTCTTTGATGACCTAATCCAGCCTTAAAGCTACAACTTACGAGTATTTCTTCTCTCCCGTGTGCGTGAGCATGTGGTTGGCGAGCACGTAGGAATACGTGAAGGCTTTTCCGCACAGCGTGCACTGGTACGGACGGACGCCCATGTGCAACCTGTATACATATTTATCTTAGTTACAATTTTAGTTAGATAAGTAGTTATCTTAGGCCGTAGGGCCCCAGTGTTTATTGAGGGTACATTAAAATTTTGCTACAGTTTAAAACAAATGCAAAGCGCGCCTTTGGCAATAAGTCCTCGGTTTTTAATGGGATGTTTGTTATGATTGACTGTTGTAATTTTTCAGATTAGAGGGCAAATGAGCAGAGCTGACACTTTTAAAATTAGTATTCAACACAAACCTTGAAAGAAGACTAGATGGAGGCCATTACGCTGTTGATTCCATTGAATGCGGGCTATAGAGTCAAAAATTCGCTACGATCGCTAGGTATATCTGTGATTCTCTACCAATGAGAGACAAGCTACTGCTGGCCCATGACTGATGAACATGATTGACAAATAGACCTCACTCGACACTAGCAATCCGTGCCGGATCTTTAACTCGCGATAGCCCGTATTAAGTTGAATACTCTTGCATCTTAACCATAGCCTCTTGTTTATGGGCACTGGAGTGTCATAGAATATAACTTATGCCCTTATTACATCATGATCATCATCACCAGCCTTTTTATGATGAGGAGCTTGGGCTATAGTTCCCACGCAGACATCATGATCATTATACTCGGGCTCGGGACTTAATCACGTAAAAATATTTAAATACCTCGGCGTTTCGGACGCGACGTTGCGTCCATGGTCTCGAAGGGCCAGAAGAGGCGGGTACCAACATCAGCTAGCTGCACGGGTTTCTCTTACCCGCACTGGGTCTTTATTTAATAATTAGGTTTTATGCCCTTACTAGCTTATGCCACGCAGCTTGCCCCCGTGAAATATTTCAAAATGGGCTAGTTCCCTATCCCGTTTGAATTTCTAAAAATCCCTTAGTGCACCTCTAGGTAACTCAAGGTATATGTTTGCCAAATTACAAGTCTCTAGGTCCAGTGGTTTGGGCTGTGCGTTGTCTGTCTGTCAGTCAGTCAGTCACGGTATTGTTTTATAGGTATAGAGGGCTGAGTAGTAGACGTACCTCTCGTGTTTCTGCCTCGTACCAAAGTCCCCGAAGCGGCGGTCGCAGATCCTACACTTGTAGGGCCGCTCGCCCGTGTGCCGCAGCATGTGCCGCTTCAGCGCCTCCTTCATCACGCACGAGTAGCCACACACGCTGCCAGGGTTCAGGGTTGAGAAGGTGGAGGATGGTCGTGATGAGTTGGGAGGCAAGTGGAAAAACGCGATTGGTTTGACGACAGATGGAGCTTCCATTGTTTTTTTAACCCCCGACGGAAAAAGGGTGTTATAAGATTGACCGTTGTGTGTGTGTCTGTTTGTAGCACCGTAGCTCTCAAACGGGTGGCCCGATTTCTTTGTGTTTTTTTATTCGAAAGCAGGTTCTCTAGCGGTGGTTCTTAGCTAAGTTTCATAAAAATCGGATAAGCCGTTTTTGAGATACTGAAATTTAAAATGAAAATGTCGGGGGTTTTTCATCTTTTCTAATTTATTATACTTGGGAGAAGTGATCCATTGGCGAGGAAAACCGCCGGTACGCCAACGAGCAAACTAGCCAAAGTATTGATATAGGCCGCCAATGGAGCACCCAAAAAACCGCGGTTTTAAACTACCACGGTTTAGTTCGCAGGCTTTTTGTGTATGCTTGAAAAGCCTTTATACCGTGAAATCGCCGTCTCGCTAATGAATCACCCCCTTTACGCGAACCAACGTAAAACTAATACAATACAACAGCTAAGAAAGGTTCCATCTGTGCCATAACAGTGTCGCCTGTAACTCATGACAACCACCTCCTTTGTGTCACCTTAACTTGTAGGCCGCGTCGCAATAGCCTGAGACGCGAACTGTATCCACGCACGCTGTTAAATGTTCTTCTGGACAAGTACGATGGTCAAGCATATGGCAGGAAACGTCTTCGACTCAACACTCGACCATCACCTCAAACCCAGGCTTAGACCTTACACGATGCCAGTGAAATCGAGCCAGTAGCATTACAGTTGCACCATAAATATAAGTTACAACGATGTATCTGCGTAGTGAGTATTTTTTTGGAACGCCAACCATATCAATAATAGGGCAGTGCGTTTGCGCGGGTAAAACCTTAAGCAGCCATTGGCCAAACGTTCCCGCGCCATTGCGAAGACCGCCATTTTGTTTTGGTTGTCATAGACGCTATGTGCGAGAAAGCAAGAGGTTACCTGTTATTACACATGCACATTCTACCTTGCACCTAACGCAATAAGGTTATGACTTTCGATTTAGTTCGGCGTTTGTCAACACTCGTCTGTAACTCATATTTGTGGTCCACCTGTACATTGCGGGGCCGCGGGGCTAACGAGTCACAAGTGACCGATCGAGCGCCGCAGTGAACGCTACTGTCGATTTTACTCGCTATGTAATCATCATCGTCATCAACTGGCCTTTCGTGCTTCTGGCGCGAGCCGAAGTCCCCGAACCGGCGGTCGCAGACGCGGCACTTGTACGGCCGCTGGCCCGTGTGCCGCATCATGTGGCGCCGCAGCTCCATGTTGAGAACGCACGCGTAGCCGCACACGCTAGGGATTTACGGTTTAAATATTATCCTTTGCTCGGAGGATATTTTAAATGGGACCTACAGCTGCTACTTAAGTCGAGGGAAATTGTTCAACAAAGGATGTTTAAACCATATATTGGATCATATTAGCGTCATAAGATGAGCATCAAACCACTCAAACTAAAGAGAAAAGTCTGGATTTTTTTTGGCGTAATATAAGTTGTCTAATAGGAATATGAGTTGTTTCCACAGTCCATGTACCAGGATATGTGTACAGGTTTGGTATTAGGCGGAACATTGGTCCTTGGGTGCGGGTGCGTTCTCAACATGATATAATTTCGAATTTTAAACATTTATAACTTTAACAGCGTGCGAGAAAACGATTGGGCGCGGGTGAGAAAGTAGTTCCAAAAAAAGATTACGCAAGTTGATTCCGCATTGTTGGTATAACCCCACCCGCACCCAACTCTAAGGGTGCCCTTCCATTGAGCAGAGCGAAGCGGAGACGCAGAGAATCGACCAATCACAGAAGTTGAAATTCGCTCGCCCGATATGTCATTGGTATATTTCGCACATCTCCACTGTTTAAAGGAAATACAGTCCTTAAGCGGGGTTTCCACTGCGATCCGAGCGAGCCCTGTAAGGACTTCGTTGCATTGCATAAACACATCAATCCCTTTTCTTGGACGCAGTTTAATGTTGCGAGTTAATGGAGTCCTAACGGGGTCGCTCTGCTCGCCGTAGTAACCCCGCTTTTCTATATGTATACAATACTTTTCTACTAAGTATTTCTGCTTGGATGGAACAATGATTACGTACTAATGCTAATGACTGTTGATAAAAATAAAATAGAATAGAAATACTGTAACTAACTAAAACATTCTACTTCCATGTGTCTTAATCTAAATATTTCAATAAGCATATGTTAGGAAATCAACAAATACTTAATTATGTATGATGAATTTAAATGCAATAAAACTAGAGTAAGTAATTATGTTCTGTAATCGCATCTTTTCATAGTTTAAAAAAACATTTCTAACGAATTACTATAACCATTTGAAATTCACATTTTGTGGATATAAAAAATAAATAAAGTCTAGAGAGGCGCTTTCAGTCTTCTAGCTTTCCGCATCTTTAGCCTACCTACTTAAATCAGAGACATACAAAGTGGAAAGCTCCTCTTTGTCCGAGTCAGTGCTAACCGCAATGTCACATACCTGCAGACAAAAGGTTTGATACCCAAGTGCCGTCGTATGTGGGCTTGCAACGACGCGTTGGACGTAAACGAAGCGCCACAAGTCTCACACGTGTGCCTGCAATAAACGTTAATTAATTAATGCCTATATGGTAAACTAGCCTTTCGCCCGAGGCTTCGCTCCCGTGGCAGAACTCTCTATCCCGTGGAAATTTCGAAAAATCTCGCCTTATCCCGGGCGTACATTATAAAAGGAACCCCTATGCCAAATTTTAGTTTTCTAGGTCATCCATCAACATCAGTCAGTCAGTAAGTCAGCCAGTCAGTCAGTCAGTCAGTCAATCAGTCAGTCAGTTATTCAGTCAGTCAGTCAGTCAGGACCTGTATATATATATATATATATACCTAGCTGTTACCCGCGCAGATTTCGGTTATCGTTATCCCGCGGGAACTATATGATTTTCCCGAATAAAAAGTTACCTATTTTATTCCTCTAGATCCTCATCTAGATTGGTGCAGCGGTTTTCCCGTGAAAAGGTAACAAACAGACAGACAGAGAGATAGAGTTACTTTCGCATTTATAATATTAGTTAGGAAGTTGGGATAGTTAGGATGCTCTCGAAAGATAAGGTTTCGAGGAGTTTAAAAACGCCGATATAGGAGGATATAAACGTGTTTATATATTGTAAGAGCTACTGTAACTTGTTTTTAGAAAAAAAAATGTCTTTGTGTAGTTTCTTGCGGCGCATTGAATGGATAAATCTCTTCTTGTTTGTTCACTTACGTCTTCTCGTAAACATATCTCTTCTTCTGTGTGTACTTCGGCCGTGGCTTGGGGTTCAGGATGTGGTCAGGGATGGGTTCGGAGAACGCCATGATGGTTTCCTTGAGCAGCATGTCCTCGCCGTCTTCCGTTTCCGTCTTCTCTACCTTACGGGGGCGCCCGCGCTTCCGGGGAGTCTGCACCTGAAATACATTTTGCATTAACACTGTAAGTAGACAGACACATTCACATGTAATAAACACAGTGTACTTAGTCTCTCAAGCAGAGGGTCGTGGGTTCAAACCCCGGCTCGCACCTCTGAGTTTTTCGGAATTTATGTGCGAAATTACATTTGTAATTTATCATGAGCTTTTCGGTGAAGGAAAACATCGTGAGGAAACCTGCACACTCCGAAGTAATTCAATGGTGTGTGTGAAGTTCCCAATCCGCACTGGACCCGCGTGGAAACTATAGCCCAAGCCCTCTCAGAATGAGAGCAGGCCTGTGCCCAGCAGT
This sequence comes from Clepsis dumicolana, assembly GCA_963691665.1. Taxonomy (NCBI): domain Eukaryota; kingdom Metazoa; phylum Arthropoda; class Insecta; order Lepidoptera; family Tortricidae; genus Clepsis; species Clepsis dumicolana. The sequence goes on along the minus strand of OY829506.1, from coordinate 24,937,620 downwards.
GGGACGTAAATAGGCTGATGATGATGATGATGAACACAGTGTAGTGGGGGAGGGGTGGCACTAAGGTTGGCCAGTGGCACCCTCCCCCTGCTCACTCTTAAATGGGCGGCCGCAGGCAGCTGCAATCCACGCTATGCTAAAATGTTACATGCTCAGTTTCTTAGCTTATACACAGTAACATTACAGTAGCATCACTAAAGATTTTCTGATGTTTTGGCGATTATTACAAGTCTTAAAAGGCGAACAATGAAAACAGAAAAGGGTTAAAACTTCAGATTTTTAAATGTCGATAAACGTAACTTTGTCGGTCAAGTTAGTTTCATAACACAGCTGTAAGAGTAATCTAATATACATATAAAGTCGAAAAACCAGAACGGGATAAAAGAAACGAGACAGAGCGAGATGGCGCTCTACAACGCCATTTGGACACGTTTCTCCCAAACTCCCATTATTTCTCCGGATTTTTAAAGCAATTCGATTCTTTGATCTCGGGAATCGCGAAAAACTTGAGAGAATATGATATTGGGTGTGTAAGTTTTGTATATTAAGCAAAATAAAATCGCAAGTTCAAATTTCGAGCCAAAAGCGAGTGGATCTATTATCTATGCCAGTATTGCCCTTCAGGGATAAAGAAAGCCATTCATTATCCTGCATTGCAGTCTACGGAAATTTTAAATTTTATCTATGTAATTTTTTATTGATAACATAAAGCAAAAAAAACGTGTCCAATATTTTTTTTCCAATGATCTGTCTGACGGACTAATTAGAAATATTACTTTTTTACCCACAGGACACATTCCTATTGCTATAGAGATTCCTTACGTAAATATATACCGTACCAGCATAATATAATATTCCACACGAGTGGAGCCGCGGGCGCTCTCTAGTTTTCAATAAAACAAATCCTCATGAATGCAATGTCCCTATGTCAACATTGGAAAGTTACTCCTTGCTAGAACCAGCAAAGGTGAAAGCTATTAAAAAAAGTGTACTTAATTCTAGTAATTGACAAGACACATACCTCTTTTTTGATAGCACTATCAGATTCAACTTCTTCTTCGGGCTCAAAATCAGGATCATCGCCACCTCCAAAATCTGAAAATCATATTATTAATTATAACAACATGTATTGAGATTACATACATACATAACATTAAATTATTATACTAGAATATAGATTCTCCTAACATTAATTTTGTCTACTTATTGGGATCAACATTTGGAATAAAGATAGGTAGCTTATATTCTATTAGGCTGTCTTTTATATCCTGGGAAATCACTGATATCTTGTGGGTTAGTGATAGCAGAATTCTACACAGATGAAGTGGGGGGCAACAGCTGGTATATTAATTTATTACAATAGGTATTAGAAATTAACCTATTTAGAAACCCTGATTTTATTTCTACTATACCTTCATGGTGGTCAAATGGCTCATCATCTGCAGGTTCCTCCTTCAGATCTAAAGAGCCTGAAGCCAGAAGTGATGTCAGCGACTCTTGCTCTTTCTGAGGGGACTTCTGCTTTTTGCGCTGGTATGGAGATACATCTGTGACACATTTTATTATAAGTGAGCATAAATTTTTAACTTCCTATCTTTCTGAAAGCAATATTTTAATGTGATAAAAACTTGGGTTAATTTTTCATTAGAAAAATACCACATGGCACTATTTTTAAGACTTACAAAATCAGATGACCTTTATTTTACTTTTTGCCAAGTTGTGTAATCAATCATGTACCTAATCAATTATTCAATAAACAAATATTTTATCAGAAATCACTTACCTATCTGTCCCTGTTTGTTAGGATATTTCCTAGGGCGTCCCCTAGCTCGAGGTTTGGGTGCTTTAGTCACAACGGCATTATTCTGTGTCTTGGTCAGTGTCCGAGTCCACTGGATCTGAGGGTCATGCTCGACTGGCAGTTCATACTGAAGCAGGAGCCCATTCTCTTGCTTTATGCTTATAGTTTCAGTTTCTATTACTGTTGAACAAATTGTATACATTGACTTGTTACTTTGCTTTGGAATTCTAGTAGTGCAATTTTATTCGTCAGAATGGCGTTGTGTACTCTTTGGACAACAGTTAAGGAGGATTTTGATACAAACTGTTATAAAATACTTACCGTTCTTTGAAGAGGAGGCCGTAACTGCGGCAGAACTCCTCGTAAATTCTTCGAGACATTCGTTCAAAGTATCGTTCGAAGACAGACATTGCTTCTTGAACTGAAACGCGAATGTTAGGCGATCCACGCAGTTCAGACAGATAAGCGTCGGCAAAGAATCATTTCTCGACACCTGCAAGCATAAAATCCTTCATGGCTTCATCATCATCAAGCTGAACAAAATCTAATTTTAGTTTTGAAGGTTTACAATTTAGGGATGTCAGCGAAATCATCAAATATCTACAAATAAAACAATAATAGCAACATTATTGCTTGAAAAAATATATGGGGTGGCCATCGCAACCATTTTGTGTGGTAATTTTTACGTACCTCCACGCCGCAGCAGTAAGTGTACTTGTCACCGAGTTGTTCATTATTTTCATCCCAATCGAAAAGAGATACCATGTCTCCACTCTCTAGACATACTCGACAAGTTAATTGCCAATCCATTTTACTGTAAAATTGCAAAATATCACAAAATCCACGCTATAATACCACAAATTGCTGCATAATTTGTCAACCGGAAGCGTCATAAGCAAATGGCAGCGCCAAGCCAGCGTCGATACATCCGTTTCGATTCACGCAGTCCTATTTCAGGGCAGCGCTTCTCTCATTATTCCTCTGACATGACGATAAAATTATATTCGTGTGATTCGTGGAACCAAAATGATAAACGATTAAACTTGATGTAAAAAAGAAAAAACTGAACTGTATGGTGTTGATACCGCATTACTAGGTAAAAATACCGAATTCATGATTAGCTCCTTTCTTCTCTTGTAAAACTGCTTTATTTGGAAACAAGCAGAAGATTATATTTTATATTGATTCCTTGTTTACATTTCCAAGATATTCAAGTTTATCTTTTCCTTTTCCCAATAAAAGTATTATCCAAAACGGAACGTAATGTTAAAGTAGCTTCCGGTTCGAATCCGAACAAACCTTCATCAATGCTACCAACAAAACTATCCGAATTGCATGCCCCCTCCCCTTTTCTGAAACGTCAATTACTTACAAATTGCAACAATAATAAACACGATGAAATTTATTATGGACGTGAATTAAATTGTACAAAAATGGAATTGTTTAGATCAGAGACGTATTATATATTTGTTAGAAACGAGTCAAGTTTATGGTGGAATCGGTTAACTGGTGCATTTTCAGTCAGATCAGGTACGTATTTTAATCATATTATTTTTGTTTATTTCTTCGTTCTAAACATTGAATAATTGATGAAATAATATTACAGAGCGTTATATGTTTATCAGTGGTTTAAATTTTTTGTTTGGAAACAAGTTTAAGTTATGTTAAAATGTTTTCATTTTACGTTTATATTTTAGCATGGGACCTCTCAGATATCGAAGATATCGAATGCCTCGGCATTACAGAAGGGATTATAGGCGTCGTAGAACACACCAACATATACGAGCCGCGACTAATGATCATAAAAGAAAGTATACCAGTTGGTCAATTATATTTCCATCACACAGTTTATAAAATTAAATCAATTTGTTTCCTGAACATGGGAACCATGAACCAAGAGGTAGAGTTATGTGTGTGCACGAAACATGGCTCTTCTAGTTCTATGCTGAGTAAAGGGTCTAGTAAGAAAATTGGTGGCCGTCTGTTTGAAAACTCGGCATTTCTCAACAAAACTGTGGGGGCGGTGAAGAATGTCAGCAACACCATAAAAACGACGACTCAACAAGCAGCTACTCAGGTAAATCCAGATCTTATATATTGTTAAGAAATGATATAAGATATATTAAGTCAGTAAAATTCTCTCAGCTTCTTGCAGTCTATTTCCTGTTTCAGCATCCTAAAATACTGTAAAAATATACAAAACACAGCAAGAAGTGTAGACAGGACATCAGCTCCAAGTAATAGTTACTGATAAGATTATGACTCTGTTCTAGAGTTGTAATAAGTACAGCAAAAAAAATCTTATTAGGGAACTGCAGATGCAAATATAACCTACAAGAAATGAAATAAAAACAATTTTCTCACCTGCAATCGGATATGTAAGAAAGCTGTTTATGCAACAAGTGTGTTTTCATGCATCACCTCCACTACCACACAAATCAACAAATGTCACACAGATCCAACTACCACCACCAGCAGCTACATACACACACACAGCCAGTGTCAGGTACACTAGGTAGTATTATACTGATGCAAATCAAACTGCAAAACCCATTCTCAAAGCACATAAACATGCTACCAGTTATTCTGAAGAAGAGGTGAGTTTTTAGAATAACTGGTAGCCTCTTTCGTAATGCGTCAGCATATAGTGTAAGTATGGGGATTTGTGCAGTAGTAGTGGAGGTGGAGGTGCAGCATGAAAATATGCATTTGTCACATAGACATGGCTCTCTTTCGCATGTGGTTGCGGGTTAGCAAATTAACTTGTTTTAGTACAATAATTATTTATGTTTGTAGCGTACTGTACAAGTGTGTTTATATGCAGGTCAAGCAAACGGTTAAAAAGCAGCGTGACCCAAAAATCGCAGAGCGATTCGAGAAACGTCTCACCGATGAACTGCATAAAATCTTTGATGACTCAGACAGTTTCTATTACTCTCGGACCCTGGATTTAACGAACTCCCTCCAACGTCAATATGAAATTGAGAAGGTTCTGGAAACGGATGAGAGTACTGGGAAACCGGTGTCGGATATAACAAGATGGTGGAAGCATGTGGATGATAGGTTTTTCTGGAATAAACATATGCTCAAGGATATTATTGCTTTAGAGGTAAGTTTATTTCAAAATTTTATGTATTTTTGGGTTTAATCTAGAGAGAGCCTGAACATTGTTTTGAATTTGGTACAGTCAAGGAATTTAATTTCCAACCCACCTAAGGTTCAATATTGTATAGCAAACTGTCACCTTAAAGAGCTAACTAGAGCACAACTTTACTTTGACATATCGCACGTTATGTTTATGTTAGTAACTAAGCAACAGATTAACTACGTTGACATGGCAAGGAAGGCAAATGAGCAAGCGGGTCACCTGATGGTAAGTGATGGTGAACTGAAATTTGTCGAAACTGGAGTCCGCGGATTCGTTTGTCATCTCGCTAGTTCTGTTGATATGAAATTTATCTATCTAAAAGCTAGTAGAATCGACGAAAGTATAATTCAATAAAACCAAAATTTTATGAACGTTTTCTTTAATTACTCTTAACGAAAACAACAAAACAAAAATAACATTTTTGAACTCAATCACTGAGCGAGGTCTTTGTAAAAAACTATAAAGACATATTTTAACGGAACGAATAAAATAAATAAATGAAAAGAACTAATTAAAAACGTGTATATCCTCCATTATTTTGAATGACGTCCAGAAGGCGTTCCGGCATAGATGCGATTAATTGTTCACATATATTAGTGCCGCGAAAATCTTCCCATACTCTATGACAGTGACTGATAAGTGCTTCACGTGTTCGTTCATTCTGATTGTTCCATATTTGGACCATTATACCCCAAAGATTTTCTATAGGGTTCAAATCAGCGCTTTTTGCAGGCCAAGGAATAACATTTATATGTTCTTGGTTGTTCCTGAACCAGTTTTGCACAATTCTTGCGGTGTGAATAGTTGCGTTGTCTTGCACAAAATCAATTTGAGGAACTTCCTGTTGCGGATAATAAGTTCGTAAAGTAGGAAGCACACTTTCATCCAACAAGTCTACATAGTTCTGAGCGGTAGCTCTGGGTGGCAAATTCACGAGTTCTCCAACACCTGCTGAAGAAATCCAACCCGATATGTTTGCAGTAATTCGTCCAGATGCATGATTAGCCACGACGTGGTCTTCTGTGTACCGGGTTCGATCAAATCGCCACAAATGTAATCTTCCGGTTTGAGAACTTGAAAATGTCTTTTCGTCAATAAAAGCTGTAGTCAAAGTTTAAATACTGGCGGGCGAAGTGACGTCGAGCTGATTTGTGATTCTCGGTCAAGGCAATTTTTTTCGCAGGCCGCCTTTGATGTAAATTCATGGCATGTAGGCAATTCCTAATTGTTCTAGGGTGAACGTCAAACATCTCCGCAAATTGTCCCGTTGACGAAAAGCCATCCAGAATGTATTGCCTTCGCATTAATCGGCGTTGGTCTTCGGCTATTGCAAGCGGGCGATGGTTATTTTGCCGTAGATCAATAAGGTTTCCTTCGGTATTATATCGCTGTACCCAACGGCGAACTGTGTCTCTACTGACATTTAACCGGCGTGTTATCTCACGAATCCCTGTTCCTTCTTGGTGTAACTCCACTATCTGAGCTCTTAATAGTTCACGGTTAGCGGCAAACATTTCATTTTAAAAATAATAACGTATTTGTTGAGAACTATTTTTCAATTTTCTCGATTGACACTGACACGTGTTCGTAATTAGAAAAGCAAATGATAATTTTAAGCAAAGAGGTTTTCTGTAATGTGAGGTGACAAATAACGTAAGTATTGACATTTTAATACTATTACTGAAATATAATTTTCGACCTTAATGCATTGCAAATGTCTAACGACATTCTAACGAAATGGGTAGGGAATTAAATTCCTTGACTGTACCATGTTTTATAAGATGTTACCCTACCCTACCTTACCTTATGGTACCCTACTTTAAGCTACCCTACTGTTGACAATAATAAAAATGACGATTAAAACGAGGGTAGTTGTGCGCCGCTGTCAGCTGCGGCGAGTAGCTGGCGCACACTGTTCGTTTCGCTACTAACGAAGCGTGTGCTCCCAAAGGAAGAACTAAGGATTAGTTCGAAACATCTCGGGCTATCAACATACAATGACAATGCAAAGAAAAATTCGTTAAGCAGCTGCTTAACGAATTTTTCTTTGCATTGTCATTGTATGTTGAATTTCATTCTATGAATGTTTCATAAAAATAAAAACAAAAATAATCAATAAATCGATTATTTTCATTGATCTCGGGCTATGCTCGACTGACATACGCTAGTGATCCGTTTATTTCACTATGGTTGATTCTCAGTTAAAAGTTTAAAAGTTGATCTGTTTTCTTGTACCTCGCTCGATTTAAAACTGTGAAATTATACTACTTTTCATTTATGTGTCTTTAAAATTGTAAGCAACTTAGTAACTACCCAATAATGGTTCCTAATTATCGCTAGTGCATGTATCGCGTCACGCACGGTGCGTCATGCCTGCTGGAAGCGTTAACTCAAGCACACTGATGGATATTATAAACCATTTTATATATATTATATAATGTTAACCTTATAACAAATTATATACTTATTGTGTGTAGGTTTTTTTCATCATCAGATGTTTACGCTTTTCCCGTGTGGTGGAAATTTAGTTGCAATAATGAATAAATAAATAAAAAAATAAAAATAAGAAATAAAAAATGAAAAAAAACTTTTACGAGCTGGATTTGACCCAGTAACCTTGGGTAACTATACTGTGAGTGATAAGTGGTATGCCCCACCAATTAAGCCATACTTAAACTATTAAACCGGATAGGGTAATTTTTTTGTTGATTCAAAAAAATTCCTAGCATTGCCATTGTATCTTAAAAATCATAGGTACATACATTAACAATACCATGTTTAATGGGACTTTTAAACAGGCTGTATGTATGTATTTTTGCTAAAATATGTAGCTGGTAGCTACTGGTACTGGTAACTGGTAGGAGTCTTTGTCTAGCTTACATAATTTGAGTCGTACAGCAATAGTTGCCGGCCACATATTGTAGAAAAACGTTGCCCGTTTGGAAGCCCCTTAAGGCGCTTCCCTGACCCAGACGCTGAAATGGCTGCTTTTTAGAGCCTTTCTGTAAATTATTTAAACAATGAAAACAAGATATATAAATACATTAAGTATCTATAACATCTTAACTTGTTTTTCTATGTTTCGTATTATTATTTTTCCTATTTAATACTTATGATATCTGCATCACAAGTAAGTCAAGTTGCAATAAATGTTCTGTTACTACATCATAAGCATAATTTACTTTGACTTGTGACATACACCAATGTATAGAGAATTTAATAGGCTAGGATTTCTACGTTTAACATTATTAAAATACCTTTTTATAATCATCATCGGCCTATTTACGTCCCACTGCTGGGCACCAGGCCTTTATTTAGAATATTTTAATTTTTTAAATAAGTAATTTTCGTAATCGGTGCGAATTTTAAAGAAAAAATTTTTTTTCGATAAGACGCTTTATTTGTGATAACACTGTGTAAAATGAAGTTAGACCGATATTTAATAGATGTCGTCACTATAACGAAGTTGTTTAGTAGAAGTGAGGTGGGGTGAGGAAGGCGCGAAGCGTTCAAGGTCATCCTCTCAGGGAAGCGTATTAATAAAAAATAAAGTGGAAACTAAAACTCGAGTCAGTAACGTGTTGAAATAATGAGAATGACTTTGTTTCAATCGTTCAAATTGCTCGGCTCGCCGAGGGCAGGAAACCGCGCCTCGCTCAAGGGTAAACAGCGAAATCCGATGTATATCAGTATCATGAATAGTAGGTACCTTTTTTTAACATGAAACTACCGTGAGACTCAATCATGTTTCGGATTAATCCGTAGTCCTTCCTCTGGGAGCACACGCCACGCCGGTGGCGAGACGTAAACCGAGGCGAGTAGGTACCTAATCAAATATATGTGGATTGCAACCTTTAAATCGGTTCTAGCAATATTACCGCTGTAACCATAATATTATTTATCGAGCTCTATATTATTAATTTTTAAGGTTTTCCTTTCAGATTTAGTGTCATCATCTTCATGTCAGCCGAAAGACGTCCACTGCTGGACATAGATAGATAGATGGTTTTCTTTATTTCTCATTGAAAATTACGTTACATCTTAAATGTCAAAACATAATAAATTCACAAAAAGATCGTCAAAGAAAAATAAAATACAATAAGAATTTATGCGAAATACAATAAAATAAAATAAAATGTCAAACCATGTACAATGTTTTATAAATCATCAAATGTCAATTTAAAACTATTAAATTTAAAGAAATCTGTAAAAACTCACAAAAAGTGAAAATGTCATAAATATGAAAATTAAAGCAATAACAAATAAAAATAAAACAATATGGTACATAATGGTACAGAAAATAAAATATGATCTTAAGTCAATGCTTAAAATTAATATCATTATACTGTTTTACGGAGTATAATGATTTATGCATAAGAAGTTTCTTAAGGCGGCGTCCAAATGTTTCGTCCGAACATTCACTTTTTAAGTCAGCGGGTAGTCTTTCGTAAAACCTAGGCCTCCCCCAAGGCTCTCCGCTCTGACCGGTCTTGTGCTTTCCGCATCCACCGCGGTCCCGCGATCTTTACTAGGTCGTCGCTCCATCTTGTTGGAGGCCTACCGATTTAGTGTGTTACTGTAAAATACCCATTCTCCACACTCCAAGCTAGGTTGTAGGACTGTAGGTACATGCGTTTATCAGAGCAAAAGGAAAAACATTTATTCTTTTGTCAAAACTAGAATTAAGATAATAATATTTAAATTTAGCGCACAAAATCCCCGTCTAGGTGATTTATTTCAATAAAAAACCGCCCGGGGTGCCAATCCACCTCACGCCGCCACTGCTAAGCAAGTCTTCTCAATTTGGCTGGTACTAGTTGAGGGTATTCCCCCCTAGCAAAGTACGTTAAAAAATGAAAATAATCGATTTATTGATTATTTTTGTGTTTATTTTTATGAAACATTCATAGAATGAAATTCAACATACAATGACAATGCAAAGAAAAATCCGTTAAGCAGCTGGACTTGAACCAGCAACCTCGGTAATCCGTACCACGCTCCAACGCTTTCATTCTATGAATGTTTCATAAAAATAAACACAAAAATAATCAATAAATCGATTATTTTCATTGATACAGAAAATAGCTCCATCTCTTGCTACTAATGCGTAACTGTAGAAGTTCCGTAGTGGGTGAGCCGCTTGATTAAGCTACTCATAGATGGCGCTGAGGAGAGATCTTCCAAATAAAAATATGACACAAGGCATTGAAAAATTCGTTAGGTACACCAACGTTAAGTATAGCTTAATTGGTGGAGCGTGGTACGGATTACCGAGGTTGCTGGTTCAAGTCCAGCTGCTTAACGGATTTTTCTTTGCATTGTCATTGTATGTTGAAAGTACGTTAAATTTTTAGCAAAGATAGCTGGCGCTTAGTATGTATCCTCTCCCCACAGAGTCCGCACTGCGACGAATGGGTGCTCCCCATAATCCAAGGTTTCATCAAGCTTTCGCAAATAGCCGTCGAGCCGGCGGACGTCAACCCGCTCAACACTGAGTCGCTGTCCACGGGCAGCGCGTGCGACGAGTCCTTCACCCTGGGCGTCATATCGCGCCGGTCGCGCTACCAGGCCGGCACCAGGTGAGTTTGTTCCTTAGGGCAAAGCCTCTGGTGCATAGAGTCAATCCACATTAACTCTGCAACGAACTGGCAACAGTAGAAGTCTAAAGTTTGTTTATGGCAACACTGATTTATAGTCAAACAACGCGATTTGAACTTTTGATTAGATTAAACATAAACAGGTCATCGTTCATCCACCATTGAAATACCTATCATATTTCGTTTTCTAGATTTTTTTTTACAGTACAACGGCAAAACCTACTAAACACTGCCAAAATTGTCCTCCAATGGACAGAGCCATATTTAAAGAAAAAACAGCAACTTTTGATTTCTGCTATCATTATTATTTATAATTAAAGAAATGTCTGAGTGAAATGAAAAAAGTATTACCACAGCGTGAATTTTCTGGGTTGCCAATTAATATCTTATGCAGAGTTATCGTGAGACGATTATAGACATAGCGTATGGACGGGTTCCTGCACTCTTACAAGATGGAGGATAAGAGAATGATAGCAATAAATTGTTTCGTCACCGCAGACACGCGCCATATAACGCATCAGGCTATATATTACCAAATATGCTTAGCACGAGTATTGCACATGAAATATAAATTAAATACAAAAGTTTATTTCATGTTTTGCTGGAGTCATTTGTTTTACTGAGTATTTTTTACAAAATAACACGTATGACGCTCTTCACACCGTTGAATAGATGTGTAATTTTTTATTTAATGTTCAACGAATATCCTTCTAAAGTCCAATAGTGTTTCATGATCTCAAATGGAGTATCTTTTTGTATTTAATTTCAGCACGCTACCTCCACGCGTTCCAGAGACAGACAGACAGACAGACAGACGGACAACAAAGTGATCCTATAAGGGTTCCGTTTTTTCCTTTTGAGGTACGGAATCCTAAAAAACTAAATTATATGGTATGTACGGAAATATGGAAATACGAGGATTCGGGTTCGGTTCCCCGGGTTAGCATTTTCTGTTTTTTTTTCTGTGTATTCATGTTTCAGTGAATATCCCAAAGAAACGTTCCATTTTATATTAAGAAACTAACGAGTAGTGTGCGTTGGTTCAGGTACAACCGGCGAGGCATAGAACCTGGTGGGAAGGTCGCGAACTACGTGGAAACTGAACAGATCGTCTCCATCATGTGCTCCGACAGCATACATAGAGCATCCTTCGTGCAGGTTTGTGATATATAAACATAAGCATAACTTTATTTGACATCAAAAAATACACTTATACCCTTATTCACTCAAGCCGCTATTAGCTAAAATAGGTTCTGTCTTCTTCTTACTAGAGAAAATATCAATGTGACAAAAAGGGACAAACGAACTTTAACGGCATATTAGTTAATATAGGTTTATGAATAACAGGGTTACTCTTTAACTAACACAAAAAGTTACAAAAATTATACTTGAATGATGATGCCGAAAAGGAATTTCACTCAGCGTTATGCTGCAGTAGGTGCCTGCTACATCATAGTGAAATAAACGGATCACTCACGTATGTCAGTCGAGTATAGCTGGACATGTTTCGGACTAATCCGTAGTCCTTCCTCTGGGAGCACACGCCACGCCGGTGGCGAGACGTAAAGAGTAACCCTGTTGAGTGTTGAGTCTCACGGTAGTTTCATGTTAAAAGTGCCTGCTACATCGCCAGTTTTCAGGCAAACCCTTCATATCATAGCATCAAACGCGTTGGACCGGAATCAGCACAAATAAGTTTGCGTGGGAAAAGTGTGTGATAAATAAATAAAATAAATAATATTGGAACTAGTTTGTGGTAACAATATAATAAAGAACTAAAAAACAATTACTTTGCTCACCCGCGACCACTAATGACAAATAGTTATATCTGTGCGGCAAATGTATGTTTCCATGCAACACCTCCACCTCCACTGCTACACGAATCAACACATGCCACACAGACCCAACTATCACCACCACCACTATACTAAACGCTGACGCGTTTCGGCACTCTCCACGAGGCCATTTACGAAGCACAACAACAACCGCTCAACATGCCACCACTTCCACTACTGACATATGTAAACCATGTACTCAACTTAGTTAATGACAAAACCAACGTACCCACTAATATTTTATAAATTCCAAACTACCCTTTTATGTAAGTCCTAAACTACCCTTTTTTAAGAAATGAATTCCAAACTACCCTTTTTATTTTTATTTTTAATCTACGCCAGGTACCCCGTTATTTTTAACCGAGTACGGTAAAAAGAGAAGTCATGTCTCATTATTACTATGACACATTATTAAAATTAGAACCAAGTCGTAACAAAGGCAAAGGCAAAGGTGCGGGTGAGCAAAGTAATTGTTTTTTAGTTCATAAATATGGACCTCCGCAAAGTAACGCCTGATTCAATAAATTATATAATAAAGAGTTCAACTTTGGTAATAAGTATATGTAGGAGTACTGAAACGATTATAAATATGTTTGACCGCTAAGGAAGCTACTCGTGTCCCTGATAAAATTAGGCGACTTTATGTGCTGGGATGAAGCTAATCCTACTAATATTATAAATGTGAAAATTAGTGAGTGAGTATGTTTGTTACTTCTTCACGCTGAAACGGCCAGACGGATTGGGATGAAATTTGGAATGTGGATAGCTTATACCCTAAATTAAAACATGGCTATCTTTCATTCCAGAAAATTGTGTAGTTCCCGCGGGGTAGCGATAACCGAATTCTACGCAGACGAAGTCGCGGACAACAGCTAGTATAATATAATAAAGCAATATTATTTTGTAGAGTTCATAATGAAACCGAAGAAGTGCGATTTTTAACCCCCGACGAAAAAGAGGGGTGTTATTAGTTTGACCTGTGTATCTGTTTATTTGTCTGTGGCATCGTAGCTCGCCAGCGGATGGAACGATTTCGATGCAGTTTAATCGAGATGGTTCTTAGCTAAGTTTCATTAAAATCGGTTCACCCGTTTTTGAAATGACAATGTCGGGGGTTTTTTAACTTTTCCAAGTTGGTTAGGTTAGGTTATGGAACAAATAACATAGAAATGTATGGTTTGAAACGGAAGGAAAACCTTAAACATTTATAGCAGAGTCATATATGTCTTCGGCTTCTGAACCCATCTTAGAGTACTTATAATATGTGTGTAGATAAAGTAATGTATGCAACTCCACATAATTGGCCTTCAAACACTCATTATGTAGCAGTTGCATAAACTGCTATTTCGATATCGAATTCGATGTCGTTAAGAATTTGAAATTTGAAACTTCTTCAAAAACCAACATAATTTACAATAAAAAACGGTCGATACGAAACATCAGCTCGGTATGTTTGTCTATGATTTAAAAAAGCAATCAAAATTGTGACAGGAATTATGATATGTCTTCGGCTTCTGAACCCATCTAAGAGTATTTAAAGTATGTGTGTAGATAAAGTAATGTATACAACTCCACATAATTAGTCCTTAAAACATTCGTGTGATCTTATTATAACGACCCTCGTTATGTAACAGTTGTATAAACTACTAAATTATGAAATGGTGAATTCACTTTCATTGATCAAAACTGACGGAAAGCAAGTGAAAGTAGGTCTGAAGACGTTTGCGCATAAATAAAACCAAAATTTAAGTCTAACCGTCTTGCGCCGCTGACTTCCCATCACTTTCTTTGTTATACATTTTATTTTTATTACAAACTAGCTGTTGCCCGCGACTTCGTCCGCGTAGATTTCGTTTATCGCTATCCCGCGGGAACTATACAAAAATAGCCTATGTTATTCCTCAATATTCAAACTGTCTTCATACCAAATTTCATCTAGATTCGTGCAGCGGTTTTCCCGTGAAGAATTAACAAACAGACAGAGTTACTTTCGCATTTATAATATTAGTTTTAGGAATATTTTAAGCTAAGCTAAGGGGTGGGGGGGGGGGACTACGACCTGCCGATGCCGAATACTGTGAACAGTATGTATTTTATATAAATTGTGCTGCAGGTTCGAGGATCAGTGCCCATTTTCTGGAGCCAGCCTGACTATAAGTTCAGACCACCGCCTCGATTGGATAAAGGTATTTAAACTTATAATTATTTGTTACAACATGTTCCAGCCCTGTTATTGCACAGCAACATTGAAATTGAAATTAAGAAAATACTTATACAAAATTAGTGCATGCAACATGTTCACATGTATAGGAATAACTCAAACTCTTTATGGCATTAAATGTTGTGTATGAGATCTTAAAAACATACTTACAGTTATTTGGGTAAATTTTCAACATTTACCCTTTAAGGGCACAGCAGCATAATCTTAAATTGTTGTTAAATATAATAAATTCGGCCTTTTTACCCGACTTCGAAACGCAAAGGAGGTTAATGTGTTTATCAGCCTATGCATGCATGTATGTGTGTTTGTTCCTTTGTGGCACTTTAGAGACCGAACGCGCGGGTCGATTTTAATGATTTTTATTACTGTTTCTTATACACAACCGATGTTTATGGTTTAATATTTTTTTCGGTAAAGTAACTCTGGAGTTATAAGAAAGGTTAGTATCCAAACATTTAATACTCGTTTCAAGCAACATTACATTTGTAGGTGAAGAGGAAACCCACGAAGCTTTCAAGAAACACTTCGAATCCGAACTAGAAACCTACAAGCAAGTGTGCATAGTAAACCTCGTAGAGCAGCAAGGAAGAGAACGCATCATATGGGAGGCGTACGGCAACCACGTGCTGAAGTATAACAGCCCCGACATAGTCTACGCCACGTTTGACTTCCACGAGTATTGGTGAGTACGAGATTTTTTTTTACACAGTTGCTCAAAATGTGGACTTTTCGTACCCATTTAACGTGCGGAAAGCAGATTTTTTTCGCACTTGTGCTTTTTACTTTTCCAAGGCGTCGGCGGGTGATGATACCGCTCACCGCCTTCGGTTGCATTGTAATTTTTTCTCAAAATATTAATATGTTGTTTGGTACACGTGCGGAAGTGTCATTTTGCACGAGTCCCGAGGTGTCTTGGCCCGAGACGCCAATTTACTCACTTGTACTTTCCGCACTTGTATCAAAAAGTTTTACATACAACTGACCAGCGTGTGACCCCCTACGTGATGGAAAGTGCAGATGCGGCCAAAGCTGTAATTCGCTGGTTCAGTCACAGCCTCTATTCACTCCAGCCTTGAAGAGACCCAGATTATATTTGTATACGAATTTTTCAGATGTGAAATGATTCACCATTTCATTTGTACCTTTGCATCAGCTTTAGATGTTAAAAAATATTATGAGATAATGATAGCAACTTTCTCAGCAACTGATGAAATAAACCTTGATTGCTTAGAGCTAGAAAGGAATGGAGAAATTCTATATTCCATTCTCTGCCGAAAATTATACATTCAGTGGACCCGATTCTACAGCGGCCGCAAAAATTTCTAATTATATTTAGGCGTCGCTATGTCCCTTTGCTATTCTATGAGCGGCTGTCAAATGACAACGCCAATTTGAATGTGACGTTTCTTATTTTAGGCGGTCTATTCAATTTAGGTTTAGCCGTTTAAATGCTATTCTTAGCATGTCCTTTTTGGGCAAAAGTCAAGCTAAACTGCCTAATTTTATCGGCGACTAAAATAGTCCCGTTTAAACCCCGATTGCTTAAAATCAAGTTGTGTCGGATCGATTCCTTACTATATTATTCATTAGAAATGGATGACGAAAGATGTTATTAGAAAGATTGACCCCACAGTGGATCAAGTTCCCAGTGACTACACTGGAGAAAGAGAGGGCAGTGCAGGGCCGTGTTTTATAAAACTGCAACTTACAAATTACAAGCGGAAGTCTCTTTCTAACGAAAGGTGATAGAATGAGACTTTCGCTTGTGAACTTGTAGCTTTATAAAACACGACCCAGGAGTTCCAAGATAGTTTTCCTCCAGGATAGTTTTTTTTATTATTATAAAGCATTGGCTACAAGGCCATCAGCTTAAACACGATGCCAGAAGCCATTTTCTAAATGTATGTTAAAATTGAAGAAAATACGATCCCATACATTTTGACGAATTTCATGAATTCATTCGTTCACTTATTTTTTTCAAGTAGCAACACGCTCAATTTAATTTAGAAATTTTAGGATACGGATAGTATAGTCAGCTTGACATTCTGGAATAGCACTTGATAAATCCGCCGTCTAAATTTTAACTAAAAATTAGAAAATTTAGTTTTAGGCTATTTAGGCGATGTGCACTTAGAATCGCATCCATTATGTGAAAAATGTAGGAGTGTACCCGCCGCCCCCGCCCCCCGAATAGTGGCAGAAAAGTTATAGGGCATAGACTAGCTTATGCCCCGCGGCTTTGCCCCCGTGAAATATTTCAAAATGGGCTAGTTCCCTATCCCGTGGGAATTTCGAAAAATCCCTTCTTAGTGCACCTCTAGGATACTCAAGGTATACGTTTGCCAAATTTCAAGTCTCTAGGTCCAGTGGTTTAGGCTGTGCGTTGTCTGTCAGTCAGTCAGTCAGTCACGGTATTGTTTTATAGGTATAGATAAGCCATAGGCGCCTCTCCCGTCTGTCTGTTTTATGCCAGAAGGTCATGAAATTATGTTGTTTCAGCCGCGGCATGCACTACGAAAACGTGAGCATACTGATAAACGCGCTGGTGGACGTCATCAACGAGATGCGTTTCTGCTGGCGCGACGCGCGCGGCCTCATCTGCGCGCAGGGCGGCGTGTTCCGCGTCAATTGCATCGACTGCCTCGACCGGACCAACGTGGTGCAGGTAGTGGCGTCATCATCACTGTAATCCACTGTTGGATATAGGTATCTCTCGAAGCGCGCTTAAGGCCAATAAGTAAAGTAGTTAGCCACAAACAAGAAACTTCATGTCATCGTTTCATTGTATTAACGCATACATTTCCGAGTATGTTTGAGAAAAGTATTATTATTGAACCATGCTTGGTTGGTGTGTCGTTGCAGACGGCGATCGCGAAGTACGTGCTGGAGCTGCAGCTGTGCCGGCTGGGGCTGGGCGCGCCGGGCTGCGGGCTGCCGCCGGCGCTGCGCCACGCGTTCCTCACCCAGTGGGCCGACACCGGGGACGTGCTGTCCCGCCAGTACGCCGGCACCAAGGCGCTCAAGGTTACTCACTTTATCTAATATCCTTAAAAGCCAGCAATGGACTAGTGACTCTTGGGTTGCTGGTTCTCATGGCTGGCGGTGACGGCTTGCCATCAGGTGACCCTCGTTTCCCTCCCTCTTTCAATAAAAAAAAATGCAGTACCTACAGGCGCCGACACCCTTTAACCAAAATATAAATAACTTAATCAACTGTGCTTTAACTGACCTTTCGTCCATATAAACACGTAACACGTCACATAAGGAACACGAATGGTCAGTTTGTGTTGGCGGCTGTATGTACTGCGTACTAAGATTACCACTATCCGTTACCCAAATAAAAAGTTAAACAAATTAAAAAATCTTCAAGTAGCAGTTAAGTGTAGCTTAATTGGTAGAGCGTACTGCAATGTATTGAACGCTCTACCAATTAAGCTACATTTAACACCACTTAACGGATAGTGTTCGAAGTCAAGTCCAGCTTATTGTCAATTTCTTGAATGTTTGTTATAACTATTACTGTTTAAAGTTTTTTTTTTTCTTTCCGTCAGGGCGATTACACCCGAACAGGCGAAAGAAAATTCACTGGCATGATGAAAGACGGCGTCGCCTCAGCCAACAGGTAACTGTCAAACAATAAAAAAAAATAGTATCAAATTTTCGAGCAACGTAACTGGTGTTTTCTCCCGCCAGATTCGTGATCCGCCATTTTAACGACGCCATTACACAGTGCGCTATAGACCTCGCTCTAGGGCAGCCCGTAGACGAATCGACCATAGACGAATTTGACAGCGTCTGGCGGGACGTAAAAACTGCATCTGTAATGGTTTTCGAGAACATGGACACCGAAAGGCCGAAGTTAGAAATGGTGCCGAGCTATTTCGGGCACCCGTTGACACAGGAGCTCTTGTCTGCTGAGATTGCGTATGGATTAGGGAGGTCAGTTTATAAGGGCTTAAAAATACGAAAAATTGTTTACTTCACGAAAATTCACGAAGTTCTTGCCTTATCTTCTCGCGTTGCCGTTTACAAGTTGATGTTTGTATTTGCTTTCAGTAGGGCTAGCACGACTGGCCGCGAGTTTGTTTGTCGCGCAAGATTATATTACAAGTCCCGATGCATTCAGAGAGAAGAGGACGGGCAGTTGTTCTCGCGTGAGATAGAAATCGCACCGTGAGTTGTGCTAGATCTACTGGGGCTTCCAAACGGGCAACGTTTTTCTGGAACATATGGCAGGCGACTATTGCTGTCTGACTCTTATTATGAAAGCTAGACAAAGACTCCTATAGTTGCCGGCCACGTATTGCAGCAAAAATATGGCCCGTTTAAAAGCCCCATTTTTACTCAACAATCAATCAAAATAACAACCAAAGTTCATTATAGCTTAGCTAACCGTTCTTACGTGTTCTTGTGCGATAAAACTTTCGTGTACCATATCGTGCAGCTATGACGTATGTTGCTGTCTAGACTATGGTTCTGTTCGTCCATACAACTAATTTTCTAACCATCTGTCGCAAACTTTATGACCTCCCGCTGTTGCGACTGTAAACTGTCTCCATTGTTACAGATACTATCTATCTACTTTCAAAGACGCTTTGCGGCAGGTAGCCATTGACGTGATGACGGGGGAATCCCGGAGCATACCGGATCAGCTGATCGTGCGGGACCACCCACCCACCAAGGTAAATAATCTAACCAACTTAGAAAAGTTGAAAACCCCCCGACATTGTCGTTTCAAACTTCAATATTTCAAAACTGGGTGAACCGATTTTAATGAAACTTAGCTAAGAACCATTTTACGTCTCACTGTTGGGCACTGGCCTCGTCTCAGAATAAAAGGGCTTGGGCTATAGTTCCCACGCGGTTCATGAGCTTTTCGGTGAAGGAAACATCGTGAGGAAACCCGCACACTCCTGCGAAACAAATCAATGATGTGTGTGAAGTTCTCAATGCGCACTGGGCAGGCAGAAAAAGCGTTTCAGGGAAAAAGGGCCTTGGCGTACAGACGGACAACAAAGTGATCCTGTAAGTGTTCCGTTTTTGCCATTTTGTCTACGGAACCCTAAAATTGAATGTTGTTGTTGTTCAGGATCAAATTGTCCCGGATACGAACGCGATGGCGCAGCACGTCAAGTCGCTGATCGATGACTGTAAGAAGCTGATCGTGGACACGGAGCCCGTGCTGGGGGCCTGGGGGCTCATTGACGCTGACCCTAAGTAAGTGTAAAAGGATAATAAATAAGTGATGAGGCCCTATTGTCAATAATAAAAACGATTTGATCGGATCCGTTAGTATGAGGTTTGTATTGAATTACAGAACTATGACGTCATCATTTTCACTGATCAAACTGCCTCCTTTTATTAGTTTCTGTTAAAATAAAAATCGTTTTAATTGCAGTACTAAGTGAGGCCGATGCCTCACCAGACACCCGATGTGTTTTATGAGTATTTTCAGAAGCTTGATAAGTGAAAATGTAACATGATTTTATTTTGACATCTATCAACTACCCTATTGTCGAACCTGCTCACAAAATTTCACGGCACACGAAAGCATTTTTGTCCATGCTGAAACGTAGACGCTTCGCTCGCGCTTCGCCGTCGCTCGGTCAAAAAAAACTTTTTTTCAGCACCGGCGACCCATCGGAAACGGAAATGGATAGCGTCCTGTTGCTGACTAGCGATGCGTACCACGTCGCAGACTACGATGAAACGTCGGACCGAGTGCTGTCAGTGCAACGGGTACCGCTGCGCGACGTTGCCAGCGTCGAGCTCGGCGCCGTGGAGAGTTCCAGCACGGTATAATGATGATGATGATGATTTAAAGCCGAGCCAGCGACGTTGCCAGACGTCCCGTATTTCCCGGGACGTCCTGTGTTTCAGGCATAATTTTAAACGTCCCGCCGGGACAAACTGTCTCGTATTTCAACCTTACTCGATTAAAACACGCACCGCGTCGCGCATGACACCGACAGCTAGCTGCGCTGCGCGCAATTGAAATCTTTGCCTGATCAGCAAGATAAGGAGAACATATTAATGTAAAACCGTAAAACCTTCACATTCACACCCTTTTCTAGCAAATAAATAATGATTGACTGATGATTGGGACTTATTTATCTGTAAAAGGATTATAGCGTCACAATAACTAAGCAGTAGTTTTTAGAATAAAAAAAATCTCTTTCAGATATTCGGCGTCGGCCGCAAGACCGCATCGGAGCCAATAATCTGCATAAGAATCAACTACACGTACAATAGCGAGGGCGGCTATTTCCACATGTTCCGGTCCACCACGCTCAGGTTTTTCAACAACATGGCCGTCGTTATCAATACTAAGGACGAGATGATTGGTAAGGGATGTTTGTGAACAATAAATATAAATATCATGGGACAATTGAAACCAGCGCTGAGGCCCGCGGCTCGCTGCCAATAATAAAATAAATATAATGGGATAATTGAAACCAGCGCTGAGGCCCGCGGCTCGCTGCCAATAATAAAATAAATATCATGGTATAATTGAAACCAGCGCTGAGGCCCGCGGCTCGCTGCCAATAATAAAATAAATATCATGGGACAATTGAAACCAGCGCTGAGGCCCGCGGCTCGCTGCCAATAATAAAATAAATATCATGGGACAGATTGACACCAATTGACCTAGTCCCAAACTAGGCAAAGCCTGTACTATGGGTACTAGACAACGGATAAACATACTTATGTAGATAAATACGTACTTATATACATATTAAACATCCAAGACCCGAGAACAAACATTCGTATTTATCATACAAACATCTGCCCCGACCGAGATTCGAATTCGGGACCTCAAGCTTCATAGTCAGGGTCGCTAACCACTAGGCCATCCGGTCGTCGGATAATATGCTGAGACGGTTCCTTTTGCCACAAGCAATGATATCTGTTTAAAACTATAATTTTGAAATGCGTCTTGTACATTGTGCACTGTATTATGTTTTGTTTTATTTTCCAATTATTTTTGTGGCAATAAACATTTCTTTTTTTCTTTCAATTGATACCAATGAGAACTATCGCGAGTCAAAAATTCGCTAGGATCACTAGTGGCGAGTGCGTTCTCTGTCAATTTCCACCAATCATAGGCCATTATAGTCGGTCCCACGATAACTCTGCAACGAACTGACAACAGTAGAAAACTAAAGTTTGGTTTATGGCAACACTGATTTGTAGTCAAACAACACGTTTTGAACTTTTGATTAGATTAAATATTAAACAGGTCATCGTTCATTCACCATCCACCATTAAAATACCTCTCATATTTTGTTTTCTAGATTTTTTTTACCGTACAACGGCAAAACCTACTAAACACTGGCAAAATTGTCCTCCAATGGACAGAGCCATATTTAAAAAAAAAAAGCAACTTTTGATTGCTACTATCATTATTGTTTTTAATTTCAGAAATGTCTGAGTGACATGAAAAAAGTATTACCACAGCGTGATTTTTCTGGGTTGCCAATTAATATCTTATGCAGAGTTATCGTGGGACGATTATAGCTCGACTCTCATTGGTGGAGAATGACAGATGGACCTCACCCGACACTAGCGATTCTAGCGGATTCTTGACACGCGGTACCCCTCATTCATTATCATCACCAGCCTTTTTTACCTCCCACTGCTGGGCACAGGCCTCCTTTCAGAATGAGAGGGCTTGGGCTATAGTTTCCACGCGGGCCCCGTGCGAATTGGAAACTTCACACACACCATCGAATTGCTTCGCTGCAGTGTGGTTTGCAGGTGCGAGGGTTTGAACCCACGGTCCTCTGCTTGAGAAGCCATAGGTCAAACCACTACGCTAGAGTCTGACCAGCCAGTCGTGTCACAAAATACCAACTAACAAATTATAATTATCTCTTTCTTATGCTGAAAAGTTGTATGCTTAAAAAAGAGATGGGTGTTTTTCCCCAGCTACGAATGCTAGTGACACGACTGGATGGTCAGACTATCAAGTCCTATTCGGTCAAAGACAATGGTTCGCGATCAGAGTGTGCTCTGTTTATTTTCAGAGTCGCTGCATTACATCTGCGAGTCGCTGGTTGTGGCTCGGGACGTGGCCAAGTTGCCGCCCATACCGTTCCACAACGGGGTCAAACTAGAGAGGAGGAAATCAAAGGTATTGTAGTGAATCATTTTTGAATGCTTTAAACCTTTGCCAGGACTATCATGAAATAAACGGATCAATCACGTATGACAGCCGAGTATAGCCCGACATGTTTCGGACTAATCCGTAGTCCTTCCTCTGGGAGCTACCTCTCCTGGCGGTAGCCGCGCGAGCAGAGCCGTAGCGCGCGATTTACGTTTCGCCACCGGCGTAGCGTGTGCACCCAGAGGAAGGACCACGGATTACTCCGAAACATGTCGGGCTATACTCGACTGACATGCGTGAGTGATCCGTTTACTTCACTATGATTGAATCTCACGGTAGTTTCATGTTAAAAACTTTGCCAGGACTGTTTGAACGCTATTCTTACTACATCTATTAACTTTTTTTTAAAGACCCCTGTTTTGTAGTGAACAAATCATTACTCTAATTTACCGTCGAACTGTACGAATCGTGACCTACCGTACTCGTATAACGACACAGTATTTGTAAAATTATATACCTTAACAGGCACTGAGGTATCATGACATTTTATTGTAAAAATTTATAGTCGATCACGAATCAATTGGTTCGATTATTGCTGTTGAACTATTTATCGGTGATCTGATCACCGACGACTTCTTAAAATGACTACTTCTAAGTAAGGCCTTAAGGTTTTTAAAAAACTGACAGCTGCTTTTGGTGACCTCTCGAAAAGACATCTTGAATTGACGACTTTTAAAACAGACCACATCTTATTAATAGAGACTCGTTGAGTTGCCATTTTAAGAAGTCATCTCTTTAAGAAGTTTTGATAGTAAGGCGTTGTCAATTCGAGAATTCGTCATCTTTTCAGAGGATGCCATTTCACGAGCCGTCATTTTAAGAGACCGTCGTTATGCATAAGCCGTCGTCAAGATGTCGTCGCTTAAAGATGACTATTTTAGCCAATTAGCAGTCGCGTCATGTAATTTGGCGCCGTTTGTCGCGCAGTGCACCTAGATATAACTGCAAGTAATAAATAAACACCTGTTTAATGTACAATTTTGCATTTGCAACTACTGAATTTTACATACGTACTAGGCATGCGTTCCAAATGACATTAGGATTTGCAAGACGCCATTTCGTCTCTCAATACCAGCCAACTTCAGCCGTAATTTTACCAGTTTGTTAACATTTTCGATAAAAGCTGGTAAATACAGGAACATAATAGTTTAACTAGCTTATGCCCCGCGGCTTTGCCCCCGTGAAATATTTCAAAATGGGCTAGTTCCCTATCCCGTAGAAATTTCGAAAAATCCCATCTTAGTGCACCTCTAGGATACTCAAGGTATACGTTTCCCAAATTTCAGGTCTCTAGGTCCAGTGGTTTAGGCTGTGCGTTGTCTGTCTGTCAGTCAGTCAGTCACGGTCTTCTTTTATATTTATAGATTATAGTCAAACTACGGACCTCACTCGACGCTAGCGATCCTAGCAGATTTTCGACATGCGATATCTCTCATTGGCATCAATTGTCCCGTTACATTAATTTATTATTGTTTACCTAGCTCAGCGGAATGAAACTGCGAGGCAGTTGTTTTTGTGTAACAGGTGCATCCGACGCAAGCGGCGGCGGGCGGCGCGCGGTCGTCGCTGTACCTCGACCTGTCGCGGCTGCCGACCATCACGCGCAACGTCAGCGAGACGCAGCTGGTGGCCGACATCAGGAGCGTCGGTATGTGGCACCGGGCGCGTTATAGTTGTGTGCGGGTGGATCCGACGCAACGACAAGGGAACGTACATACAGTCACGCCTGTTTCCCGGAGGGGTAGGCAGAGATCACGGACTTCCACTTGCTACGATCCAAGTGTGCAGTAAACGACCTCGCGGCTGTGTGTGCGTTTTGGGTCGCGAGCGCGGGGTGCGCGGGGTGTGGACAGCGGACCGCGGTCCGCCGAGACGCAAGACTTTGGCTCAGCTCGAATCAATTCGTCGCGTCCTTTGCTCGCGCCGCGTTTCACAGGGTCACCGACGCGCGAGTTAAACGGACAAGGCGGTGACGCGCCTTTGACTGTCTCCATTTGTGAAAAATAAATATAAACGAATCGACGACAAATGACATGTATGAATGTTTGTCATACCTACTACACTTTCTGTTTTATTTTAGTGAAATAAACGGGTCACTCACGTATGTCTGTCGAGTATAGCCCAAATATTTCGGACTAATCCGTAGATCTACCTCTGGGAGCACACGCTTCGCTGGTAGCGCAACGCAAATTATGTGTATTATGTTGTTATATTTGTTCGTATGTTTTTGTTATTTGCGATAAAGTATTTACATACAATACATACACGTTGGGACAATAACTGGCGTCACGAAATCCACCTCTGCCTCCTTATATATTTGGCTCCAAACTCCTTTCCTCTCCTTTGAATCCCAATATTTACTACTCTACCTGCCATCGAATTAGTTGAGGTAATAAATAAATTTTGGTATATGATTGCACGGAACATAATCTACCGCCTAAAAGCATAAGGCTGGTTTTCCACCAGAGATGTGCTAAATGCGATATTCACCAATTAGATAATTTAATCCATTTAAATTTCATATTTGAGCATAGCTTTAGTACTGATGCAAACCGGTGGCTTTGATCCCGATTGCCGATTGCGACTTTCTCGCACATAGAGTCTGGCTATCGAAAAATTACCCTAGTAGATATTTAGACGGCAACACTACGTCAAATATCATAATTAAGAAATGCTGCCAAACGATCTTGGTCCAGATCCGGCATTAAATCTGGTTACCTGATTCCTCGTTTCTATTGAACCAGTGATACACACTTTTGGCCTCATCTTCACTTACCATCAGGTGAGATAGGGATCAATCGCTGCACATGTAGCACGGCGGGCCATTTTGTCGCTTGTCGCGCAGTGCGTCCCTTTCATGGTGATGGAATCAGTGAAGGACGCACTGAGCGACAAGCGACTAAGTGGCGCGCGTGCTAGCCCCCCTGGTCGGTTTTTAATAAGACAATATTTATTTTATCTTTTGATCTTGTATCTACTACTAAAGCTTGCTTGAATTTCGGAAGAGGTTCTTGCAAGTTGACTGTATTTAAATTGAAACTTCTAGTTAACTGAAAGTGAAAATGTAAAAGTATCAAAACTATAAATCCTTTGTACACAAAGTGTTGCCAACTCAAGATTTTTCAAAATTGCCGCCATTTTGCAAGATCAGCTTTCAGTAGCCAGACTCTATCTCGTGGAAAAGCAGTCAGGGGGGCTAGCACGCGCGCCATTTTGTCGCTTGTCGCTCAGTGCGTCCTTCACTGATTCCATCATTATGAAAGGGACGCACTGCGCCACAAGCGACAAAATGGCGCGCCGTGCTACATGTGCAGGCTTCCCTTCCCCTCCCCCTCCCAGAGCCCCGCCGCCGCGCCCCGCCGACGCACGCGGTGCTGGAGCAACTCGTGCGCGGCGCCGGGGCCGCGCCGGCGCAGCTGCGGCTCGTGCCGGCCGCCGGCCGCCGGGGCCACGCCGCCACACAGACCGGACCGGCGACACTCGAGGTTTTTTTCAGTTTTTTGTTTGAGTTCCAGTAATGAGGACAGCTGGAGAGTTACAGTGCAACGCGTGTTCACTATATCGTAATATAGTCAGCAAGGGCTGATTGGGCTGTTTAGTTTTTAACATTTTTATTTATGTGCTTAAGGTATAATTGTTACTAACGCGTTATGGATTCTTATGTCTGATATAATTCTATAATAATAATAATGTCTACACTAAAATTTTACTTTTTGTCAATGTCACCAAAACAGCATTTTTAGCTGTAACAAAGCTACAATTTTAGGTAGAAGTCCTCTAATAATAATTTAGATAGGTGGTAAAAAGCACAACACCAATGAAATATTTAATAAGGTCGACAGGCTGCTGTGTCAAGTTGTCAAATGCATGATTTCGTCAGAAGATCTTGGTAGTATTTTTTAGCCCTCAGTTTACTCGATCCGTGGGGTTAGCAAGCTAAATCCTGCCACGCAAGTCTTTGGGCCTTATTCATAAACGTCACTCAGAACAAAACCTATTTTAGCTAATAGAGATTAGCTAAAATAGGTTTTGTCCTCTTCTTACAAACGAAAATGTCAATGTGACAAAAAAGGACAAACGAACTTTAACGGCATTTTAGTTAACATAGGTTTATGAATAACAGGGTTTATCTCTTTCTAACCACTTGGGTGCGATGGTTATATTATTGTGCTACAACGTTTCAGATTCATAATTTGGTATTAATTCGTTGGCGTCACATTCCAGGATCCAAAGCCCTGACCAACATGTCGGAACAGTTCAGCAAGCTCAACAAACTGAGCCACTCCCTGAACGCCCGCGCGCGTCCCAGCCTGCAGCTCAAATTCGACCAAGGCTCCTCCAGAACCAAGAAAATGTTCACCCTCGGGGGGAAAGCGGATGGCAAGAAGAAGGGAAGTCTCTCCGATGGGATGTCTTCAGATTACTCCTCGGATGACGAACATAGGACCAACATCTTCGAACCTACGTTAGATAATTTCGAAAACACACAACATTACATCGGGGAAACGTCACAACAAAAGGACGGTGACAACGACTGCGAGCTTATACAAAATCCCCTTTATTCGAGCAAAATTGAGCCCAGTGAGACTACTTTCGATCCTACTACAGTCATAGCGAGCGCAGTCGAAAAACAATGTATTAAAACTCCTAGTAACGTCAGCAAACGAAACCCCTTCGATTTAGAGTCGGATACAGCCAGCAACAGGTCACGCACCCCCGAAATACAGATAGAAAACGATGGCGTATTCTCAAAACCTATACCGCCCAGCTCTCTGATTCTATCGCAGAAATTATCGCACAGCTCCAGCGATATCACGTACGAGGATAATCAGCATCAGCAGGCGGAGGGGGTCAATTATCACCGCTCGAATTCGCAGCATGAAATTACTTTGAATATCGCCCAGTCGCATAGCGAGTCTGCGCTGAGGCAGTTCAGGAATTTAGCGAGTCCTGTATCGAGCGCTACTAAGGATATGGTTCTGTCGCCGCTGTCTAAGTTGGCCAAGGGGGTGCAGAGTCTAGGGGCGAATTTGGATCCTAGGAAAATTAAGGTAAATCGGTTTTAATTGATTCACGGTTAATTGCTTTAGACATTTTGAGAACAGGATATTAATCGCGATTACTTACATTATAGGTTTGATGAGCTCCCGATATTTCGACACAGTTACATGCATCATGATCACGGGCAAACTGCATGATATCGGGAGCTCATCAAACCTATAAGGTAATCGGGTAATTTGAGTAAGTAAGTAGTTTCAGTTAAATATTTTTTTCTCGTACGAGGGCTGTTTGATAAGTACCCGTTTTCTAAATATATTAATACCACTGGCCGTAAATAAGTATACCACCTTTTTAAGCCATTTTTCAGAGGCGGGAAAATTAAAAAATAATGGCATTCTTTTGTTTTTTTTCTCATTTGACAACGATTCAGTGAAGGCGTGAACTTAAAATTGTTAAAATGGAGAAAGAACAGTATCGGTCTGTAATTGGATTCTTATTTTTGGAAGAAACAACATGTGATGAAATAAAAGTAAGAATGCAAGCGGTTTACCATGAATGTGCTCCTTCTATGACAACCGTCAGATATTGGTATAACGAGTTTAAGCGGGGGAGAACAACCGTCTTTGATGAGGATCGCCCAGGCCGGCCAGTTGAGGTGACTACAGACGATATGGTTAAGAAAATTGAAAATATCGTTTTAGCCGACCGCCGAATTAAACTTCGAGAAATCGTTGATGCTGTAAACGTTTCAATCGAGAGGGTACAACACATATTAGAAGAAAAATTGAGTATGAAGAAAGTATCGGCGAGGTGGGTGCCGCGTTTACTCACGGAGGAGCAATAACGGAACCGACTGACTACTTCGGAGCAGTGTTTGGCCGTGTTCAAACGTAACCCGAAGGAGTTTCTGCGTCGTTTCGTGACCGTGGACGAAACGTGGGTCCACCACTACACCCCGGAAATGAAAGAGCAGTCGAAGCAGTGGATTTTACCGAGTGAACCTGCTCCAAAGAAAGCAAAAACCATCCCATCGGCTGGAAAGGTCATGGCGACCGTTTTTTGGGATTCGCAGGGTATTATACATATTGACTATTTAGAAAAGGGAAAAACAATAACAGGGCATGTAGCGGAAAGTTCGCTACGTGTCAAATCTTTTTAGTCGTGAGACTTTTTCCGCCCTGGCTGGCTGTATTGATACCTTTTTTAAATTCAGCGCTGATTTCAAGTAGTGACAGGGTAAATTTTGAAAAAGGTATCGATACAGCCAGGCAGGGCGGAAAAAGTCTCACGACTAAAAAGATTTGACACGTAGCGAACTTTTCGCTACAGGCAGTACTATGCCAATTTATTGGATGAATTTGACGCCGTGTTGAAGGACAAACGACCCCATTTAAAAAATAAAAAAGTACTGTTTCAACACGACAACGCCCCGGCTCATTCGTCCAGAGTCGTGACGGCTAAATTAGCACAGTTACGCTACGAACCCCCCGTATTCTCCAGATTTGGCCCCATGCGATTTCTTTTTGATTCCCAACCTAAAAAAATGGCTCGGTGGATTTGGATCAAATGACGAAGTCATTGCCGCCACAGAGGCCTATTTTAATGACTTTCCAAAATCATACTTTTTGGATGGTTTATTGAAGCTTGAGTATAGGTGGAACAAATGTATAGAGTTAAAAGGTGACTACGTAGAAAAATAAATGCATATATAAAAAAAAAAGTTTTTTTTTTTCCATAAACGGGTACTTATCAAACAGCCCTCGTATTTATTGTTCAACGTGAATAACATTGTGTAGCGAGCTATACATTTACTGAAGAACTTTGATCCTATTTGTGTCATACTGAAACTAAACGCATCACTCACGTACACAAGTTGAGTATAGGCTGACACGTTTCGGAATAATTCGTAGTCCTTCCTCTGGAAGCGTACGAGTCGGCGGCAAATCTATAACCTAATGTCTGACTGTCCATTTAAGGACAATATTTTACACTTTATTTTTGTACGCCATTAAATAAATAACCATTTCCAGGGCGCGGGTTCGACTGTGAAGCACATAACGGATCAGCAGTACGAGGAGCACAGAAAGTTGCAGGAGAAATGGCGCGACTGCAACACTCGCCTCGTCGCCTTGTAAGTCGCCGCGGAGTCCCCGCGTCCGTGTCACGATCACGGTACGACCACGTCACGACGTTCGTGATATCCCGCCCGTTGTATCACGGCGAAGCACGTAGGCCATTCCACGCCCGTTAAGCCTGTGTCTCTAAAGAGACCGATACGCCTTCAATAATAATAATAAACATTTTTATTTCGACCATCGTTGGATCATAATAATATTGCGCAATCAAAAGCTTGCTCAAACTTGTGTTCAATAACGTGCGACCCTGCAATACTGCCTGCAGACGTTTAATAGTATTGTGCGATCATTAATATACTACTACACTGTACTGTTTTGTGGTTTTCAATAAAGAATGTTTGTGTTGTATTGTATTGCGCAATATTATTGTAGGTACGTGGGCCGCCTAACACTTTCTAGAAAACGTTATAATTATGTTAGTATATTGTGAATCTGAACGTAACAGGGCGCGCTTTAGTTGATACGGCCTGCTATTGTGACGTTTATGTTGACAATATTCGTCTCGCCTCTCATTCGTTTTCCACCTGAAGGACAGAGATGGAATGACAAACATTTGGGGAAATACGGCCAAGTGCAAGTGGCCAAACGATTATGCTACCACGATATTGTCAACACAATAGATTGTGGCCTTGTATGAATTAATTACGGGACGCGTAACGCTGTCTTCACCGCCCTAGGAACTTCAGTTACTACGGTAACCGACATCGTCTTGACAGTACAATATAGGTTCCTCAAAAAAAAACTATTCCATCAATATATTACCTTACACCTCAGAATACGGAACAGTCTGTTCATTCGGAGCCTTACTCCCCGCCAAAGCTGATTGAAGTAGATTTCTTTTTTTTTCTGGCGTTGCGCGTCCACTGGTTAATTCGTCCAAGTACCACGGCAATGACACTGCGTCCGTGTTGGCGCGTTCGCGAGACCCGTTCCTTTTGCTTAGTTTTAGATTGACATAGAGCCGCCCTTCATCTAGTTAGTTATTTTGCACTTGGATAAGGCTCATAGGCTTAGAAAATATACATTCCTTTACCTGTGTTACAATTATCATAGATTTTTTTTTTAATCACACTGTACTTTGAACAGTATTAATTAAATTTTAGCCTTCTGTCCACGCGCTTCCAATGTGTTACATGTCGAAAGCGAGTTTAACAATTTTTTCGGCGGAATTGGCTAGTGCTCGATAGTGTAATTGTAACCACCTCGTTCCGGCAATTTAAATTCAAATCGTGTGGCCGATTCGCCATTACAAAATGTATTTTAATTCCGATCAATAAAATTGTGTTTGATAAAAAAAATACATGTGGACAGTTGGTTTTATAGTCATTATCTCAAAATGTCCGATTAGGCTATGTATAGACAAGTGTTAACCTCGGCTTGATGTGTGTCCTAACCTTAACATTCCAGTATTAACGAATACCTACCACTTAAAATTGTGTTTTTTAACTGTGGAACTCTATCATATTAGACTTAGTTTTCTATAACAAATATGAAACAATAATAATGTATTCTAAAAGCCGACACCAAAAAGCTATCATACCTAATTATGTTTTATATGTATTTATTGTTTTGTAATTTGCGCAAATCTGCTCTCGAAGCATATCTAGTACCTGCCACAGGTAGTCGTAAAATTGTCTATTGTGATAGAACTCTTCTTAAACAAACGTACATAATTATTATATTAGAATTAGTAAACTCGTGTCCTATATTATAGCAGTATTTAGATAAATTGTACAGCAGTACAATACGCTACTTTCCGTGCGACACACTACAATATATGTATTAGCATAAAATTTGTTGAACGTTTCAATGTGATTATCAGTGATCGTAATTAGAGTGCAATTTTAATAGCACCCGATAATGTTAGCAGAAAATAATACATAGTCGACTACTTAATTATCACATCGCTACAATTACATAGTGACTTTACTGCTGCACCCAGAGACCTCAAGTTAACAATTGATCACCACATAATTCATACGAGTAGATAGCTTATGCCCCGCGACCCCCGTGAAATATTTCAAAATGGGCTAGTTCCCTATCCCGTGGGAATTTCGAAAAATCCCTTCTTAGTGCACCTCTAGGATACTCAAGGTATATGTTCCAGGTATATGTAGGTCCAGACCTAGCGACATGAAATTTGGCAAACATATACCACCACTGGTGGTTTAGGCTGTGCGTTGTCTGTCAGTCAGTCAGTCACGGTACTGTTTTATAGGTATAGATATGGCAATTTTCCTAAGAAACAAATTGATAATGCGCCATTTTTAGTATCCATCTTCCATCACAGTTAACGCATTTACTGCCGGCAACGCATATATGCGTTATGTTGATTTTCGTCCAGTGCCGCTGTCATACATTTGCAGGCACTTGAACGCATATGTGCGTTTGCGGCACCTGAAGAAGTTTCGTGCCTGACAGCGAATGCGTTAATTGACGTTTGTAAACGTGGCAGTTACCCGAGCCTTTAGTGTAGTTTTAGACACAAGAAAACGTCTCGATCGCTATCTCCATTACTATGGCCAAATTGGCAGCGCCTCCAGCGGCACTTATTGGCAACATACTATTCTCATAGTACACGCTAACGCGAAGGCGATCGAGACGTTTTGCTGTTCGTCGATTACACTAGGCACTCGGAGCCTTTAGTGTAATCGACGGCCAAAAATACGTCTCGATCGCGTTCGCGTTTAAGTCTGCATTACTGTGGGCAAATTAGCAGCGCCTCTAGTGGCACACGTATCGACATCAAACAATTCTCATACTATCTAATATATAAAGTCGAAAAACCAGAACGGGATAAAAGAAACGAGACAGAGCGAGATGGCGCTCTACAACACCATTTTGACACGTTTCTGCCAAATAACGCATTATTTCTCTGGATTTTTAAAGCAATTCGATTCTTTGATTGACATATTAACATAAAGCAAATAATACGTGTCCAATATTTTTTTTCCGATAATCTGTCTGACGGACTAATTAGAAATATTACTTTTTTACCCAGAGGACTCATTCCTAATGATATAGAGATTCCTTACGTAAATATATACCGTACCTGCATAATATAATATTCCACGCGGGCCGAGCCGCGGGCGCTCTCTAGTTTAACATTAACACCTGTAACGAAAATGCGGTGGAGACGTATTTTTGGCCGTTATTTACACTAGGCGCTCAGTAAAGTTATACTTAGAGTTGAAAAGTTTAACATACAATGACAATGCAAAGAAAAATCCGTTAAGCAGCTGCCCAGCAGGTGTCCAGCTGCTTAACGGATTTTTCTTTGCATTGTCATTGTATGTTGAATTTCATTCTATTAATGTTTCATAAAAATAGAAATAAACAAAAATAATCAATAAATCGATTATTTTCATTGAAAAGTTTAGCCTAAATTTTACCGGTTACATCCACCCTTCTTGATTTGGGTGATAATTTAATACAATACTGCATAAATAGATACTGTAAAAAGGAACTAGATGCAATAATACAAAAAGTGCTCTCTTTGAATCCCTAATACTCGGATATAACTATGACAAACACACAAGAACAGATGCCTTATTATTATTTGACGCATTCAAGTCTTAATGTACCCTACCCGGAGATTCAGTACACAAAAGACAGAATATAATTTATTTGTAATTTTGTAGTTTAATCTTGATCAAATGGCATTAAAATTATTTTAAACGGGTCTGAAAAAATGCACGTGTAATTCGCTTAAAAAAAAGCAGAAAATCCCTCTCGACCTCGTCATAATCGGTTAAAACATTATAGGTAATGCCAATGCGCATTTAAAATATTTACGTACCTTTAATAAACTCTGCCTTTGTAATACAAATGTTTCTAGACGTCAATATACTATGTATAGTAATATGTTATCTATGTAATTATTACACATCATTGTAATCTAGTAGCATTTAAGTAGCACTTGGCTAAAACGTTTAAGACGCCACAAGTTTTCTAATAATTCATGATAAAATATTGTGTTAATGCTTACCGAAAATGTTAACATATCGATGGTCAATTGGTTAAAACAAAAGCTAAAAAAATCCATACAGTCAGCAGCAATAGTTGCTAAGCAACCGAAGCGCTCACAAGCTCTGCACAAGCTCTAACAATAACAATAGAGCCGTGCTTAGATCATCGTGAGCGCTTCGGTTGCTTAGCAACGATTGCTGCTGACTGTACAATGGAACATGGAACCCTTTTTTGAAGTCGGTTTAAAGTCTATTGGTACCGTCAAGTGATATTTAAATACTACGAGATTAAATAGGTATATTTTGATAATTCCCCGTGTCTTTTAGCCCCCCTTTAAAGTTGCGTATCCACCAAAGTTGTCCGAGGTAGCTAAGCTGAGAAAAACACATTAAATAGGATAGCTGCGCTAGGGTAGACCAGTTAAGTATCTTACAGAGCTCTGGTGGATGCACAGCCTTACCCATCTTTCCATAAATAAAGGCATTAAATCATAATTAAAATACACCAATTATTGATTAGCGCAAACTATACTCCGACTATTTAAAGATTTGAATTAACTGTCAAACTATAACACACAGAACAAGAATTACCAGGATACTCGGGACTTAATCGCGTAAAAAGTATGTATTTAAATTTAACGAAGTTTCCCTTCGAGACCATGAACGCAACGTCACGTCCGAAACGTCGAGGTATTTAAATTTAAATATGTACTTTTTACGCGATTATTAAGTCCCGAGTATCATGATAATGTGTGAAAATCGCTAAAGTTTAAATCAATACAGGATAAAAACACAAGACCAGAAGACTAAAAATTCATGTATTAGCGGTATTTTTAAGTTTTCCTCAAAGTGAACACAATTTTTTAATAGTGTCTTCGTTTTACTTAAACCAAGGAACTTTCACTAGAGCTGGAACAAGATCTACCAAGAAGTGTCGGGGCCCTGATTATTTGACCTTGAACATGAATTTAAAAAAAAGTGACAAGGACGATAGGCAAGGGCGGTACTGTCTCTTTCTGATTATGGTGACTAGGCTATCGTAGGACAAACAGGACCACAAGGGCTTTTTAACTCGAAGACGGCTTTACCGATTTGGATTTTTTTTTTGTTTGAAAGGGTATACTTTCTAGTTGGTCTCATTGTCACCAAGTCAGGATCTGATAATGATCTCACGTGGGAAATCGACGGCAACCCTCAATTTTTTTTTTATAGGCATGTACTTAGTACAACACAATGCACCATTATGATGAGTCCAAACAGCATGGGGCCGTGGCCGTGGAACCAAATCCGGTGTTTATAATAGCGGCTGTTAACCCACATTACACTGACTAATCATATCAGTCCAAACCTTAGATAGAAAACAGCTTAATAAATAACCACAACGACTTAACCAAGCAAGATTAATTACCGAGATGTATCTCTATCAACAACAGATCCATGGAAGTACTAGTAGCAGAACCAGCAAATAGACTAGCAGGAGAGAGTTGCCAACTCCCAAAAAGTTTACCCCTGCGCTCAAGTCTAGTATCTACGTCTAAAAATACCCAAAAATGATCTCTATTAAAACCACTGATTACCCGTTAACTTATTTTTATTTTTTATCTACACTTCTACACAAATATTATAAAGAGGAAAGATTTGTACCTATTTTTGTATGTTTGTATGTTTGTAATGAATAGGCTCAAAAAGTACTGGGCCGATTTAAAAAAATCTTTCACCAATAGAATGCTACATTCTTCCAATTTGACATAGGCTACATTTCATTTTGAAAAAAATTAGGGATCCTTGGTAAAATTTGAACAATGTAACCGAAGGTGTAGAAAAATGAGTCTTAAAATGTCTTTCGTCGAATGCGCTGCCGAAACTATTAGCGATAGAACAAAATAATGTACAACAATATTGAAGAACATCATGTCTACAAAAAACTCCGCGGTAGCATATGTCCAACTATTGTAGTTATGTCACTACAACAACTTTTTTCATTTTATAATTGTCTACCCCGTGCGAAGCCGGGACGGGCTGCTAGTTCATTATAATTACATTACAACCATGGTATTCATAGATGGTAAATTTTTATATTTTGCTAGATAGTAAACCTTTGCTGATTATAGGTATTTTTCCTTTTTATTTAGTAATGTCGAAACGTGAGCGATCATTGGTTTGTGGTGCAATGCCAATTGGTATTTCCATGGTGTCAATTACCCAACTCCTACAATCCACTAATAGTGGTACAATATTTTATGCTAGCCACACAGAAGACTTATAGAAAGAGATAGGCCAGCTCTTGGTGACGTCCCTTCCACACTTTTTTTTTAATTCCAAGTTTAGGCATGACCACGTTAATGTTAGAGATATTATTCCAGCTCTAGTAGAAATTCCTTGACTTAAACACGTGTGCGAATTTGACCGTTAAATTTCAAATCTTAAAATGAACGGAGTATTAGATTAAATTAAAACAGTGACAAAAAAGCTTTGTTAAAAAGTTTCTAAACAGTGCCACTAAAAGCAATAATGCAAAACGAATTTATAATAGCTTGGAAAAATGTTTAATTTATACTATCACTAATAGTATTATATTATATGTGTCACAACCGGAGATAGAAGCTAGTTCGTTGGCTGAAAAAATAGTTTTTCAGTTTCTTCTCTTAATATTAACATCGGGATATGGCCTTTGGAATATTTGAAAAAGTAACGGTGTTGCCGGCCGTCGGCACCCGTGCGGCGTGCGTGCGACTCATATCGCTGGCACTACTTTTAGTGCCACAAAATTGGCAACAAAAACGGAGTAGGTACCTATGTATTATGTCTATGGTTGTTCCTGCCAGCGTCGCTTGGTACTTCATTTATTTTAGCATCAAAAAGAAGGTATAGACGTAGTAGGAAAACGTTTCCCACGGGCCAAGCAAAAATCGATCTTATTACAATGTCATAAACATTTTGACAGCGGAAAGCTTTTCTCACTTTAACTATGACGATCTTGACATGTCTTTTTATTGAAAAACGCTTGTTGAAAATAAGTAACCGTTACGTATAAAACCATTGTTATTTAATTGTTACTTGCTGTTACTTATTTTTATAATGCGTTTTTCAATAAAAAGACATGTCAAGATTACTATACTTTAATTGCGAAATGTTTTTACATGTCAAAGTGTTTATTTCTATTTTCCTCGATGGCGGCCAAAAGGCTTGGGCCAATGTCAGTTTTTGATGACTGTTCGGTTGATTGAAACAATTTAGAAAAAAAAAAAGAAAAAAACCCCTTCCTCAAAGTGTTTATGACATTGACATAAGATTGATTTTTGGCTGATCTGTGGAAAAACTTTTTTCAGTAGACCTTCTTTTTAATGGTAAAATAAACGGAAATGTAGCTAAAGCTTGCTTCATAATCACCTCCGGCCTGAGCTAGCTTCTATACGCCACAATAATGCAATATCTACACTTAGTATACTGTTGAAATCATTTTCTGTGTAACAAATGTAACTATATGTACTATAGAGAATTGAGATTGTTGTGTAAACTAGAATGTTAGCGCAATGAAGTGGGTGCAAACTGGCGCGATCTGTACTATAGTGAAATAAACGGATCACTCACGTATATGAATCGAGTTTAGCCTGACATGTTTCAGAGTAATTCGTAGTCCTTCCTCGTCATCCTCTGGAAGCGCAATCCTCAATCGATCTGTAATTATTCTAAATTATCTAAAGGATGAAGAAACATAATTTAT
The DNA here is from genome assembly GCA_963691665.1 of Clepsis dumicolana. Classification (NCBI taxonomy): domain Eukaryota; kingdom Metazoa; phylum Arthropoda; class Insecta; order Lepidoptera; family Tortricidae; genus Clepsis; species Clepsis dumicolana. The sequence goes on along the minus strand of OY829506.1, from coordinate 24,900,023 downwards.
CTTATTACAATCATGGATATAATAGGATAATACGCTGATCAGCAAACACAGATCTGAGTCATGCTGTCCCGTTTAGAAAGGGATGCTTATAAAGTGTTTCGACCATAGACAATCAATTTCAGTTCTGTTTTTATGGATAATTAAAAGCGTTTTTGAGTGTGACGAATTGAGAACCTCCTCCTTTTTTTTTGTAGTCTGTTAAAAACGCAGGTACATTGAAAAAGTTGTATTTAAACGTGAGCTTTAACAGATTGGATGCTGAGAGGGCAGATCATGTCAGTTCCACCTCACTGCAAAAACGTACCTTATAGCTAAATTAGCTAAGTTAGTGAATAGAACGCGTAGAATTTGTAATAGCTTTGTATTAGGTGATCAGAAGTGACTATCTTAATTTAGTTCGACTCTGTTATCATTATCACACACATCTTGGATAGATACAGTAGATACAGAATGCTAATTTTTTAGTCTATGATATACTTGACTTATTCAAAGATGAGGGTCCCTAAAACACGAGCGTGTTTTTATGAAACGAGGCGAAGCTCAGTTTCATAATAGGATCACACGAGTGTTTTAAGGCGTAATTATGTGGAGTTGCATACATTACTTTATCTACACACATATTATAAGTACTCTAAGATGGGTTCAGAAGCCGAAGGCATATATCATACCCATATCTGTCACGAATTTGACTGTTTTTTTTTTATAATAGACAAACATACCGAGCTGACGTTTCGTAAACTGTTTTTTTTTATTGTAAAAAAAATAATATCACATTATTATTTATACATGTCGGGCCGAACATGACTTATATACGTGAGTGATCCGTTTTATTTCACTATGATTGTAAATTACGTTGGTTTTCAAATTTGAAACATCGAATTCGATATCAAAAAGTAATTACGATATCGAATTCGATGTCGTAATGACTATTACTTTACTGCTGGGGTGGTGGTTGGCGGGGGCTGACGGCGAAGGTCTACGGCTTCTGAACGCATTATAGAGGACTTACGATATGTGTGTAGATAAAATATTATTTCGATTGCGTCTCGACTAGACATCGTGATACAGTTGAATTTTACTACAGTCAGAAACATTATCCCATTGCATGCAGACTACCCAATATTACGTAGCTTATATGGTTATAAACTACGTAATACTGCGTTCAATTAAATGAGCTAATTAGGTAGCTGACTATTAAAAGATGCAACCGAGGGGAGCTGACGGCTTTACAAATTGACATAGGTATTAATCATCTTCGACCATTTTTCTCGGTTCCATTTTTAATGGTCGTGAACTCGTGAGATAATGAGAGATCGTGTTTGTGCTATCGTTCTATTCCTGTATCATTATGTAGATGTCGATTAGACACCGGTCGCGGTCTAATGACGGCTATCGATTTTCTGCTCACCAGTTGACGCCACTGTTGCTTGAGGTTCTGATGTATGGTTGTCAATGTTTGTTATTACTGGCGTGAAAACAAAGTTTACATTTTAATCATGTTTAAATACAGTAGAACCGACCGTAAAAATATCGAGCATTCTACAGTGTTGCGGAATCCCGTTTTGTTCGGAAAAAAAAGGAGCACAAAAACTTCCAAAACATAAAATTGTCTCAAAGGAATTGACCTGTAACTCATATTTGCCATAACGAATTTTTAGTATTGCAAAATATTTGCAAAAATTTGTATAAACCGCAAAAAAACCCCGACAAGTAGGTACAACATATACTGTTTGACATTTATTTAACCCTCACGCTACACTAGCGCCTCTAGCGGCGAATTCATACGCGATGGCCTTCATTGTCGACGTTGCAATGGCTCCCACATTATTAATATCAAACTATGTTGACTTTAGATTCGTGGTTTTTAAGTAGTTTTAGTTTAAAATGTTGAATATTGTTCTAAATTTTGTGTGTTTTTTTATTTTCATACCTAGTAAATTGAACTTACATAACCACTCACTTGCTTTGAATTTTGAGTTAAACTCTATTTACAACAAAATATGAGCGTTGACAGGCAACTCTAGTTGCCAAAAGCAATTGAGTGGTTAGTAAAGCAAATACAAAATGTCATTTTTTTGTCATTAAAATGTGTTATTGTGTTCACTACTTGACAATATCCTATGTTTAAAAAATTAATTGTAACATTGAAAATCATCACATACTTTAATGTTAAGTTCAATGAAATGTGTAGAATGTTTTATTTATCTATATATTGTTTTAGCGAAAACAACACAAATAGTATTACCTGTGATTTATGTACAATTGATTGCTAATATTATTTATTTAAATTTTATTGATGAAATAATTAAAATAATATTGCTTTGATGAATTTAGTGTTTCATTTAATTAGATTGGTAAACATACTTACCCAGAAGGTAAAGACCTTAAAAGCAGTAATTTCAATCCTAGAGGTTTCTAAAGCGTTTACGTGCTGTTTATTATATCAGTATTTAGAATACAAAGCGGTTTCCATTTAAGCTTTACTCAAAGGTTGGAGCACAAGATCTTATGAGGAAAATACAAGTAAAATAAATAAATGACTATAGTAAATTATACAACAAATTAACACAATAGTGCCCAGCAAATGAAGAATTCGAGTAGAAACGCATATTCCCTCTTTTACCCTTAACAAGCCGCCGGCCGCTCCTCGCCGTAGCTCGCCTTAAAGTAGTCAAGTGCAAAAATATGGGTGCATACAACTTACTCAAAAATGTCCCATGTATGGTGGATTAATTCGATACGTATTTTTGCACTTAACCACTTAACCGTACATGACTATGACAGACTGAATACTCTAACTGTGACTGGACTTTAATTTACAGAAATTAACAAAACACAACAGACATGGCTGTATGAACTTAGTCTCCTTTTCCTATCCCATACTACGGGTGAATTAAAAAAAAGAAATAAGAATCTATCGAGTTTCGTTTCGAGTCTTTAAAAACACGGGCTTGAAACAGCCATACATTTGTCCCGACCGTAGAGATGCCATATTTTTGACATATCAAATATCACTCTTATGTTCATGACATAGAGTTCTTTTTAGTTTGAAAGGTCCCCAAGGTCGGTGAGGACATGGGCCATGACAGCAAGTTTTTTTTTAAATCTTGCTGTTGTGATGCCAGCACTAAAGAGATATCACAATTTTAAAATTGAAAGATCGATAAAAAATCATTGTCTGATTGTAATTTACATTAATTGAGTACGTTTCAATTTATTATTAATGAGCTCTGTTTAAGTAAAATAAAAATTAACACAATATTCACATTTTAGATAATGAAACAAAGACCGTTAATTTTCGGTTCAATTTTGAATACTTAGGTAAGTATATAGGTTGACATTTCTTTTCGGAATGTTTCTTATTTCACTTCGAGAGAGAAATATTTACTTTACTGCGAACGAAAATATTATTAAAACTAACAAATCTTCACATTTTGTTGCAGAACCAGAAACAACAAGCGAATAGCTGCCTACGAATAGTGTATTTAATTAATTTCAGTTGTTTTGCAAACTCCACTTCGAAGAGAAATTCTTCAATGGTGCAATGAGAGTTCCATTTTCTTGGCCTATGTTATTCACCAAAGAAGAAATTTTGACTCGGAACCCCACGGTTCCTGTTACTGTCTGTAAGTATTCATTCTTTGAACTTGATCCTGAATTTGGGTGCCTGTAAAGCATGTATAGAAAAGAAAAATATTGATGTGGAAATTTATTGTAAATTAATCAAGGACTTGAAATGACAAAAGTCGGTCATACTTTTGCAACTTATGAATATTGTCTCATTACTGTGTTAGGGTAACACCTGCCCGTTCATTTAACTGAATGTACACATTCAGTACATATACATGTACATGGTACACCATGATCTTGTTGGTCTTTTTTTTTCAAATACAAATACAAATACAAAAATGCTTATAATAAATAAATGAAATGTAATGTTTATAATAAATAAAAGAAAAAGAACCCGTATAATATCACTTTGTTGTCCGTCTGTCTGTCTGTCAAGACCCTTTTTCTCAGGAAAACATGAAAGTATGAATGCAATCAAAAGATATCGCTGTTTATGCTCCATTCATGCCCAACGGAATCAAAACAATATACGGTACTTCCCCTTGACCTAGAATCATGAAATTTGTCAAGAAGCAAGATCTCACGGCATTGTACCTATGCCACAACAATAATTCAACGACTTTCTAATTTTTTACTTTATTTGTGCTGTGAAACCTTGCTTGTACAAATGTATTAAAAAATATATTATGTGGTACGGAACCCTTGGTGAACGAGTTCGGCCCGCACTCACACACACAGTCAGTGTCTATTTATTATATCTGTAAGATAGGATTTAAAGAGTATTTTTCATACATTTTAGCTGTCCAGACAGTAGGCGATCATTCCTATGCTGTCGCAGTACAAACAAGTAGTGCAGAGTTGGTACACCAAAAAAGAAAATGGTCCAAGGCAGATGGTAGGTTTATTTTATTTTACAATTAATACTAATAATCCCATTAATTACAGTAAATAACTCTTCGTGATATAATACTACTTTAATATTTTTTATTATCTTTGCTGTTGAGATAGCATTCAATGAAAAAAGCATAAATCATGATCACAGTTATGCATTTAATCCCAACAAAACCTTGAAACTTTCTAGTCAGTCTGGTAATCCTGATCTAATTAGTAGGAAATTAATTTAGACTTAGATAAGAACGTATTTAGAGAATGCCTGCGCACTTTTATTTTTCATGTAATGTGGAATATAGTTTGTAGATATTTTTGTCATTTGGCAACGGAGCCCTAACAACATGCAATACCAATAACTTGAACTTTTTTGGGCTCTCGACTTCAGCCTATTTTGTACCCAAATACAGCAAAGCAAAAAGGAGGGTTACGATTTACCCATACTGTTGAATGTTAGTCTGAAATCTATGTTCCCTCATGGAGACTTGGCGGATGAACCGATTTTATTAACCAACTTCAAGAAAAAAGGATGTTCTCAGTTTGACCCGTATGTTTGTATGTACGAGTATGTAGGTATGTTTGTCCGGCCGCGATTATCCCACGTTTGTGAAAAGAGAAAAGTATTTGTTACATTCTGGAGAAGGTTTTGGTATACTACAAATGGATAGTACTACTTTTTAGGGCTCCCTATCTCATAAGGAAAAAACGGAACCCTTATAAGATCACTCTTGCGTCTGTCTGTCTGTCCGTCCTTCTGTCACAGTCAATTTGCTCCGAAACTACTCGACAGATTGAGCTGAAATTTCGAATACACATGTAAGGTGGTAGATTTTTTAGTGTGCCTGGTAGTTTTTTAGAATGCGTAAAAGGTAAATAGATAGTTAGCTTGTTGAAATATTTAAATTACTTAACTAGTTTTTCACTTATTAGCCAGTACTTTTTAGTGTGATGAGCAATATAGATGGTTTGGTTTATCTGGGTCATTTTTACAAAATCTCCATTTAGAGTTTTGTAAATATCTTTCAGAAATGCCAACTAGCACTGGATTTCAAGTTGGTGGATCAAGAATTTCTGCAGAAAATCTTGGTATGTATTGGCCAATGGTTCGTATTTCGAGCTTAAAAATATATAAAAAAATTAATTTTAATTTGTGGGCCTGGGCCTGGTCCTTTAATTAAGCTAGTATGTTAACTTTTTAAAGCAAAGTTTCCGCGGGATAGCGATAAACGAATTCTTCGCAGAGGAAGTCGCGGGCAACGGCTAGTACATAAACAAATTTGATACATTCAATACTTATTCTAATACATTCGATATATCAATGTTCGATATTGAAATACATATTTACATTTACATGTAGTAGAGATTTTAAATAAAAGACAAAACATTCAGTTCCTTAGCCCAAATTGAACGTGTTTCCATCTGAACTTTAGTCACCAAGAAAATCAATTTGAAATTGCAGATCCTTTCAGCACAATTGAGCCAAGAGTAACACTGGGTGGGGTCGCTGCGCCCGGCGCCGGGGCAGCCACCGCGGTTCGCGACGCGGCCCCGCCGGGACTCCCACACCCTGCCCCCACCGCATCTGGAGCACCAGTTGTGACTCAGGAGGCAACCAATCGCCCCAGTGAGTCGCTTTTAAACGACGAATTTAAATAATTAAAATGTTGAAACACGACTGCATTGATTAAGTCGAACTGAAAAGTAAAAAATTAATAGGTATGTAAATAGTTCGTCTATCACGAGAAACGAGTCTTGAAGATTTTTCCCGCTTTTCCCGAATGTTTTAAGTTGTCCAGTGTTAGCAGAGCCCTGCTAATAAGCAAAATGCGTGCAGTGTGGGCACTTTATAATTGGTCATCGACATATGCAGACAGACATAAAAAAATAAGATTTTCAGACTAATTTCATTGTTTCTGCTATAAGAGCTACCTTCATGTCAAATTTCAAGCTTCTAAGATAACCTATAGGATATAGGTTTTTATGCCACGGCAATTTGTATGGAAACATCCTTTTTAGGGTTCCGTAGCTAAAATGGCAAAACTGGGACCCTTATAGTTTCGTCATGTCCGTCTGATCTGTCTGTCTGTCAGTCCGCGGCATATCTCAGAGACTATTGGTATACCAAGCTGTAATTTTGTATGGATATACTTGTTAAAAGGGCCGAAAAAGTGCTGGAATAAAAACTTTTTTTTTTTGGGGTACCTCCCCTACACGTAAAGTGGGGGTGATTTTTTTTTCTCGTCTACCCCATAGTGTAGTTGGATAGGTTTCTCAAAACCCTTAACGATAATGGTATAAGTGTTATATTTTTTTAAACTTGCTAGCTGAGCTCTAGACGATGAGGTCATTTTCATTGTCACTAGACTACTTTTTTTTTTTCATATCCTTGCCGGGGGTCCTCTTGTCTACATGGAGTAATTTTATGAATCGTGACCTAGCCCACACGGGCAGGCATAAGCATGAGGAATCTAATGATATCCTCATCATCAAAATCGGTTTAACTGTTCCCGAGTTTCAGTGCAACAAAGAAACTCACATAATAACAGTTTAACTCACATAATTACATACTTACAGTATACGTACTTACATGAACCCTGAAAAATACACTCCAGTGACGAAGTAATCGCTTATATCTCCTTCAATATTAAATTGATCACACAGAATCATTTGATCCTTTATAGTAAAATTATTGTTTATTGTGATAAATAAAATCACTAGAACTGAGGTTTTCTTGCTGATTATATTTTGTTGTGTGAATGTTGATTGATACAAATTCAAATTTGTTGTTTTGTTCGTCCGCTATGCATTCCTCAACTATTCATCCGATTGCAATTAAACTTTGGTGTGTTGTGGCAAGTAGGTACTCCCACGGATGGTTTCTGAGTAGATAAACAGGCAAGCGGCACAACGAGAGGGCGGCAATTCGTGTTCCTAAACCACTTGATTGCGATTAAACTTTGGTGTGTTGTTGTGTTCACCCCGAGATGGTTTCTGAGAGGCTAAACGGGCAAGCAGTATCCCATTTGCCCCAAACGGCACAGATATTAATATATAATATGTTACATATTTCACAGGGCAACGAATTGTGAGGAGTATTGAGAAATTAACACCCAAGTGCAGAAAAATGTATTCAAAATGCTCCAAAATATTAAAATCGAAGCGTCGCGTCATTTTTGACTACGCAGAAAGAATTGAAAAGGCAGAACAACTTGCTGAAAGTAATTCCTTTAAAGCGATAGTAGAACGTATGACTCCTTGTGCCCAAAAATTGTTTGCAATCCAAGCAAATAATGCGAATAAGCATGTAAAAAAAAAGGCGATTTTCCACTGTGGAGAAAATGATGGCTCTGTCTTTATTAAAGCGTAGTCCAAAGGGTTATAAACTATTACAAAAAATGTTTATACTCCCAACTAGAAGGACTTTAAATACCTTTTGTCAACATATAGTTGTAAAACCTGGAATAAACAAGAATGTTATGGCGTCTTTGAAAGAAAGAGTAAGAACATGGGACCTAAAGAAGAAATACTGCTCCATCGTTTTTGATTATGCCACATTTGACATTTGTGGAGTGCGAAGACCACATTGACGGCTTCGTGAATTTCGGTCAACAAGCCGAAAAAAAACTTTGTGACCGCGCTCTCGTATTCATGATCCGAGGAATTTGTACCGCTTGGCGACAAAGCATATCATTTTATCTATGTGAAGGAGCTACCCCGGCATCGACGCTGAAACATATTCTTAAGGTATTCTTAATTCATAGGGTCTACGGTATGTGGGACACAGCTACTGGCAATTGTCCAGGGATAAGGCCAGGGCGGAGGCGGGGCCTTAGCTATAACACAAATCAAAATTGCTTACTTTGCAATTAGAATACTATCTTATTTGAATTTTTAATATTTGCCTTAAATACCAGTGAGTAATAATTCCTATTAAAGCTATATTTACTCAGCTCCCCATATAATTAACACTCCTTACACAGGTAAATACAGATTTACAACCCAGCACAAACTTTATCGTTCATACATTTGGCTATACAATTCCAACGTTCTTGCTTGCTGTGAGTGCATCGTGCAGCCCGAGCGAGCGCCAGAACTATTATCCACATTCTGCAATCCATATTCATATCTGATGTTATTATTAGTTAACATGTTTTCCTGCTGCGTTTCTTGTTATTCTTAATTAGGACATAATTACGTTGTTTTATATAGCTAATTGACAAAAATAATATTTTATTTATCTGACATGATGACATGAAATGTATATTTCATAAATTTTTGTTATTTGACATTTGGAGACCATATACATCTCCAGTTTATATACATATATGTGTAATTAGTTTAGTTTGAATTGACCCTTGGATACTATACATCTCGGTCATTTAGATTAAGTATTATGTTATAGTATTAATTCTGGGACCCTATACATCCCTTTGTAATTTTGATATTCGCATGTATTTGATCTGGAGACCCTATACATTTCTTGGTCAATTAAAACGTGCCAGTAAAGTGTTCTGGATTAAATTTGTTCTAATAATTATTTTTTAGGTACACTTGTTTCTAAAACATGTTTTTTTTTTGTAATGAAATTAGTGAGGTTTCTTTGTGTAATTCATCCGAGGTTACGTATTGTAAGAACTAATGTAACTTGTTTTTAGAAAAAAGGACTTTGTGACAAGTTTCTTGCGGCGCATTCTTCTTGGCAATCATGGTCTTTCCGAAAGCGCTGGTAGACTTAAAAGAATGACATGTAAAATGCTAATAAAATTATTTATGCTTTGATCCGATACAATATCTTATTTTATTTACAATAGGGGAATGAGCGGAAGGTCTCTGTTATTATGCGGCAGAATACGTTTAATTTTGGCTTGACGCAGAGGCCTTCAGCTCATTTCTAAACCTACAAAACATTTTGAAATCAGCTGTGACGAGTACCATTATTACCGGTATTTTTTACGTAAAACTACGATATGAGACATCACTATTATCGGCATAAACCGATCCATAGAGGCACGAGGCGCATCACTTCGGTACAGTGGCGCCCCCAGAGTGCTGTGGTGCCCTCCCGAACTATCTCTACGGACGGACCGTTCTTAGGCCTGTTTCCCATCTGTACTTGTACATAGTCTCTCTAATCTGTGATCTGTACTTGTACATAGTCTCTCTAATCTGTGTTTAAAAACATTTCGAAGGAAACATTTAAAATATCGTTTAAATTTAAGTATTTAGGCAAGCGTAAGTTAAGTGAAAGCTTAAAGCTCAACATGAAGCGCATTAAATCTGTAGGAATGCAGGCTCATGAGTCGCTAAGCAGTGAGTACGTTACATGCGATTTTGCTAACACAAAACAAAGTCAAAATGAAAAGAATGAAACTATTAAAATATGCAGAGTGTGCTTGGACTCCGGAGACATACCAATTTTCGGTGATGAAGCGTCACCGAACTTGTCCGCAGATGTCAATGAGTTTGGAGGCATTGGAATCACCTCGGACGATATTTTCCCAAAGTTTATTTGTGAATCTTGCGCGAAGTTGTTGGAAGCTGCCGTAATGTTCAGAAGGACTGCTAAGCAATCCGACGAATGCTTAAAAACTAATGAGCAATATTATGAGAACACTGACAATGCAAATGGACCCCTAGATTACCTGAAAACAGAAATGGCTATTGACTACAAAGATTATGGCGCTTTTGGAACAGAAAGTACAATTACTATCAAAGATGAATTTACTGCAGAGCCTTTCATCTTAAATTATGAAAAAACAGTTGCTGAAGTTAGTTTGTTAAAAGATACAATTAACATTTCAACTGAGAATAATACAGATCTTCCACATGTTGATAACCCAATACAGTCACCAGAGATTCCAAATAAATACAGTTGTAAAACATGTGACTTAGACTTTTCAACATCAAAAGAATATTCTAAGCACAAAAAATCTGCACAGCACAATAAAGCCAGATATTCCAACAAAATTGAATGCAAAGTTTGCTCCAAAGAAGTAAGCAGGGCTTACTACAACCGTCACACAGAAATGCATTCAAGTGAGAACAAAGATGATAAGCTCCAATGTCCTATTTGCAACAAGTCATACAACAAAACATACTTTAATTATCATATTACTCACTCACACAACAAAGAACAAAACAAGACTCAATCTGATCGCATTGAATGCTCCATCTGCAACAAGTCATATGAAAAGCAGTATTATAAATTCCATCTAGCCATTCATGACAATGCTTCGTCCAAGTATGTGTGTGACACATGTGGCAAGTCCTTCATACAGCAGAGTGCTTTCAAACGCCACTGTTTGGTTCATGGTTCTGAATTAGCATATAAATGTTCACTTTGTCCATACCGTGGACGACATCCGGGGTTAGTGAAGACTCACATGCAGACGCACACAAGGGATTATCAGCATCGATGCATGGAATGTCCTGCTCGGTTCTTAACTAAAAGTAATTTGAATAAACATTTGCAACGACATAAGGGGCCAGTAGACTTCAAGTGTGAGACTTGTAAACGAGGGTTCTACTCTAAACTCGAGTTAGACAGGCATTTTGAGGCAGACCATCTTGGAGTTAAGAATCATGTTTGCAATGTTTGTGGCAAAGCTTTTGGATATAGAAATGCTATGATGAGTCACCAGTTGAAAGTTCATAAGCGGGAGAAGCTTACAAATGGAAAAGGAAGACTGCCTTTGTATCTTGAAGCAGAAAGAAAAAAAATTAATTAAATAAGATGTCTACTCCAATTTTTTTCAGAATACTGTGTACCCTTTTTTCCAAAAAAAGTCCTAAATTTTTCCATACAATATCTATTTGTCAGTTTTGTGACAGTCCATATAGCATGTATGTAAAAACGGGTCACAAAAGTAACAAAAAAATGTGGGACACTTTTTTTTATTATTTAAATAGATAGTCCTCGTGATTCTGAGCAGAAATAATCCAAAAATTGTTAGGTATTATTTTTTTGAAAATGCCCAACCAAGTGAATCAGCTGAAATGGTTCCTTTATTTGCCTGTAGCCTGTAGTGATTAAAATTGCAATTATTATTAAATAAAATACAGATTTATGCTAAAATTTTCGTTTTAATTGGATCATTTAAATGTGGTAATACCTACTATGTTAGCTAACATCATATTATTCTTAATGGAATATGCTTGCATTAATTCTATGATAATGCCATGGTCTAGCATGGAAGAATGAATAAAATCCTGCTTAAATTTTCAGATGACACTTTGATTATGATTTGAAGCAGTTCACCAGTAGGTATTTGTCTATGGTATTGTATACAAAAAAGCTCGCGAAAACTCCTAAAACCTACAAAACGTAAAAGATTAAATTTCTGGGCCTGGTCCTGCAATTAGGAACTAAGTAGGTATGTTAACTTTTTTGCAGTTGGGTGCCGTATTTTCGTATTCGTATCTGTAGGCCCTTCGTACGGCACCCGATTGCGTAAAAGTTAACGTAGTTCCTAATTAACAGATCAAGCCCAGAAATTTTACTTTTTGTTGGTTTTCTGTCAGGGGTTTTTAATTTTTATTTAAGTAATTTTTTTGTCACTTAATACATTCACTTTCCAAGATGTCAACAGGCTCCCGGATTCAGGTTCTCAGAACTTTGACAACATCAACAGGGTCTCACATTTGGGATCTAAACTTGACAAAACTCACCAACATTTTCATTTGAAAATGTTAATATCTCAAAAATGGCTGAACAGATTTTTATGAGATTTAGCTAAGAATATTATATCAATTTAAAAAAGCTGCATCTAAATCAGTACATCCATTTAGGAGCTACATCGCCATGGACAGATACACAGGTCAAACTTATAATTATAAGAACCCTCTTTTTGCATCGGGGGTTATATTGTATTCTGTGTGGGGGGTTAAAAATTTCTATAATCAATTCATCTATAGGTTGTCAAATTAGCCTATTCTTGTTGAGACTTGAAGACTTTACAAAAGAGATCACGGACACAGTCTATTCTATAGAAATATACTATACGTTTCTCGGAGCCTCCAAAGCTTCCACAATGTTTTTATAATATTTACATATAAGTTAAAGGCAACCAACCTACGGCACACAATGGCAGTGACTGGGTCTAATTGAGTGTCATGAGGAATGCCTATTATCCAGTAGTTGTCCTCTATAAGGTGATCTGATAGATGATATTGCACACAAAAAACTTCAGGGCAGAACATGCATTCTATGTTCGCTCTTGTTGTTTCTTGTACTCTGCTTCAAGGTAAGACGGAGTACGGCCATTTACTTTCTTCTCTCTTTTATGAACATCCAACTGATGTCGCATCATTGCTTTCCGGTATCCAAATGCTTTTCCACACAAATTGCAGATGTGGTTCTTAATCCCCAAGTGTTCAGCTTCAAAATGTCTCTCAAGAATTAACTTTGAATGGAAAGCTCTTTTGCAAGTGTCACATTTGAACATTGGTTCCTTGTGTCTAAATGTGTGTTTATTTAAATTGCTCTTAGTTAGAAACCGTGCTGGGCACTCCGAACACATGTACCTGTAGTCACCTGTGTGTGTTCGCATATGCGTGTTCAGAAGGCCTGAGTTCCTTCCTCTGTATGGACACATTGTACATTTATAAGGAAACTCTGAACTATGTGTGAAGTAATGGTTTCTGTATGCACATCGTTGACGAAATGATTTACCACACACATCACACATGTATTTGACTATAGTCGCATCATGTAGCGCGAAATGTTCCTTGTAATAGGCTTTAGTAATAATTTTACAGCAGATACGACATTGGACTCTTATTTTCTTGCGATTTCGTAATCCTTTACCTTCCTCAGGGGCATCAATAGGTGAAAAGAAGTTCTCAAGAATACTGGTATGGCTTCGTTTCGGCTTCTGTTCTTTTGTTTCTTGGTGATAGTCCCAGTCTTGGGGGTCAGCTTGGATTTCCTGTTTGACGAGACGTTTTCGTAGCACCAAGTGCGACTGCTTCGCAGTCTTTCTGAATAAAATAGCGGCATCTAGTAAGGTGTGGCACGCGTCGCACAAATATTTGGGGTAGTCGTCCTCTTCTTTAACGTCGATGTCCCCAAACACGCGTATGGCCACTGACATATCTGAATGAGACTCATCCCCGAAAATTGGTTTAGTTCCCTCTTCCTTTAAGCACACACGGCAGCTCTTGATATTAACACTGATGGTCTTCGTCTGTGGGACTGTGTTAGCAATGCTCTGGGTGCTAGAAGACGATCCCTCTCCAAACCCATCAAGGTTTCGCTTAATTCTTTCATAAGTAGCTTTTTGAAACAGTTTTACTAGGTAGTAGGTAGAAACCATGGTCACGAAGGCAGACGTAAACAAATTAAATAGATGTAATAGATAGTAATTCCATGAATTTACAAAAGAACAAGAGTTAGGAGTGTTTAAAATGTATAAATTTACATTGATTTTTTGTACAGCAGTTTAGTAGTGAGTAGATACACAAATAAACGTCAAGCTTTAATCACGTCAAGTGTCAAATTAATAATGTCAGTCGCACATCATCATCAGAAATTTTATTTCATTTTGGATTTGGATGCCAGGGCCGCGTTTTATAAAGACACAAGTTACAATTTACAAGTGGAAGTCTCATTCTATAACCTTGTATTAGAAAGAGACTTCCGCTTGTAAATTGTAACTTGTAGCTTTATAAAACACGGCCCAGCTCCACCCGTAGTATAAACAGACTTCGTCCAATAAGATTTTAATAGTAAAGACGAGTGGAATACCATTTAGCTGGCATTAGCATTCTCTTTGTTAGCACTTTAGATATATATACTCTATTATTCATAAACCTATTTTAACTAAAATGCCCTTAAAGTTCGTGTGTCCTTTTTTGTCACATTAACGTTTCCGTTGGTAAGAAGAAGACAACACCTATTTTAAGTAATGAAGGCTTGAGTGACGTTGTAGCTGGTGTTGCAAGCATTGCAAGCAGTGTTTTATAACGCTACAAGCAAAGAGTACATTTTAAGCTACAAGTTATAATTGACAAGCGGAAGTGTCTAACAAAAGGTGATAGAATGAGACTTCCGCTTAGTATCTTTAAAAAACAAAACACGACCCAAGCGATCCGTCTGCTTGTTTGCCACCGACGTGGTATAAAAAAATGCATTTTAATAAATTGATATAATTATTAGAAATTGAACGATGATATTATAGTTCTATTTTAACAAACGAAGGTTACTTTCTCTTACAACAAAAAACAGAATGTTAAGACAATAAAATAAAATTGTCCACACTATTTATTAAATTAAGAAACTGCACCCAACAAACATGCTCAGTAATCTAGCACTATGCCTATTCTCTTGTACTGCTTGTACCATTTGCATTTAGCTGATTTCCATTACTGCCCTGCTGTTTATTCTCAGCTAAGTATGAAGGCATTCTGCCAAACATAGATTTTTCTCTCTTGTGTACATTTCTCTGGTGCTGAAGCATAGCTTTTCTATACCCAAATGCTTTCCCACAAATATTGCAAACATGGTTCCTGATGCCCAAATGATCTACTTCAAAGTGTCTCTGCAGACACAGTTTAGAATGAAAGGCTCTTTTGCATGAGTCACATTTGAATTGTGGTTCTCTATGTTTCAACATGTGTGTGTTAAGATTACTCTTAAACAGGAATCTAGCTGGGCATTCAGTGCACATGTACTTATAATCCCTAGAGTGTATATGCATATGAGTCTTGAGTAACTCTTTATATCTTCCTTGGTAAGGACACAGTGGACACTTGTGGGGAAAAACATTCTTGTGACGTAAAATATGGTTGTAGTAGGCACACCGTAACCTGAACGGTTTTCCACAGACCTCACAAACCCATTGGTGGGGGTTAGGTTCATGCATTGTCAAGTGATCTTTGTAGTATGATCTCTTGACTATTTTACCACATATTCCACATGTGACTTTTGGTGAGAGTTTTGCCTTTTCTTGTTCATGTTTTTCTACCTTTACTTCAATATTTAATTTTATTGGTTTAAGTTCTTTGGTCGGCCAGCTATCAGCAGGCTGTGGCTTCTTATCTTCATGATCATTGCTATTGCTACTTAAATCCTGACTCTTTGCTGAGCTCCCCCATTTTGTCTCAATTTTGAAATACTTGTGTTGTTTTAATGCTGCATCAGTTTGCTTAGCTTTCTTCTTGAATAATATAGCAGTCTTTACAAACATGTAGCATTTCGCGCACAAGCATTTTGGAAAGTCATCATCTTCCTCTAATGCAATATCTCCGAAAGTTTTCAAAGCTTCCAATACAACTGATGAATGTTCGCTGTCGAATATAGAGATGCTGCACGGCTTCAAGCAAACTCTGCATCGAGAGCTAATATCGTTATCGGTTGTTTTTAAACAAACGAAGTTTTCCAGTAAATCTTGGTAATAATCTTCAATCTCAAATTTATTAGCGCTCTTGGACAGACGCGAAATATAATAAGCTGTTACCATTATGGAACTAAATACAATTCAGGAGTGAATCAGCTACTGTTCAGAAGCTTAATATAATTATAAACAGTAGGTATTTTGTTTTTGTTTCGATTTATTCCATTAATGATGTAAATAAATTTTACTTCATTTCTATCTCGCTCAGCAAAATAAATAACAAAAACAGAGTTAACAGAGTATAAAAATATCCATGGAGGTACATTTTTTTATCTCAATTATACGACCAAAACATAGGAAACTAAGTCCATACAGACATGTGTAATGTTGTTTCTTTTCTGTAAATTAAAGTCCCGGTCCCGTAACAGTCGGCAGCGTCAGTCTGACTTAGTCACGTCCTGTCAGCTACTCATGCTGTAACAAAGTAACAAACAGAGGGAATAAGAGTTTCACCTGAATTCTTCATTTGCTGGGCACTATCACGTTAATGTGTTGCTTAATACACTATCTTTATTAAAATTAAATAAACGGATCACTCACGTATGACAGTCTAGTGTAGCTCGACATGTTTCGGACTAATTCGTAGCCCTTCCTCTGGGAGCGCATCTTTGTTATCTTATTATGTATCAAACAACATTAAGCACAGAAACTAAAATCCAACTGACTGATACGATCTACTCTCAGCGATTAGCCGATTACCCGCCAAGCACCCTTACTTACATACACTACACAAATAAAAGTCAAATTAATAATGTCAGTCGCACATTATCAGGAATTCCAGTAGAAATCTTTGGCTCCCAGCTGCTGCTCCACACGTAACATTGATTTTATGATTATGACCCATATACATAAACTTAAACAGACTTCTTCCACTTCCAGTAAGAACTAAAACCAATTAATGCAACAGGTGGTGTTGCATTGCATGGAAACGTACGTTTGTCGCATAGTCGTAGCTTGTTTAAACGTGCGGTCGCGGTGGTGCAAATTAATTGTATGTATTTAGTTCATGAATATGGACCTCCGCAAAGTAACGCCTGATTAAATTAATACTTCCAGTAAGATTTTCATAGCCTTAATAGAACAAAACAAAACAAAATTGATCAGTGGGAAACCATATACTTAGCTGGCACTGGCATGTGCACTCACTTAGCCTAAGTTATAAAGTAAATGCTTTATTGAACAGTAAAAACAGAAATAAAGACAAGTAGGCAAGTATGCATATGGTCAGACTGTTAGATTGAATTCATTGTTGGATCGGTAACATCAATATCAAGTCAGTAAATAATTGCATACTAAACTGCTCACATTCAGTTTTACAGTCCATTAGGTTTCCTGTGACAAAGTTCTACTGATTTAAGAATTTACTTCTTTTAGACGGTTAAAAAATTCATTTATTTAATATTTTTTATTTAATTTTACAGAAATTGAACAATATTATTAAGTTCTATTTTAACACAAGGTTATTTCTCTTACAAGAATCCAGGAGGCTAACTATTATGTCCAATAAAACACCATAACACTTGATAATCGGTTTATTGAGCTAGGGAGCTGTACTTAATGTATTGCATCAGAATATGAGTGTACCCTACAGCAATCACTTTTTATTACAAAAAGCAAAGGAGTTCTACCCCCGTATTATCATGGATATGACACTAACTTGCTCTTACTTGCTCTTAACTTGTCTAACTTGCTCGCAATCACCATCATGTTCATTTTGACAGTTTTTGTTTGGCCCCGACAATTGTTATCGGAAACATGTAGCTGTCAGTCATAAAAAAAAACCGTCATTTCAATCCAATAATCCAATGACGACAAAATATAGTCATGCAATTAGTTTTATTTTGATTGGTTTTTATAATTAATTTTGTCTGTTGTATTAAATAAAGAGCATTTATTTACAAAATGATATTCCAACTTAATCAAAATGTTAAGTAGATCTTGAATAAAGGTAATTAAGATTAAAAAATAAAATTGTCCACACTATTTATTAAATAAAAAAACTAGTGGCTGGTATTTTACCGAACACGGACAACTTTACCATACAAGACTAGAGGTAGTTTGGCAGTGTCTTATCTCACCTCAACATTGGCGGAATCATTGCATTGTTTGATGGGGCCATTATTATCCCAAAATTGAGTTGAAATTAAAAAACTGCAGCCAACATGCCCAGTTAATGTCACACTATGCCCATTCTCTTGTACCATTTGCTTACATATTTAGGCGATCATTACTGTCCTGCTGTTTATTCTCGGCTAAGTATGAAGGCATTCTTCCAAACATAGATTTCTCTCTCTTATGTACATGTCTCTGATGCTTCATCATAGCATTTCTATACCCAAATGCTTTCCCACAAATGTTACAAACATGGTTCCTGATGCCCAAATGATCAGCTTCAAAGTGTCTCTGTAAAAACAGTTTAGAATGAAAGGCTCTCTTGCACGAGTCACATCTGAATTGTGGCTCTTTATGTTTCAACATGTGTGTGTTAAGATTACTCTTAAACAGGAATCTAGCTGGGCATTCCGTGCACATGTACCTATAATCTCCAGAGTGTGTACGCATATGAGTCTTGAGTAACTCTTTATATCTTCCTCGGTAAGGACACAGTGGACACTTGTGGGGAAAATCATTCCGATGACGTAAACTATGGTTGTGGTAGGCACACCGTAATCTGAATGATTTTCCACAGACCTCACAAACCCATTGGTGGGGGTTGGGATCATGCATTGTTAAGTGTTCTCTGTAGTATGACCTGTTGACAATTTTACAACATATGCGACATGTGACTTTTGGGGAGAGTTTGGCCTTTTCTTGTTCATGTTTTTCTACCTTTACTTCAATATTTACTGGTTCAGGTTGATCAGGTTTTTCGGTCGGCCAGCTATCATCAGCGTGTGCCTTATCATCATCATCATCATCATTGCTGTTGTAACTGAAATCCTGACTCTGTGATGAGCCCTCGCATTTAGTCTCAATTTTGAAATACTTGTGTTGTTTCAATGCTGCATCAGTTTGCTTAGCTTTCCTCTTGAATAATATTGCAGTCTTTACAAACATGTAGCATTTTGCACACAAGCTTTTTGGAAAATCATCGTCTTCCTCGATTGCAATATCTCCGAAAGTTTTCAAAGCTTCCAATACATCTGCTGAATGTTCGCTGTCGAATATCGAGATGCTGCACGGCTTCAAGCAAACTCTGCATCGAGAACTTATAACGTTGTCTGTTGTTTTTAAACATACAAAGTTTTTTAGTAAGTCTTGGTAATAATCTTCAATCTCAAATTTATTAATGCTCTTGGAAAGTCGCGAAATATAATAAGCTGTTACCATTTTGAAACTAGTTAAATACAATTCTGGAATGAATTAGTTACCGATTATTGATCTGTAATTATCTATTTATATCTCGCTCGGCAAAATAACAATTCCGACCAATTTTTAAATAAAATCAAATGTATGTGGTAACTTGGTAAGTATGCAAGATGTAAGTATGTAAGTCTAAGCCATAGAGCCATAGAGTAATATACTAAGCAAAGTATAAGTCAGTGTTGCCAGATGAAATTCGAGAGCAGCAGTAGAAATTTTCGCAAAATATCAGTAGATTGGGATAAAAATCAGTAGACTGATAATATAAAATTTTAACATGTTTTTACCCTAGACTTCACGTGCAACACGACCGAGGAGATGTTTATCCATTTCCCACTTTAACTTTTAAATTTTCTATAAAAAAAAAATGATTTTTCGAATAATTATGACTATAATAATAATTATGTAGACCGACCAAAAATTACACTTTTTTAATAGTCACTGAAACATGAATGCGCGGAAAAAAAAAACAGAAAATGCTGACCCCGGGAATTTCAGTTTTTAGGGTTCCGTACCTCAAAAGGAAAAAGCGGAACTCTTATAGGATCACTTTGTTGTCCGTCTGTCTGTCTGTCTGTCTGTCAAGACCCTTTTTCTCTGGAACGCGTGGAGGTAGCATGCTGAAATTAATATCAAATACTCAAGCCTGCGGTCCCTTGAAGCTGTGAAAAAATCAGCTTCTAAGTCAACGCAATCAAAAGATACAGTCATTAAAAAGGCTATTTCCATACAAATCCCCGAAACCCAAAACCTAAAGGGTACTTCCAGTTGTCCTAGAAACTTGAAATTTGGTATTAAGGTAGCTCTTATAGCACAACCACTCAAAAAAGTCTCAAAATCTTATTTTTTTATGTCTGGCTGTAGATTTCGCGGACCAATATAAGTTAACCCCACACTGCGTACATCTTGCTTAGGAGCAAGGCTCTGCTAACACTGCACTTCTTAAAACACTGGGGAAAAGCGTTAAAATCTTTCTACGGAACCCTCGTGCGCGAGTCCGACTCGCACTTGGCCGGTTTTTTTTTCTGTGTACTTATTTCATGTTTCAGTGATTATTTCAAAAAAAGTGTTATTGATATTCATGGGAAAATCGTAAAAATAAAAACCGGCCAAGTGCGAGTCGGACTCGCGCACGAGGGTTCCGTAGAAAGATTTTAACGCTTTTCCCCAGTGTTTAAATAATTCCAGTGTTAGCAGAGCCCTGCTCTTAAGCAAAATGTACGCAGTGTGGGGTCAACTTATATTGGTCTGCGAAATCCACAGACATAAAAATTTATGATTTTGAGACTTTTCGAAGTAAGGCTATAAGAGCTACCTTCTTACCAAATTTCAAGTTTCTAGGACATGGAAGTACCTACCCTATAGGTTTTTGGAAATCGGCAATTTGTGTGGAAATAGGCTTTTTAATTACTGTATCTTTTGATTGCGTTGACTTAGAAGGTTGATTTTTTCACAGCTTCAAGGGACCGCAGGCTTGAGTATTTGATATTAATTTCAGCATGCTACCTCCACGCGTTCCAGAGAAAAAGGGTCTTGACAGACAGACAGACAGACGGACGGACGTACAACAAAGTGATCCTATAAGAGTTCCGTTTTTTCCTTTTGAGGTACGGAACCCTAAAAATTTTTAAAAAGTACAAAAAGGTATTCCTGACCCGACCAAAAAGTCAAGAAAACGGATAAGATAAAAGTAAAACCGCCTTCAAAAAAACCTCAGAAAAAAAACATAAAATAGTCCCCAAAAAGCCATGAGTTTTATGGCCTAACAGAAACATGAAGTCGGGTGCGGTACTAGCGGAATATTTTTGGAATGAAGCACCGACTTCATATTTGCCATACATAAGCAATTTACGTCAAAAATGTGACAGTTACCAAGTAGCGCCTTCATGAAATTAGTTGACTTTTTGGTCAGTCCGAAGGCCGGCGCGACGCTGGCGCATTTTATAAAATTTAATATATTAGAATTGGGAATATTGAGGTCATCTGGGAAAAATCAGGTAGATTTCTGGAATTATCAGAAATAAATAAGTAGATCAGTAGATTCAACTAAAATTAGGTAGATCTACTGCTAAATCAGTAGATCTGGCATCACGAGTATAAGTTTAATTAAACATACATGTATACATAGATCAATTTGACAGTCAGGTGTACCAACTGTAATGTTGATTATTATTTTTATTAATTCACCCATAAATGATAGGCAAAGGAACTGTATCCATACAGCTACGTCTGATGTGTTTTGTAAATGTCTGTATATTAAAGTCCTGTCACCGTCAGAGACGTCAGTCTGTCCTAGTCACGTCCTGTCAGCTGCTAATGCCTTCCGTAAAGCGATAATGTACATTACGGTGAGCTACGGCGAGCAACAGCCGGCGGGTACTTGGGGGTCACAAACAGATGAAATACGAGTTTCATGCAGCATGGAATACAGCATTTGCTAGGCACTGTCACGTTAATTTGTTGTATAATATGTTGCATGTTGCAGTAAAACCGACGTAGAGCATAGGTGTTTGTCTATGCTATAGATGGTTGTCGGATTTAAAAAAAGAATATCAGAAGACGTTTGTTTTGATTGCTTGCCTATGTACTAAATATCTCAATAATATAATAAAACTTATTTAAGTGATTGAATACTGTTTAAATGCACAGTTTCCCACATAATACACTATCTTTATTATCCACCAAACAACATTAAGCACAGAAACTAAAATTGGGGATGGATGAAAATCTCAGAATTGCTTGATTTTTTTTTGGTGATAGGAATAACCTTCCTTAGTGCCTGATAAAAGTTTGAGATTTTTCTTTTGCATCGTTGATTTCATTGTAAATTGTAACTTTATAAAACACGGCCCTGGAAAATATATCAGACGTGGCTGTATGGACTTAGTTTCCTCTACTTATCCTTTATGATGAAGGATAAATTTTATAAAAAAAAATTTGGATGATTGTTTTTTTTGTTTACTAAATTTTCTTGACTGTATAATTATCAAGTTAAAATTATTTGCAAATTAAAACAATGGCATCAACTTATTTTATATTAAAAAAGCTTAAAAAAAAACGCATCGCCCGCAAGTTGCGTCAGTCCGAAGATACAGAAGTGTTAAATGATATAAAATTGGACAGGGTCGCTTCAGAAGTTTTATTACGATGTAGAGTTTGTTTAAAGGAAGCTAGGATACCAATTTTTGGCGATGAGCATCACAAAGATATTTCTGAAGAGACATGTTTATTTGGAGATATTGAAATAACGAAAGACGATGTGCATCCTAAACACTTGTGCGATGCATGTTATGTCTGGCTAGAAGGCGCTATTCTATTCCGAAAATATGCCAAGGAAACAGAAAACACGCTTCTTCAAAATAATATTCGTGCAAATATGGAACCACCTTCTGATAATGAAGGCAATGACGAATCATGTAGCACTCAAGAAACTGTTCCAAACGACGAACACGTGTTTCAAATGGAACCAATAAAACTTTACTGTTGTAAGTTGTGTAAAAAGAATTTCAAGTCAAACGAAGAATACATGAGACATAGGAGTTCAAGAGAACACAAGAATGTAAGGATACAGTGTTCCATCTGCAGCCGGTTATTAACTGCACAGTTGTACAAAAGACATTTAATTAGACATCAAACTGCTTCCCATTTAATTTGTGAGGTTTGTGGCAAGTTGTACAGGAAAGACAATTTAGTCCGTCATTTACAGTTGCACAGTTTTGATTTGCCATTCCAGTGTCAGTCATGTCCATACAGAGGTAGATTTATGGAATCCCTAAGGATCCACGCGAGAACACATACAGGAGACAAGCCATTTTCTTGTGACAAGTGTCAGCTGCGCTTTTTAACTAGGAGCAATCTAAACAGGCATTTACTGACTCATAAGAAAGAGCGGCCATTTAAGTGCCATGACTGTGGGAGAGGATTTTATACTAAGGGTGATATGGATGTCCACTACAAGTCTGATCATGTTGGTATAAAAGATTTTGGATGTAGGATGTGTGGGAGCAAGTATGGGACAAGGAAAGCTTTGATGAGACATGAGTTGAGAGTCCACAAACGGGACAAAATGGCCAAGGGAAGGGTGCCATTGTATTTACAGAGTGAATACAAGAGGCAACATGAAGATGGAATGCAAATGTAGTAGGGTATGAATCCAAACCTCTTTTTTTTACTAAGACAAACCACACTTTATTATAGGTATTTATTACTTTCAAAGGTTAAATAATTTATGCTTTGGTTTACAATTAGGTATATTAAATATTTGTATAATATGTTAAACTGCACTGTTATACTACATAGGTACATAGTTGGACTAGAAATACACATTTTGTATAAAAATAAATATCATAAAAACATATGGGACACTAAACAAAATTAGAAAAAATCTCAGAAAATTCTGAGTGGACTTTCAAAATTCACTTTAGTTAAGGCTCACAAGTAAGTGCTAAGTGACTAGACTATTCTGATAATAAAAAACACACATTGTACTTAATTAAGTGAGTTAACCTAAATGTTAAAATCTTTGGTTTAATAAAATCTACTGCACAATGGAAGTTTCTTTTGATAATTATAACAATCCATGAATATAATAAATTCTACCAAAAGGCCACATTATCACTTCCGTTTTTAGTTAAGGACTGGAACATCACAAAAGGCCTGTGCCACTGACTATCTATAAAAAAAAATTGTGCCACTGTCTATGAAAGATTCTAAGGGCCCTAGTTCCCAGCCCAGTATACATTTTGCCTATCATTGGGGGAAAACACCCACCTAAATTTTCAACCAAAATGTTATTGGCAACATCTAGTGGCACAAATAGGTATATATCATAGTAGAAGAATTTAATACTTAAAATACATAAGCAAGTTATAGTCACAGGAACATTCAAACTTCATAAGGCAATATATTCCTCTTAAAATATACTTTCCACACAATGCATATAAAAATGCGTAATATTTAACTACCTACCTACATTAACATCAAATGCACACACAAGTGATTTAAAATGTGAGTAGATTTTTTTGTATAGTATAGGTATATAGGAAATAGCTATAATACTCATAGTTAAGTACATAAGAAAGATATACATAATATAAATAGTATGTCTAAATTCAAAGTTATAGGATTGGTCTTCAATTTAACAATGTAGGTAAAATCAGCCTATTTTAGGCATACTTCAAATTTTTGACACCTTGCATATACATAGAACCTATTAGTTTATAAATATAAGAGTAGGTTAATACCTTGTTAGAACCTACTAATGGCAACACTTTCCTACTCTAATAAAATTATGTTTTGTAACTTTGGTTCTCAATGGATGTCTTTTGTATTATACCTACTGTTTAGACAGCCACAAGGCAACAAGGAGTTGAGACACTTGAGACTTTAAAATTAAATACTTTTCTAGCCACACTTTTGGTCAAAATATCTTCAATCATATGAAGGTGCCTTACACATGGTGACTATAAACATGGACGCAAATATAAATTCTAGTAACTGCAGGCATAGCATCAGAGTGCACCAAATGTACTCTATTCGGAGTATGACTGTCTGGAACAAGAGCAAGAACAGTACTCCTGCTATAGAGGGTAGTGTTAGGACCACCGAAAATATCACAGGCACATCTGTGAACAGAAATAGATAGATAACATAAATTTTTACATGGTAAAATCCTTCACAATGGATACCTATTGTCAAAGTTAATGCAGTAAAGTACACTTGTTTTAAAATTAAGACTGATCAATGTGTAGTAAATTTTAGGATGTTTAAAATAATTCAACACACTGTGTCGGTTACTCATTTAGGTTGGAGATATGGTACGTATTTATCATTCAAATAATTGTTACTTACCTCTTTCGCTAAGGCTTCCTTTTCTTCCAAGAATCAATCTGGTTCCTTCCACAACAAATAAACCCAGCAACACACCATAATCGCGGCCGATCCAGAAGTAACCAGTTCCGTAATTTGGTAGAATCAAAACAGATTTCAGCACAAGTGAGCCCAGTTCACAGGCTGAGAACAGACCAAAATAAAACGAATTGATGTACAAAAGAATCTCGTACGCCAAACTTGGGTTAACCATATTGTACGAATGTTTTTTTGCGCTTAGTCACTGCACCACTACCACTTTAAAACTAAATTAGGAGAAAAAACGTTGTTTTCAATTTAGTTACAGAAAAATAAAAAAATCTCAGATTTTTTATTTAAAAATAGAACTCTGAAACAAGGAAATGACTGACTTGAGACTGGGCCTGCCAGATTAAAAAACAAGAAATGATTCACATCGTAAAATAAGAATTTATTTACTTTGCATTGCAGCTCAATGAGAATTTAATATGTGATGGATTTTCCCAATATGGTCAATTATATTTTACCATCAATCATCGCTTAGTTAAATAACTTTAATAGATCATTAAAATAAAATAAGAAAAAAATCGTTACTGTTTCACTCCTTACACACTGGCAACACGAAATCAAGTGCAATGAACGACGCGGGCGGATGCGGTCGTATCGTATTGCACGTGTCTATCACTTTTAATTTAAAATTTCAACATGAACAGCTAACCTAAATGTTCTAAGAAAGATATTAAAATGAAGATAAGCGTACGTACGCTGACCATGATCTGGTAAGTTCTTAAACATTTTTGTTTTCTATTTGGCTAATGTATTTAAACGACCACGCGCTTGTCGTTCGAGCACGTTTATTTCGCTCCAGTTGCGTTGGGGTTTCGGGTTTTTTTTAATTTGTTCCATATTTAAAATTGAAGTAACTTACGAGTGTTTTTTTTAATGAAATGCCTTCCTACTTAGTGAGATTGAGATGGTTGGAATAACGCGCCCTAAGAAGTGGTGTGGTTGCTAGGCCAGTATGTAAATTTGTTAGAATATGAGATCTTGGTTCTTCTTCGTGCATTCGTTCGGCCCACGTTGTCTTTATCATAATAGGAGTTGATTTCGGAATGTTGTAGGGACGGCTGGCACCTACATACCGTACCGACCCGTATCATTAGTTGACTTGTCCCAAGTGAAGGGTTCTTTTGATAACTGCTGGTCAGTGAACTGTGTTAATTGTAACAGAAAGTTAGTTTTTTTTACGTTACCGTCGTATTAGAAATCGTTTTCAACAACAGCTTTTGTGTGGATGTTTTTTTGAACTCTATTATTCTGTTTTAATGGGAGAAAAGAACGGTTAGTACTGTTGTGTACTTTGAGATCACAAAAAACGAACGTATTTTTATGCGAGTCATGTACCTATTTAATTCTAATTCCTTATTTCTGTTATGCAAAGCCATAACTCAAGTCTCTACCATTCATTGGATGTTCCTACTCTTCTTTAATTAAAATTGTTCCTAATTAAGCTAAAGTGTTCATGTCCAATTTAAAAAAGTTAATTTATTCTTTTAATTTCCAGCATTCTTGAGAAACCACTTCCTGTCCATTGTTTTTTTTTAAGAGTAAGTCAATGACACTGAGCTTATTGTGCCTCTATACCTACCTACTTTAGTTATTTTGTTGCATGAATTGAATGCAAGACAGGCTGTTAATAGGTATTTATTTTAAAGTGGTAGGTAGGGTAGATTGGTATAATATTTTAATAGCAACAATGCAATCACTAGGTAGGTAATTATAGGTAACTTACTTATACCTACTTACCTACTTATTGAATGAATACTACTCCTTCCTAAGGGTATACCTACCTACTTAAAGAAAATACCTACAACATTTGTACCTGTGTTGTTCTTATCATTATGTTACTTACATACATCTATATGTAAAGGTAGGTACCGTGAGCTGGTGCCTATTTAAGCACGGCCGTTGGGCGAGTGTAGCCCTAGTGGCTCAAGCTGCGAGAGGCGTAAGAAGAGGGAAGACTTGTGTTTTAAATTATTTTTATTATTTTCTTCAATAAAAACGAATACACGACTTTTCGTATGAAAGCCCGGTGACAGAGTGTCGCTCATGTTTTTTTGTCTTTTTAGACACTGCATTCGTATTTTAAAATCAACGAACACAATCATCAAACAATAAGCGGCCTCTTCACAGTACCTATACTTACCTAATTACCTATATTTATACTAAATGGCAAAGTTTGTGTATGTACCTACCTATCAGGTTCGCGTTTAGGTAAGATTTTACAAGTACGCGGCGGGTCCGGCCCAAAGGACTATATTTACATGGCCGCCGCGCGCCCAGCCAGTCGCGCGCCGGCCGGGTCGCATTTTGGTATATATTCGGATTAATTAATTTTAAACGAAGGCAACCCTAACGTAGTCAGAAGAGATAGAGATACAAGATAGAAAGAGAGGCAACTTGTAGATTAATATAACTGTAGGCAATTAGCGCTGTGAGATCTGAATTGCGCTTTATTGTGTCGTAGGTAGCAAGAGTCGCTATTTATTAATGATTTTGCAGAGTTGGTCTTCTGTACTTGTACTATTATGTATTCTGTTGTAGTAGGTAGGTACTTACCTATATATATTCTTGACGCATAATTACGAAGTCGCGGGCACCGGCTGAGATTCTTATAGATGTTCTTCAATATTCTCACTGTTGGTGTGCCAAGCAGACATACACAATGCACAGATACCTATAAATTTAATTTAATAATTACTTATTGCCTTATATTATAATTAGTTGCAGAAATAAAAACAAAATAACTAGGTAACTTTTAGGTATTGTTTTGTTTTAATGACTGTTGACAATGTTTGCACTGTAATTAGAACTGGCTGACAAAACATTAATTTCTGCTGATGACTTCTAGCTAAGTAAGTATTAGAATTACAAAGTAATGAGAAAAAAATATGAATACTACTACTTTTATTATCTTAAATGGTCGCCGCGTCACATGCCATGAGTCTAGTGTGGAGGCAGCTGAAGAATTTAAAAATTGTAAAAACGCTTGTTTAAATAAATACTTTATTATCCTAACTAATGTTATAAATGCGAAAGTAACTCTGTCTCTCTTACATACAAAATACCTTTAAATTAGGAACCTATGCTAGGACTTTTTCGTAATGGATAGGAACCCTATCCTGCCTGGGCGTGACCGACATGCTCTTGCCCGGATTTTTTACGTCCCACTGCTGGGCTCAGGCCTCCTCTCGGAATAGATACCTACCTAATACTTTACATGCAGATTAATGTGCCTTGTGCCTTTATCAAACAACGTACCTAGGTAAAAGTTAGAAACGTAATAATATTAAAATTTGATACGCGTTACTGACTATTCACCATTTCAAGCCCACCAAGATAAGCTATTTGTTTTAAAGATAAGGAAATTAGAAAAAGTTATTAAGTAGGTAAGTCATATTTTTAACCCCCGACCAAAAAGAGGGGTGTTATAAGTTTGACATGTGTATCTGTGTGTCTGTCTGTGGCATCATAGCTCCCAAATGGGTGGACCGATTTCGATGCGGTTTTTTTTAATCGAAAGTTAGTTTAATCGAGATGCTTCTTAGCTAAGTTTCGTTAAAATCGGTTCACGCGTTTTTGAAATATTGAACTTTGAAATGACAATGTCGGGGGTTTTTCAACTTTTCTAAGTTGGTTATTTAACGTAAAAAACAATTCACTCTTTTTTTGGGCAGTCGTGTAATAAAGCTACCGCATATCGCCAGAGTAGGTACCTACCTACATTATAAATATTACAATTATTGTCCTGTTCAGAGATATAGAAATAACATAGTAAGTAAGCAGGCTACCTGTAAGATACTAAAGTTACACGAGTTATGATTTAGAGGTTATTGTAAGAGGCTGGTACCTAATCAAATGATTTAATTGCAAAAGCAATACCTATTTAGCGTAAACAATGGATTGTTAAACTTGATTGAGGCAAATTTAGTCTGAACAGTTTCAAGCTTAACATGGTAGGTATCGTGTTAACCAATCTCTCCTTGTTACAGATACCTTCTTTTATCAAGATTGTTGGAGCACAGATGCACTTGTTCTTGTTATGATATAGGAGCTTTGGCAATGGAGATGTCGTATCAAGGAGGCGCGGAGGCTGAGAGCCTTCTGCGACCGGACCAGAGGAATGCTGTCGTCATGCCGCAGGGAGCCAGAGGTAAGATGTCGGTTAATTTGATGCCATCAGTATACAATAAGCCCACCCATGAAAATATTGGGTCAGGCCATGCCACTTTTTTGATGGCTTTATGATATTCTTATGTTTTTGAACCCAAAAAAAGGCTCCACCACATAGGTACGATGATAGGCGTGGAAAAATATATGAACTTCGTCGTGCGTCAGACAGGTGTGACATTCGTGACGTGCGGGCTTGTGTCACATGTTACACATTGTTTGTGTTGTGAAGTGGTGTAGAAACCATATGGATATGAAAAACACTAGAATTACCTTTACGCCGTCGTACCGAGGAGCTTAGCGAAGCAGGATAGGATGATTCGACCGAACATTGTCGAGAAAGGCCGAGCGCAGCCGACGCGTGTCGTCGCTCATTGGCGAGCTGCGATTTTCGATGTGCGAGTGTCATCATATCTGTGTCATGTTCCTGTAACGAGATGGGCGAGCTGATGGACAGAAAATGTACCACTTCTCTGTTCGAATCGAAGGACCAGAAGTTATCCGGTTCTGAGGACCAAAAATTACCAGGGTCTAGAGAAAAAAAAATCTTGGGGGTCAACAATCGACTAAACTTTTTGTCTAAGTTTCAAACGAATTTATGCATTATAAAATCGACCTTCGAAAAAATTTGCACTTGCCAACAAATGAACTATTTGGGCATTAAAGCACAACAAGGTTACCGAGATTGTGATAAGGCCATTGATACACAGATAGAGATAGCGTTGTATCGACGCGTTAGCTTATCTATGCTAAATATGCTAGCTTATCATTGGGTACTACCTACTGCTACTGAGTATTAGATCATCTTTAATTGTAAGTCAAATGCCAACGTCAATCTATGTTAATAACTAAGGAACCAGGTAGGTGCCTTGCTAGCTTTGATGTTGGATAAAGGAGTTAAATAAACGAACACATCGGTACTTAAGTGATCATGAAGTCCTAAAATCTTAACACTAAATCAGAAACGTCTAAGACCGCACATGGGACCAAAATTAAAAACCTCGGTTCAAATTGTACAAAACATTTTAAAAAGCCAATCAATCCTATAATGATAATAACCCACTGCGTCATTCGCATGACTCCATCGTTGGCATTCCCATTTAGATAACCAAACAAAAGACTACACTGTCTAACAACGCTTAATGTTATGCACGACACGATATTATTCAACAAAGTCCTAAGTTAAGACAATGGCACATTACACCCACACGGTCATGTCAACGTGGCATCTCTGAAAATCACAATTCGATCCCTTATTCACTGTTCCTTTCACTCATCAGTTCTAACCAAATAGAGGAAAATGGACGACTGAGAACTACAGTTTATAGGGTTTCGAATTTCGTCTTAGGTCTCTATGGTATCAGTAACTATCAGGAATCTGCAGTCGTTCAGTCTACTGTTCTTTTTACAAGCATTTACTTAACTTACATTGTGCGTATGCATGTAAGTATGTACAATATAAGTTGTCCGTCAAATCTTACAACTGAATTTTAAAGCAGTTATCCTCAACCGATTGAGATGAAATTTTTCATAACTACTTATAGGTATAAATCCGGTGACAATGACGAATTGGAAGAAGAGAGAAACTGCAGACTATGGGTTAAAAATAAGGTTTCGAATTCCGCCGTGGCATTGAGAATGTGCAATTGTACACATGCTGGCCATGTCTATAATAGGTATACTCATCGGCACGATTAATCGTCCACCCTATTTTTAATATTTCAGGTAGAAGTATCAACCGATTAAATAACAGTTTTCACAAATAATCAGGGGATATATGGTGGCGATTAATTGTGCCGGCCAGTTTCGTTGATCAATACCTACTATCTTAGAGATTTCATCTTAAGAATTTGATTATTTCACATGCAATGTTTCAGGTAAAAGTATCAACCGATTAAATAACCGTTTTCACAAATAATCAGGGGATATAATGGTGGCGATTAATTGTGCCGGCTAGTGTAACTACACTTCGTTGATCAATACTATCTTAGATATTTCATCTTAAAAATTTGATAGTTTCGCATGCACTCTATTCGACTCTGCCTTATCCAATTGATCTCACTGCAAATTATCTTAATATACCTTGTACGTACGTTGCTTGCACGTCAAAAATAAGGGACAGGACAAAATTGACAGAGAAATCTCTTCTTCTCATCTCAATTATCTTTGGTATTGGTCTTCCTTCAAAGCCAATATTTACTTTTTAATAAGAACTCTCAATATTCGATTAATCTTCTCCGTTTGATGATCGTTGACGTCACGTTTATTTACAGTGCATCCAAATTTATTCGCGTATGTTTTCGCCACTGAAAAGACTGGGCCGACTTTTGAAATAGCACTTGTGAAAATCTTTGCTGAATTACAAATACGATCGAAGTAGAGAAAATTACCGCTGTATTACGTTTTTCGTTGTAATTTTAAGGATTAATTACAAACAGATATTTTACATTTTCGTATGACATTATAATTACAACTGGTTTGATTTTAAATACGCTAACCCAATCAACTTGGAGAAGTTAAAAACACTTTTTCATTGTCAAAAATAGCTGAACCGATGTTTATGAAACTTAGCTAAAATCATCTCGATTAAACAAACTTCCGATAAAATAAAAATAGCGTTGAAATCTGTTTATCCGTTAAGGAGCTACGATGCCACAGACACAGACACACAGACAGATGTTCAAGACAAACTTATTAACACCCCGCCTTTTTGAGTCGGGGGTTAAAAAAATTGACCCAGTGCTTGGATCGGAAAGCCGCTATATCATTTTGGCTGGGTCGAAGCGTAGTCGGTGAACTTAAAAACTATTCTAGATCTGTTTTCTTTGGAAAAAGCATATAACTTAAACGTGTATTGTATGTTGCGTGCGTCATACATGAATGTTTGGAACGATGAGGTACCTAACCTAATAACCTAACCTAATTTTCGTATTTTGTATACATGTTTTTAAAGGGATAAAAAAAACAAGTTATTACGTAACTTATTTGTAACTGAGCGGGTAGCTGAAAGTCTACTGAGTGCTCTACATTTTGAAATTAAAATCTTGTTTTTAAAAAGTCACTAGACATGTTCTTTCCGTGTACTCTTCACATGGTAAAACTGAATAATGACTTGCGGTCGTAGTTAAACACTATATGCGCGCCGAGCAGCCGCGCGAGCAGAGCCGCGGCGCGCAGTTTACGTCTCGCCACCGGCGTGGCGTGTGCTCCCAGAGGAAGGACTACGGATTAGTCCGAAACATGTCGAGCTATACTCGACTGACATACGTGAGTGATCCGTTTATTTCACTATCACTACTATATGTTGTTACAATAATGAAATCGTCATACAAATCAAATCATATTGTAGCTACGAAGTAGTTCAATTAACTAACTCAGTT
Source organism: Clepsis dumicolana (assembly GCA_963691665.1). Classification (NCBI taxonomy): domain Eukaryota; kingdom Metazoa; phylum Arthropoda; class Insecta; order Lepidoptera; family Tortricidae; genus Clepsis; species Clepsis dumicolana. Next base: position 24,867,349 of record OY829506.1, on the reverse strand, counting down.
ATGCCTATTAACTCCGCAAATGGGCGAGCTGTTCAAATGTCCTCCTTATACGACTGTTATAGAGCCAATATTGTGCTACAGCTCTTTTGGTCATTGAAACAGCACTGTTGAGCAACCAGTACAGCACCTTGCTATTTCAATCAAGCTCTTCAATGGATCTTTAACACAATAGAAATACAAAGAATTTATTTGTCAATAACACAAAAACATAAAATAGGATCGGTACAATATATGTAGCTTATATTTAAGTATCACGTTGATTAAATAACGGATTTTTAACCCGCTACGAAAAAGAGGGGTGTTATAAGTTTGACATGTATGACTGTGTGTCTGTGTGTCTGTGTATCTGTTTGTGGCATCATAGCTCCCAAACGGATGGACCGATTGCGATGCGGTCTATTTCAATCGAAAGCTAGTTTAATCGAGATGGTTCTTAGCCAAGTTTCATTAAAATCGGTTCCATCCGTTTTTGAAATATTGAACTTTGAAATGACAATGTCGGTGTTTTTCAACTTTTCTAAGTTGTTATTACGTTAAGTCAGTAGAGTACCTACTTGAGCACAGTCGGGCTACTGTTTTTCACATCTTCATCAAAACTATCAAAAGGTCAGTAAATTGACTCATTTGTGGAAAATCAGGTCGTTTGTTAAAATTGTTTATCTACACACATATCATAAGTCCTCTAAAATGCGTTCAGAAACCGTAGAAAATGACCAGCATTGCAGTACATCGTCGCCTCCGCCGCCAACCACCACCACCAGCAGGTCCTGCAGTAAAGTAATAGTCATTACGACATCGAATTCGATGTCGTAATGACTTTTCGATATCGAATTCAATTTTTCGAATTTGACGACCAACGTAATTTACAATCATAGTGAAATAAAACGGATCACTCACGTATATAAGTCGAGTTCAGTCCGACATGTATAATTAATAATGTGATATATTTTTTTATCGAAATGTCAGCTCAGCAGATGTTTGTCTATTATTAAAAAAAACCAGTCAAATTCGTGACAGGTATGTGTATGATATATGCCTTCGGCTTCTGAACCCATCTTAGAGTACTTATAATATGTGTATAGATAAACTAATGTATGCAACTCCATATAATTAGGCCTTAAAACACTCGTGTGATCCTATTATGAAACTCCGCTTCGCCTCGTTTCATAAAAACACTCATGTTTTAAGGACCCTCATTATGTAGCAGTTGCATAAACTACTATTTATTAGTGACCTAGTTTGCAGCGAAGCTCCGATTAAGAACGTTTATTGTTAATCGGAGATAAGAAGTCTTTGCTGCATGGCTGTTAGACTGTTAGTGCAGCGGGCTGCAGATTTGGTTCATTAGGTCAAATTACTACAATATAATACAAGAAGTCTTTATTGAACACCACTTAACAAATAAAACAGAAATAAGGTACCTACAAAGAAAATGCAAAGTAGAAGTCATGTAAAAACCTTCCCCACGGGCCAGGCAAAATTCAATCTTATGACAATATCATTAAGCTTTTCTCACTTTGAACTAGGTATGTCTCAGTTTCGTGAAAAAATTCGTGTTTAGGTTAGAAACAAAACGATGAAAAGTTTGAATTACCTAAGTTATCGCGCTATATTTTTAAAAGAGAATCGGTGACATTGACATTGACCCGACAGATAAGTTTGTTTATGATAATGACTTTGATTTACTGTGAAGTGCCTACTGGTGCCTACCTTGTGGTCTACCTACATCAAAAACTGGGAACAAAAATAATCAATACAACTAAAAGGTAACTTTGAATTGTATTCAAGTTAGATAAAAACAGTTAAATATTGAATGAAAAGCACCTACAACAATTCTTCCATAAAGGCTCTATCCAAGGTTTTGGAAATTTCTGTAGTAAGTTAATACCAGTGCCCTAAGCACGACTTGTCGAATCCTGCGTCACGTAAAATCGAATAGTAAACTATAACGAGTTTGTATGTCGTTTGGAACAGCGCCCGCCCGTGAGCGTATTTGGAACTAAAATTTAGTATGAGATTTCTCGATCTCGATACGATAACCGTAACGTAACGCAGGATTCGACAAGTCGTGCTTAGAGCACAGTTTTCGTAGTCTGCTTTACATGTTGTGAATTTATGTTTAGGCGGTTTACTTTGGTTTATTGTTTCGGGTTCGCTTGTATGTTCTCGAGAGTTATTTCCACCCTTTTGGAACAAATGGTGCCGAAGATACTTTATAGGTACCTACGACAAACTTGCCGCGGTCGATTGAAAGTTCCAAGTCGTTTGTTTAAAGCAGTACATGTATCGTGAACGATAAGGGTGCCTTTCCACCAGAGATGTGCTATGCTACGTTGCTATGGATGCGTTTGATATCCACCAATCGTATTCATTGCACCCGTTTCTACCACTGCTATGCTATGTGGAGCAATGAATATGATTAGTGGATATCAGCGCATCCATAGCAACGTAGCATAGCACATCTCTGGTGGAAAGGCACACTAATACGATACAAGCAAAATATGTTGTGCTAGGCTTTGTCTTTCATGAAAATAAAAAACAGTTTGTGTCGTAATCGGCTTAAATTATCTGTCAAGAAGAAACTAAGTGGAGTTATATTACGGACACAACGGCATAAAGTGTTTTAAGCAAAAACTGTCTTTAAACCTAGCTTTAAACAGGAGGTAGGTACGTACTCTTATTTTACCTATCTCACTCAATCTATTTTTATCTGCTTAGATTAGATAGACTATTTATACTTAGTCTGTTTCGGTCGTCGTTGGATCCCTCACAATTTGTTCCCTACCTTACGTACCACCTAACCTATTGTTGAGCAGTTAAGAAGTGACCAATTATTCATAAGAGGTCAGACCGTCCACCCTTGTCACCTCAATGACTGCTGTTTGTATGTAGGGCTTTTATTTTTATATATTTTTTATTATCTGTCTATAAATAATAACCAACTTAGAAAAGTTGAAAACCCCCGACATTGTCATTTCAAAGTTCAATATTTCATAAACGGGTGAACCGATTTTAATGAAACTTAGCTAAGAAACATCTCGATTAAACTAGCTTTCGAACAAAAAAAACCGCATCGATATCGGTCCATCCGCTTGCGAGCTACGATACCACAGACAGATACACATATACACAGCTCAAACTTATAACACCCCTCTTTTTTATCGGGGGTTAAAAATGAATCGCTATAATGTGTAGCTAAGCGCAAAACTCGGGAACGGTTGGATCAATTCGGCAATGTTTTTTTTTAAAATAATATTTGAAGCTCAAGGAAGGTTTTTATGAAGAGAAAAAAAAATGGGACAAATTGGTCGAAAAAAGAAAAATCATCTTTTCTTTCAAACTGTTCCACCTACTAAACACTAACCCTGTTATTCATAAACCTATGTTAACTAAAATGACGTTAAAGTTCGGTTGTCCTTTTTTGTCACATTGACATTTCCGTATTTTAGGTAATGGAGGCTTAAGTGACGTTTATGAATAAGGCCATAAAAATATTAAAATTGATTACGAACAATTTACAGTGCTCTGTACTATGTAGGTAGGTTTTACATAAAATTACTATTTGAGCAATAGTAGATAAATTCATTTACTATTACTTAGTAATGATATGACTCCAAAAATATCCTAACTATTACCGATTAGCCAAGGTAGGGCAACTTACACATTAGAATATGTTTGATATTTACTTTTTAGTCTCACATTATTATGTATTTAACGCGGCACAAAGTTCGCCAGTTGTGCTATTACCTGGCCAGCTATTAATTAATATTATCTGATATAAGAACTATAAAACGTGACACATGTAGCGACATCTGCCGATCTGCCGCATTCGCCTTCTATTAATACCTTTTATATTTATTTTTTATCGCTCGTAATCTTCGTCGGTTTATTACTTTAGGTACACGTACACGCGATATGTTCAAATTCAAATAAAGTCAAACACGCTTTTGGGACAGTGCGAAATAGTTAATTCTTAAGTCTCATCGAGGGACTTAATTGACTTATTTTTCCCGACCGACTTCAAAAGGAGGTTCTCAATTGACAACATTTCATATTTTTGAGACTATAATTTGATTAATTGTCTGTATTCTACTTTGAAAGAGGAGCAAACCTACGGTTTTAAATTTTCATTAGGATTTGTAATTAATTTGTTAACTTATTCCAAAAGGACGTAACTCCGAAACTACGCTAGGATGGATCAATTGTCTTTGTCTTCTCACGATCAAAAAACAAAACCAAGATGTTAAATTTATCTGACATTGTCAAAACTACGTGTGATTGTTGCTTATTTTTTTTCGTGAAAAAGGCAAAAGTATTACACCCATTCTTGCGTAGTTTTGGTAGAATTGATAATTTTATTTTATTTTCTTGTATTTAAAAAAACAAGTAATATTACATTTTTATAAATATAGTGGTGTGTTCAGGAGGCAAAGCCCTTTCGATACCTATGTTAATTTCCAGGTGTGAAAAATATGAAATGTTGTCACAGCTTTCCTACTTTCTCAATTAAATAAGAACAATGCTTTTAGTTTAATACGTTGCCATTGAATATCTAGAAAACTCCAAATTATAGAGCAATCGCTGAAATTCAATTTGATTGCTCGGATGGCGCAGATGGTAGCGCGACACCACGGTATGGTGGAGGTCCTGGGTTCGAACTCCAGTTTGAGAATTAATTTTTATGGTCTTTCTGTATATTTACGTTTCAGTTTGAAATTTGAGAAATTATTCGAAGCAATACCAATGCACAAGTTCAATCGAAATGGACGTTATTTTAAAAAACTAACCATCGAATCTTCGCGTTAAGTTTAGCTTCGTTTCCATTTTTTTGGGGTATATCTGCCTGTAGGGCTACGTGTCGTTATCACTTAGCGTGCTTAAAAAAGCATACCTGTACTGGGGGAAACAGAAAACTAGGGTTCTTCAACACAAAGCTACATAGGGATAGGGGAACTCATGCCGCTTTAGCGCCTTTGTTTACTGCCCTAGTGACATAATGTTGGCTTGTTGGTGTTTAAAAGTAAGAGTGCTTAAGGCAAGGGGGATACTCTTTAGTTATAGTATTTAGATTCGATGAGAGCTTCCCTACCTTATGAAATTTATGTATGAGTATTTATCAAACAATTAACACATTCACTGCCGGCAACGCAAATATGCGTTTTGATGATTTTCGCCCAGTGCCGCTGCAGGCGAACATTTGCAGGCGAACGCACATGTGCGCTTGTGGCACCTGAAGAAGTTTCGTGTCTGCCCCCCGACTACGAAGTGCAAAATTCGAACTTCGTATCGTGCCGTCCCTCTCAAGAGTGAGCGGGACGATACGATACGAACTTCGATTTTCGAATTTCGTAGTATAGGGGCTGACAGCTGGCAACGAATGCGTTAAGTAGAAAATTAACGACATATCTCTTGGTGATGATTTTCGTAGCAACACAGCCATGAATCTTTTTACAATCTAAAATCATTCATGATGTTTGATAAGTACCCGTTTTCTAAATATATTAATATCACTGACCGCAAATAAGTATACCACCCTTTTAAGCCATTGTTCAGAGGCGGGAAAATTAAAAAAAAATGGCATTCTTTTGTTTTTCTTTTCTCATTTGACAACGATTCAGTGAAGGCGTGAACTTAAAATTGTTAAAATGGAGAAAGAACAGTATCGGTCTGTAATTAGATTCTTATTTTTGGAAGGAAAAACATGTGATGCAATAAAAGTAAGAATGCAAGCGGTTTACCATGAATGTGCTCCTTCTATGACAACCGTCAGATATTGGTATAACGAGTTTAAGCGGGGGAGAACAACCGTCTTTGATGAGGATCGCCCAGGCCGGCCAGTTGAGGTGACTACAGACGATATGGTTAAGAAAATTGAAAATATCGTTTTAGCCGACCGCCGAATTAAACTTCGAGAAATCGTTGATGCTGTAAACGTTTCAATCGAGAGGGTACAACACATATTAAAAGAAAAATTGGGTATGAAGAAAGTATCGGCGAGGTGGGTGCCGCGTTTACTCACGGAGGAGCAAAAACGGAACCGACTGACTACTTCGGAGCAGTGTTTGGCCGTGTTCAAACGTAACCCGAAGGAGTTTCTGCGTCGTTTCGTGACCGTGGACGAAACGTGGGTCCACCACTACACCCCGGAAATGAAAGAGCAGTCGAAGCAGTGGATTTTACCGGGTGAACCTGCTCCAAAGAAAGCAAAAACCGTCCCACCGGCTGGAAGGGTCATGGCGACCGTTTTTTGGGATTCGCAGGGTATTATACATATTGACTATTTAGAAAAGGGAAAAACAATAACAGGGCAGTACTATGCCAATTTATTGGATGAATTTGACGCCGTGTTGAAGGACAAACGACCCCATTTAAAAAAGAAAAAAGTACTGTTTCATCACGACAACGCCCCGGCTCATTCGTCCAGAGCTGTGACGGCTAAATTAGCACAGTTACGCTACGAACTATTGTCTCACCCCCCGTATTCTCCAGATTTGGCCCCATGCGATTTCTTTTTGTTTCCCAACCTAAAAAAATGGCTCGGTGGCAAGCGATTTGGATCAAACGACGAAGTCATTGCCGCCACAGAGGCCTATTTTAATGACTTTCCAAAATCATACTTTTTGGATGGTTTATTGAAGCTTGAGTATAGGTGGAACTAATGTATAGAGTGACTACGTAGAAAAATAAATGCATATATACAAAAAAAAATGTTTTTTTTTTTCATAAACGGGTATTTATCAAACAGCCCTCGTATTACATACAAATTTCAAATATAGCTTGCCATGTGTGCATTTAAATAACATTGAAAACTGGTGCCCAATCGATATAGAGGTAAGTGTCAAGTTACTCCACTGCTTAGCTGATCACGGGGCAGTTTGCACGTTTCGCGTGTTGTGCTAATTTGTGCTAAAAGTGATGAGTGATATGAGCTATGGGACGTTTGGTAAAGATCTGTGTAAGTCTCCTTTTCTTGGAAAACGTGGTTTCACTTGTACTTTTTTGTCTGTGTTTATTTCCATTTAAATAGTTTGAAAACAAAGTGTCGTAACTGTCTGTCTGTTTTGGTTACCCACAAGGGTTAACCTTTTGACTCCCTAGGTACTTGTTGTATTTTGTTCCAAGTAGTCTTCGCCATTTTACTGGTAATTTTCAAAGGAAAAATATTAGTGTATAGTGTTATTTATAGTGCATATTATATAAAAAGCCTATTTGCGGTATAGCCAAGGTTAAAAACTACGCGTGCGGTTGTGATTATGTGATCAAGTCAAATTGATATCTCGTTAAGTACTAAGGTTTCATTGCCCTTAGTGTAATCTAAAAGCACAAAATACTTCTCGATCGCGTTTGCGTTAAAGTGTCAAATAGTATGGGAATTGTTAAACGCGAAAGCGATCGAGACGTATTTCTTGGCCTGATCGGCGATTACACTAGGGGGCTGATGATTGCAAATTGTTCAGTGGCTTCTTTTCATTGTTTATTCACTTATCTCACTCAATGATTCAATGACGATTGAATACCCAATTATTTGTCCATCCCCAGTCCTTTTTAACCCCCGACGAAAAAGAGGGGGGTTGTAAGTTTGACCTGTATATCTGTGTGTCTGTGGCATGCCAATTTAGCTCGCAAACAGATGGACCGATTTTAATGCGGTTTTTTTTAAAATCAAAAGCTAGTTTAATCGAGATTGTTTTTAGCTAAGTTTCATTTAAATCGGTTGTTCCGTTTTTGAAATATTGAAGTTTGAAATGACAATGTCTTGGGTTTTTCAAGTTTTCTATGTTGGTTAGGTTATTTAACATAAAACTTTGTTTAGTGTTAATGTTTGTTTGGAAGAGTTCTTTTGATTGCAATTAGGTCATTACACATTAGTTGTGTATGACCAATTTTAAAATTAATTTCCTCGCTTTTTAGGGTTCCTTAGCCACTGCCAAAATGGGAAAAAAGTAACCCTTATAATTCCGTTATGTCCGTCTCCGTCCGTATGTCGCATCACAAGCATTTTACTCAATAACTACAAGATGTATATTGATGTTTTATTAGTATAGGTGTCTTGTAGAATCCGCGACTTAGTTTGGTAGTTAAATAATATATTTCTATGGGACACTCCATACATGAAAGAAAAACTGAAAATTTTATTTTTCTAAAGCAATTTCCACGCGAATATGTCGCCAATTATAAACTGCTAAATTAGTTACAGCGAACGAGGCACGCTTAAAAGCCAGGCTACGTAATAGAGATTGTTGCATACACGAATATTTGAACTAGTTTATGACCTAAATGTAATATTTTGAGTGAGGAAGTTTATTGAAGTAAGTGTGTTAGTTAAACACCTAAGTAAAACAGATGTGATAATACAAAAAATAGATTATGTTTTCGAAAGCGTTAATGATTGTAAATATGTATACTAACGGTTTGATATTGAGGTCAAATAATTTGTGATAAAACGTTATCAGGCGACATGGCAGTAGGGCGCAGTACCTACGTATCTAACTATTGTTTATGTAATTGTAAATTTACACTGAATTCGCAGTTAGTCTAGGGGCCTACATTAACTACGTACCTACTCATTGTAAACATTTGAACACAATGTGTGTGATTTTTTCGCGAGAAATGGACGGCTTAATATTAACAGTACAGCCAAAGACACCGCTCTCGCCAGGTCGTTGGCAATAGTCCATTATGATACGAGTGAGCAAAGTTGGTCATTACACTCGAGGCGTGAAGCCCCAGGCGAAGGTTTTAATGGAGCAGAGGAATATAAATGAGTAATGCTTACACACTTGCTAGGATATACTTATTTTTAATACAGTTGCTCAAAAAGTGGTACATTTTGTAGCTACGTTTCATGCGGAAAGTTATATTTTTCGTACTAGTGCTTTTTACTTTTCCAAGGCGCCGGCGGCTCTCCTCCGCCTGCCTCCACCTGGGCGCCGGCGGCTGGTGGTGGGGCGGCCCGCCCCCTCATTGTTATTGTTTCGCAAATGTATTAAAAAACGTCGTTTGGTACACGTGCGGAAGTGTCATTTTCACTCGTCCCGAGTCTCGACCCTCGCCTTGCGGCTTGGGCGTAGACAACTCGGGACTCGTGCATAATGACATACTTTCCGCACTTACATCAAAAAGTACTATTACGGAAGAGCACATCTGATTCAATAAATTCGGTGACGATTACACATAGACTTACGATTTTATTAGACTTAATGTCTTTTACATCCAAAATAGAGCAATTATATCGCTCAGAGGCCAAAACGGGACATTTTAGCCTTCCGAAGGCTTATTCGAGGACACCGGGACAGGTTACTGGAAAACGGGACTGTCCTGTTCAAAACGGGACTTATGATCAACTTTATGTATACATGATCTATTTTGTCAGCAGGCTGGGAGACGGAGGAGAAAGCTCCCTTCCTGCGCAACGAGCCCGTGAAGCTGACGCCCGCGTGGGAGGGCTCCAACCTGCCCAATGATACGCTCAACTTGAAAGGTAATCTATCGTCTAATACCCACCGGACAAGCGCGAGTCGGACTCGCGCACCGAGCGTTCCGGACCTAGTTTATCAGGTTATTTCTTTGGCTTGTTGTGAGTGATCTTGGTGCGTGCCAAACTTGATTCTAGGTTAATGGGAAGTAAGTAAAGTACCCTGTAGGTTTTCATTTAATTGAGATAGACGGATAAAAAGTGATTCTAAGGGTTCCGTATTTTTCTATTGAGGTAGTTGAAAAGGATTAGATACATGATACGCCATCGCTTCACCGCGCGGACAAGCAATTATAGGTGATTCGGTGCCTTCGTATCCCGTGATGTTTGACATTATGTCAGTCTAATGACAGCTATTGAGTGAGGGCCGCATTTTGTCAGCGCTGAACAGGTGCGTTGCCTATCTTTAATGTTTTATATATCGATGACTAGATAGAATTAATATTGATGTGATGTCTATCGCCAGAAAAATAAAGTTTAGAACCGAAACTCTTGGCAATTGTCACATACATCACAACCACCGATCGGACCGTGCCGGATGTCCTAGCGGTTTGAGACACTGACTTAAGAAGTTTGAGGTCCCGGGTTCGATCCGCAGTCGGGGCACGTATGTAACACAAGCTGTGCTTGATTTGGTACTAGGTGAATTGGTATTAATTTTCCCATGATATATTTTTTATTTTTATATTTTACAAGATTATGTAAGTACACGCTCGACTTGACAGGTAATCAACCATTCAGTCCACTGCCGAGAGATGACACAATTACGGACGTCCCTTTGAATAATATTATGCGTCGTATTAACGTTGACACGTGTATCGGAAGCCGTGTGCTATTGCTATGTATATGATTTGATTCGCCCACAGAGCTATATCCGGATAGAAAGAAAGCGTCGATGTACCTCGCGTGCCGAAAAGAAGGGTTGAGAACCTCATTTAGCCTTACAGCTCCCGACCGCTCTCCGCGTGCGAGACACGTTTTAGAAGTAAAATATCTTGTTATTCACCATTTAACTGTATAAACACCAACAAAAAAACGAGCTGTTAATTGAGGTCACTAAAAAGTCAAAATATGTACCTACGCAAAATGTTACACTCTCGGTTCCCATGCAAATCGAAAATCGATGAACTCTTTCCTTCTATCCCGATGTAGTTCTGTGGATTCGGCTCATGGAACCATGTGTGAAATTTAAATACCTACTATGACTATGAAGTATGAAGCCTTTGAGTGTAACGTAACGTAACGTTTGCGTAACGTTACGGTCATCGTATCGAGATCGAGAAACCTCATACTAGATTTTGGTTCCAAATACGCTCACGGGCGGGCGCTGTTCCAAACGTCATACAAACTCGGCAACGTTTACTATTCGATTTTACGTTACGCAGCATTCGTAAAGTCGTGCTCGACCCTCTGTACTGACAGGGAATCGTCTGGCTCTCAATATTTTGAACTATGATCATGAATACTTGTAAATGTAGCTAGAATTTTCGACTCCTGTATAAGACATGCTCAGGTGAATTTGTCATCCATCAAGACAAACAATTAAACATAATGCTGTTTTGGAAAACTGCATACCGTTTCTAAAGCTCGTAGCGGCTTGTTCGAATCCGTGAAATGACGGTCCGAAGTAGCATCAAGCTGTAGGAATGACGGAGAGAAACGAAAATCGGATGACGGGATTCGGATTTCGGATCCAAATAGTACTCCTACTTCGGTCCGTCATTTCACGGTTTCGGATCGGACGCAGTGCGTAAACGTTCTAAGCTCTAAAAGGTTTAAAGTCGTCCCACTACCCAACGCAGTGGCTTCAACCCCATGGTTCTAGTCACAAATTAACAAAGTGGGCATATAGAAACTTTACTAAAACACACGCAGGTTTCCTCAGTAGACCTGTGTGCACCTAAGTATCGTGACAAAATTTGACATAATTACTCGGGAAGCGCGATTCGCAAACTAGGTCACCTCAAAGTAGGCCGGCATGCATTATAGCTAGGTAATGTTGGGCGCTAAAATTATAACAAAGATATTATACTTAGTAAATGTTTTTTTCACAAACTTTTAGTTAATAAAATACAGTCTTAATCTGTGTGCATTGAAAAGACGGTTCAACGTTTTGTCTGTTGGTGGCGTACTGCGGTAATTAGTTCGTTAAAGTTAATTAGCTGATAAAAAGTTTTTCCTGAATAAATTCCGTAATAATTCCTGTAATTATCAAATTTCGTCGGGCTTGGACTGTACCTATATTCTACCCCGACGCTGAATTTAATGTAACTCAGTTTGAAACAAACAAAATTTTGTTTACTTAAGTAGTTTTGCTGTTAACTGCATCTCTTTCTTACTACGCCTGTACTGAGCAGCAAGCGAAAAATCGTATGCTAGCCGTACTAGGCAGCGTTTTGAAGTATTTTGGCATCTCTGGCGCTACATAATGACGGTGACATCCTGGTCACAATTAAAACTGACATTCCTGGTAGCAATAACATTGTCCTTTCTTCCCCTTTGGCTGAAAATGTACAACAAGCAGAAAGTACATAATTCGCAAAATGTACAAATCGGAAAATGTACACTAAATACGTACACAGAATGTACAAAGCGGTGTACGTAATTAGGTGTATATTTTCCGATTTGCAGGTAAATTTTGCGAATGTACTTTTTGCTTTGTGTACGTTTTGCGATTTGTACATTTTACCAGTTTCTACATTTTGCGTGTAGTGTACATTTTGCTTGTTGTACATTTTCAGCCGAAGGGCTTACTTCATGTTCACTACTCCACCAGACATAAACTTGACAAAACCTTTCAAACCTTCCAGGTGTTGCTATGGACCTAACCCCGCCCAAGGACAGATGGCACCTCATATTCATCACGCTCGTCATCCACGGGCTGGGGACGCTCACCGCATGGAACATGTTCATAACAGCTAAAGTTTACTTCTCGGAGTACAAGCTGAAGGGTACGGAGTACGCCGGCAACTATCTGTCGTACGTTGGGTTGGCGGCCCAGCTGCCGAATCTATTGTTCAGCTGGTTCAACGTGTTCGTTAAGATGGGGTGAGTGCGCTGAAGATTTGTTTGTTTGCTATTGTGATGTGTATGGACCAAAAAATGTGCAATTTATTAAACGAAAGGAATGTTTTGACGTAAAATACTAAAAATATTAAACTAGAAATATTAAAAAAATACGATAAAACGAACTTGAAAGTGACTACGAAAACGAAAAAAACAAAGGTATTTTTGTAATAAATACCGGATTCATTTGAAACATGATTATTTAAAAAAACTCAAATCAAACTGTAAAAAAATGTTTTATTACTAAAGAAGATTCATAGTTACATCATCATTGTAAAGTTTCCTTTAAATCTAGTGTGTTATTCATGAAATAGAGCGCAACCTTGTTTATTTACGAATATGACATAAATTTCGCCCATTTCCAACGCAGTGGCTATGCGACAAATTCGCATACTCACATTTTTCAAATGGGTATATTATTGCCTTACTAAAACACACGCAGATTTCTTTAATAAGTTTGTGTGCACCTAAGTCTTGCGACAATTCACAAACACTAACAAATATGCCAGGGGTCTAGATAGAGGCATACACTGACCATAAGAAATAACGAGGAAGCTACTAACGAACTGCAAAATTTTTACTTTAAAGTGTAAAAGTCCCTACAGTTTCTTTGACGCCGAGAAAATCGTTCCGCCAAACTGCAATATTCTCGCCCGCTGCACTCTCTTATCGTTTTGGTCTGCATTTATTGTATTCTACGCAGGCCCAGTACGGATGCTTCGCAGGAGTGTGCAGAGGTTTCCTCACGATGTTTTCCTTCACCGAAAAGCTCATGAAAAATTTACAAATGTAATTTCGCACGTAAATTCTGAAAAATTCGGAGGTGTGAGCCAGGGCTCGAACTCACGACCTACTGCCTGAGAGGCCACAGGTCAAACCACTAGGCTACCACGGTACGGCGTGAAATTTACTTACTCCATTTAAAAATATACAATTACAAAAACAGTACACAATTAAAGTATAATATCCCAAACTACGAGCTGTCGGTAGGCCTCCAACAAGATGGAGCGACGACCTGGCCCCTATTTCGCAATCTTTACAATTGTCCGTTTTGACAATTCGAACTACATTTCTTTGACAGTATGAAGCGCGCTAAAACAAAAGGTCTTCAAGTCAGCAGTTGACACCGAATTGTCATTGAAAAGTGCTGTTGCGGGACCGCGGTGGATGCGGAAAGCACAAGACCGGTCTGGGTGGAGAGCCTTGGAGGCGGCCTATGTCCAGCAGTGGACGTTTTTCGGCTGACATGACGATCCCAAACTAACTTCCCCGTGTTCTCTTCCAGCGGAGACCTGACGACCAGGATAGTGTGGTCGCTCAGCATAGAGGTGCTGATATTCGTTTTCACCATCGTCCTCGCGATGCTGGACAGCACGCAGTGGCCCGGCGCGTTCTTCTGGATGACCATGATATCCGTGTTCTTGTTAAATGGTTAGTACTAGTGGCTGTAGTGGCTCTGTGAGCTGTAGACCTCATTTATGAACTTTGCGGGAAAATCTTTGTACGGAACCCTCAGTGCGCGAGTCCGACTCGCACTTGGCCGGTTTTTTTTTAATGCAAAAAATGAATTGACAGCAAAACTGCTCACAAATAACTCACAAGTCAAAAAGAACGAATAAAAATGGATAACACAAATGAAAAAAGTACCAGCTCGCAAAACTAGCCAATCGTATCCATCCATCGATCATTTTGTTATGCCCACTTCCAACGCAGTGGCCTCGCTAGCACAAGGCATCGCCGCATTCTTCGCAGTGGGCAGAATAGACGCTCTACTAAAACACACGCAGATTTCATCAATAAGTTTGTGTGCACCTAAGTTTAGCTACACCCTTTCAACTATTAAAAATCTCAGATATTTGGGTTATCGCAATAACCGCTGGCGGATGCGGAACTTCTTTGGGTAATGCTTCGATCAGTAATTACCTGGATAACCGGTCACGAACAAAAACGAAGTACAAATATGGCACCGTTCTAGCATCAATTTGCTATCGATTAATTTGATATAATGTAATCCTTAAGCTGTTACAATAACGTGCAATTTTGCGTGCAATAAATAAGAGATCACTCTACAAGTGAGCCGTTATTTACCGAGCCGTTTTCGACGCTCTGACCCGACATCTACGTGTAATTATTGATCGAAGGGGTAATGTGACGAAAACGCGTATATGCGAAGTCAGCAGGCAATGCGTAATGCTCTGGTCTGTAGACTTAAAAATATTATGAATTGGTTCCGACACGAGATATCCGTACGCGTAATAGATAATTTAATAGGCAGGATGTAATCTGTCATCAACAATCAACTAAACAATAGAAACGTCATTATTCAATTGCATTGGACACTTGGGACTGATGGCATGAAATTGAGAAATAGGCTACACAAATGCTATCTATAATAATATAATGTACTGGTTCTTGACTGTTACTGTTAATATCACGTTAGTTGGACATGGAAATTAATACTCATTTTACATTTGACTTAATTATTAAGAGTATACGAATAAAAAGTCAGTCCTGGGATGTTATTCCAGTACAAAGTATACTTTTTAATCGGTGAACGGCGCCCATGGTCACCACGTCATGTGTGCATTTTTCCTGGTCGCTATTTCACCAACTTTACAAATGTCTTTACAAATGACAATTCGATCTACATTTCATTGCTAATATGAAGCGCGCTAAAACTAAAGCTATTCAAGACATCAATTGACACCGAATTGTCATTGTAAAGTGACATTTGTAAAGTTGGTGAAATAGGGGCTAGCTAGTCGCTCAGTACAGTCAGTAGACATAGTTGCTAAGCAACCGAAGCGCTCACACTGATCTGCACAAGCTCTTATGTCTATAACAATAGAGCTGTGCTTAGATCATTGTTAGCGCTAGACTATTGTTGCTGACTGCACGTCCGTCCCTTTTCTGCCGACTGAGTCAGAAAAGGACGCACCACTACCATTCGAAAGCTTGCCATCATCTCACCCTCCATCTCCTTTTCAGGTTGCAACGCCATTTTCCAAAACTCCGTGTTTGGCGTCGCAGCTCGACTGCCCCCTAAATACACTGGCGCAGTGGTCCTAGGGTCCAACGTTTGTGGCACCCTAGTAGTGCTCCTAGAATGGGCGTCAGACACGGCCGGCGGGAGCAAGCGAACCTCCGCTATATACTACTTCATCAATGGAATGTTCGTGTTGCTCATTTGTTTTGACACTTACTTCGCGCTGCCGCTGAATGTGAGTATATTTTTAGTAAAATCTTACCTTAGTTGTAATACATCTCTTATGTAGCATTGTAATGCTAGTTATACGCGCGGTCTTAGTGCGTTGTAAGCGTGCGACAACAGTGACAGATAAACCGCTCGCGGTTTTCGCTCGCTGTTCACACATTAATCTGTATTTTTGTAAATGTATTGAATAATAAATAAATATGTCACTGTGTTAGTGAGAGCTTGGAGTGGCTTATGTAGTGGTTCTAAGTTTTAGATCTGAATGCTTGTAGCTTACACATGTTTGTGCATGTAGTTGCTTATGTTATTTTTGTTTGTGCTTTGACATAAATGTGAAAGCTACAGAAATGTGTGTATTTTGGCCGGCAAGCAATAGGTGTCTTTGTCTAGCTTTCATAATAAAGAGTCAGACAGCAATAGTTGCCGGCGACATATTGCAGAAAAATGTTGCCTGTTTAGAAGCCCCTTTAAACAAGCAACAATCAATCACAGTCAAATTATATTTAGGTGTGTGTTGTTTTTTCGCTACTACATTTATGTCATTCTGAGCTCTACGTTAGTACACTACACACGCGCACGCACTGCGTTACACATTTACACGTATACATAATTAGTTGTAGCGGTAGGTTAGTTACCCACTTCGCAATGCAGTTTCATTGTAGTATTATTTTTGTTGCTGTTTTTAAAGTGGGCAAAACAACGCTTGACTTAGTTACAATACACGCATGTTTTAGTAAATTTGTGTGCACCTAAGTTTAGCTACAGTATGTTAATAACTCATTAATGTATTATGACAAAATCCGGCGTTTTTAACCTAGGTTGGACTTGTGTATGGATGGGTGATATATCTGTGACTCTGTGGCATCATTGCAACCAAACGGATAGACTGATTTGAATGCGGATGTTTAATCGAAAGCTAGTTTAATCCAGATGGTTGTTAGCTAAGTTTCATCAAAAGCGATTTAATGGTTTCTGAGATATTGAACTTTGAATTGTCCCAAGATACAGGCTCAGCCTAGTTTACGGTCACGGTGCCTGACACTGCTAATTGTATTTTTTCTCGTAAGTATTTGTTAATAATAAATATTTTAATTTTTCATTTTCTTTTTTAATTGGTGAATGGTGCCATCCGTGCGCGATTATAGTTTACCCGAAAGCAATATTAATTTGAATGTCGCTTTTTTCAGAGATTTTACCGCTACCACGACACTTTACAACAGCGGACTCTCCGCGTCAACCCCGCGCTGGCGGCGACAGGCGCGAGCGAGGAGACAGCCAAAAAGACGCCCTACGGAACAATCTTCCGGCAGTCCTGGGTCCAGCTGTACAACATCTGGCTGGTGTTCTTTGTGTCTCTAGCCGTCTTCCCAAGTGTGCATTCTGGTGAGTTTTATTTTCTTTTAGATCAAATCAGCAACTTATTTAGAAATTTTAATATGATTGCCTAATTGTCATTGACTTACTAACATCATGGATTTTGTATTTAGTACAAAATTAACGAAAAATATGCCCTAGTACAGTCAGCAGCAAAAGTAGCTAAGCAACTGACGCGTTCACAATTATCTAAGCACGGCTCTATTGTTATAGACATAAGAGCTTGTGCAGATCATTGTGACCGCTTCGGTTGCCTAGCTACTTCTGCTGCTGCCTGTACAACGTCATTCATGTCAGTCGTAGTGTCTTAAAAAAATCTTGTTTTAGACGAGTTACCCAGAGGACATCTCCATGGCAACTAGTGCCAATTAAAAGTTGATTGATCCAACTGAAAACAGATCTTACTCAAACCGCAAAGACAAACCATTAATTACTTTTACAACTTTTTTTTTTTCAGATATTCGAGCAGTGAACAAAGGTTTCCTTGGTGACGACAAGAATTTTACGAGGATCACCTGTTTTTTGACGTTCAACTTGACAGCTATGATTGGCAATATCACTGCTGGCTTATTCCCTTATGTAAGTATCAGCACGGACTATAAAACCAAGAGGGCTGCCAGTGTCTATACGATGTCGCGTTCCTTTGAAATAATAAGCCTGCTGTAGCTAGTTTTACTACGGAGGGGTCTCTGTACCATTCGTTTGGTATGACATTTAGACCTCTGGCTAACACAATAGCGCCATCTAAATTAGTTTTTTCTTTCAGTTCATAAATGGCGCTATTGTGTTAGCCAGAGGTCTAAGTATCATATAAAATTAATTGTACAGAGACCTCTCTATAGTGAAACTAGCTACAGCAGGCTCATCATTTTACAGGAACGCGACATTGTATAGCCATTGGCAGTCTTCTTGGTTTTATCGTCCTTGGTATCAGTATGTTATGGACTACTCTTAGAGCTAACTTTTGGAGCTTTTTAAGAAAAATATGTAATGGCTGTCTTAAAAGTTTATATGATAAATACAATGACAGCGTAATGGAAATGTCTGAGAGACATTGAACCTGCATCCCTCTGCATTTTGTGCCGTGCTCTTGTAAGAGTAACCGTTGAGTCAATAATTGATTTAATTACATACATACTTACATGAACCCTGAAAACAATACACTCTATTTCTTTGGGCAGTCGTGTAAAAACAAGTCTATCAGGGGGGCTAGCACGCACGCCATTTTGTCGCTTGTCGCTCCGTGCGTCCTTCACTGATTCACTTTGTAACTTCACTATGAAAGGGGCGCACTGAGCGATAAGCGACAAAATGGCGCGCGTGCTAGACGTGCAGACGCTGCAAATTATTTGATGAACTAAAAACAATTACTTTGCTCACCCGCGACCACAACGCGGTCGCGGGTGAGCAAAGTAATTGTTTTTAGTTCATAATTAAGGACCTCCGCAAAGTAACGCCTGATTCAATAAATTTTTTGATGTTTCTTTTTCAAGGTCATTACATTCTTGGTTTATTCTTGTTTCTTCATGCCCACTTCCAACGCAGTGACCTCGCTAGCACAAGGCGTCGCCACATTTTCCACAGTGGGCAGAATAGACGCTCTACTAAAACACACGCAGATTTCATCAATAAGTTTGTGTGCACCTAAGTTTAGCTACATTTTTTATATACGGGGTAGTCCATATACAGTCGTATCTTATTTAGATAATGACCTTGACTGATGAAACAGATTTTTTTTTTTCTAATTTTTATTGAAGCTTTGAACACCCTAGGTGCACATTTCAGCCTCATATGAAACTAGAGATCTCGAGGACGATATCAGTAGGGGCAGACATATCTATGATGTAGACCGATGTTTGTACTCTACTGCCTGAATGTTAAGCATATGCATGTCAGTTGGCTAGTGTGCAGGCAGTTTTGCTTAGTTGGAACTAGTTCGATTTCGCTACGTTCAGCGACAAAAGAAGCTGGTCACTGTACCATGTAGCAGTAACAAAGTTGTGAATCATGTATGGTGTTTTTTATGTGGCTGTAGAGCGGCAGGGTGTAAGTAACAAGCAACTTTTGACGCAGACGTTCTCTAGTAGACAGAATACGCTCTGAATGTTAATATCTTCACAAACTAACTTGAAACATTTCCTTTCAGCCAAGTCGCCGCTGGCTCTCACTGTTCACGACACTCCGGCTGCTGTTCATTCCGTTCTTCTTCCTGTGCAACTACAGGCCTACGGACAAGGGCGTGCTCCTGGACCGGACGATGCCGGTGCTCTTTGACAATGATATTGTGTACTGGGTTGGGGCTGTCTTGCTTGGCTGGAGCTCGGGCCATGGCAGTTCTCTAGGGATGATGTATGTTAGCGGGTAAGTCGAATATTTACTTTTATTTTACTGTTACCATGATCTTTGGTTTGATAGATTTGATGGTTTGGTACAGTATTTTTCACCTATGATGAGTTCTGTGACACTTTAATGATAGCTCTTATGGCAATCTAAATAAAGTCTATAATGATTTTGTTGATTTGTCACTTTGTTTTATTATAGACTTTATTTACGTAGCCATAAGAGCTGTCATTACCAGTGTCGCAGAACTCATCATAGGTGAAAATAGGTATATGTTAGGTTGAGCCTATTGAGGACAGGCAAATTCACAGTTCCCTTGGGATAGCAGTTTAAGGAATTCTACCCAATTTGTTGCAAAAAGCTTATGTGATTATAAATATGAATAGACTGGATCAGTACTTCTGTTATGGTTCCCATGGTTCATCCAAATAAAAAGTGATTTCTTTCCAGAACCGTGGCTCCCGAGAACGCAGCGACAGCCGGCATGATAGGCGGCGCGACGCTCATCACGGGCATCACCAGCGGCATTGCCTTCTCCTTCCTGGCGCCCAGCATCGCGATAGCACCCTTCTGGGGCTCCGCCTAGCGACTCGCCACCTACGCCGCGGCGCTGTGGAACCTTCTCGTGAGACCTCGCCAGTGATCGGTGTAGTGAAATAAAGTGAGACTACTAGACTAACGGGACTAGAGTGCAGAGTGCCGTCGGGATGCGTGTGGCGGCTGCGAGTGGCTGCTATTAGTAGAGAGGTGTGAGGTGGCTCTTTTATTCACCGCGAGGAAACAATGGATTCTCTTCCAATACGTCGCCGTGGATGTGCTTATTATACAATTAAAAGCGACTATTTCGCTCACCCATTGTGCTGTGACGTTCAAATCATAAAGCATTGTGGCGTTGCATCGTAGTGTGATTTTTGTCGTTGTCCGCAATCCACGAGTTGTGGGCTGGTGGGAGTGATGAAATCTACCGCAACAAGCCACTAGCAACGGCATTATGTTGTCCAGAAATCGGCTTAAAGACCGGTAGTTCTTAGCTATCTGTGGCAGCCACTATGTGCCGCCACTAAGTGCGGTGGCTCTTTAAGTATTGAGTGTAACCCTTGTGTGCTGCCTTATTTACTTGTCTGTTGATAGAACGTTGTTGTCGATTGGGCAGTAGTTGCTGCTGATTTGTAAAAGATCCTCAGATTCATGAGAGTAATACTCGTGTATTTGGACTTCATAAATAGTATGAAGTTACTCTTGTGAATGCTGAATGATATGATGATTAATGTGCGCTATCTAGCTAGACAGCTCTAGGTATAATATTTCATGTTTGATCCAAGAGCGATCTAATTGTTTGGCAATAAATGGGGAGTTAATTGAAATATTCAAGAACAGTCTTATTGATCAAGAGAGATAATCAATATAGTTGTTTTTAAGAACCATGCCAATTCGGTTTATAAATAGACGGGTATAAAAATGAGAAACTATGACAAGAGATAACTTATTAAAACTAACATATTCATACTCAAAATTTAGACAAGATGTAAATAGTGGAATATCATGGAAATTAATTATAATTATATGAAATTGTAAATAGAGATTGGCATTATAGATGGACTAAAGCGGAAAGAGTGTCTTGCCTACTGCCAGAAAATATATGTTGTATTCTTTGTGCTTCTAAATGACTAAAACAAGGGTTATTTGATTGGTAATCGTATCGCCTTGTATAATACGTTTATGTATTATTGATATACATAATGTTAAGTTTGTAAGTGGATAGGAGATTTTATAATTATAGCTAGTACAAAGCCGTTGATTCGTTGTTCGAAATTAGACACGATAAATGTTACGATGTTAAAATTTCGCATTTATACATTTTATTTATTACCATTATGCTGTGTATCCTTTTTGGTAGCATTTAAAATATTGTGTACATATCTCAGATCATGTATTGTTTATTTTAAAAGGAAATGGTGCAAGCTTATATAAATGTTACATAATTTTCAGGCGAAATATGGACGCAATAATATGAACGCACATTGTTTTGTTGAACGACATACTTTATATTTAACATATTTAATCCACTAGCATAAAACAAATTTTAATTTATTCTTTAACAGAGGCTTAGCAAGATAGATTATTTTGCTGGAACATTTATCTCTTTCTAACCAGTTAGTGTGCGAAAGGGATGGATGCATTAGGCCCGCGATGAACGCTAGGAAGCTACAAAGGCCGGCCGGCATCTTACAGCTGACAAATATTATTATTACTCAAAGCCAAAATTAGAGGCACGTTTTCTGTGTCTTCCCTTATAAATGTTCCTTTAATTTTGGCCTTGAGTGTAAAAACTTATATATATATGTCACCTATACGTTTCTAGATTGGGTAAGTATTTTACTAAAATAACTTAAAAAGGGCACTGCAATTAAACAAAATGTTATCTGCAAGTACAATATTGGTTACGTTTTTTATTTCTGTCAAAATCTGTCTTTAGAATGAGGCTATGTCAGTTTACTATTAAGGGTAGTTTAATTCTAGTGCCTTTTTTAATCTGACTATTCTTTATTGATTACTATATAATTTTGGGTATGTTTTATAGACTGAATTACTAATGTTACTTTTTAAGTAAATGTAGTATCAAATAATATAAGACGTGCATAGGTCTGATCTGAGCACGGGTGCCCTTAACTGTAGTGTTCAGTATGTTTGAGACCAAATATAATTTTCAGCGAACTTGGCTAGAAATGTAAAAAAACAGTGTCTTATAGATATTTGTAGTCATGCTTTCGTTCGTTGTGTACCTTATTATAATCAACGATTTATTTGCCGTCGGCAATTTGCGTTTCAACATTTTAGTTGCGAGTTATGTGATAGTAAATGTTTTTTTATTTAATTTATTTTTATTTATTTACTCATCCCCCTACCACAAGCACTCTTTTTATTATATATTCTGCCTAGAAGTGTGAAGATTGTACGAGTTCAGTATTTGTGACGAACCTGGTGCCTTACCCATCTTCCATTTTTTTGAATCACGTTAGACTGTTAGTGTTTTTTTGCATCGCAGTAGTGTATGCTGAATTGCATCGAAAGTACGAAAGGCCTATAACCTGCATTGCCCACGAGGGGTTATTGGCACCAATACGAGGTGCGTTTAATGAGCCGTGAAGAATTCAGCCAGCGGTTGAGTACGTGAACTTCGCTGTAAAGTTTTTATTTGGAAAATGAAAATAAAAAATACGTTCTCCCCATTCATCGCCTCTGCAGGTTGACAAATAGAATATCGTAACTGTAACTACGGAAAAATGTTTTTTTTTTTTATGATTTTTTTTAAGACTTGACAGGGGTGCTCACTTGAGACTTACTCGACCCCTGGCACTGGCAGAATTCTTGACGGTTCACTAAAACGCACCCTGTATCTACAGTTAAATTCATAATACATCTTTTGGAATTTGGATTAAAAATTATCCGAGAGACTTTTTTTTTGCTTTGGATTCATTAAGATAATAATGGTTTATGGAGTTGACTGTGCAGTGTCTCGATGTACTTCGACAACACGAGTGTAAGCACTCCGATTGACATTAAATTAGGAATTAATGCAATAAGGAATAGTATAAAGCCAGTCCATATAAGTAGCGGAAAACCAGAAATTTCTTTATTTACACTCTGGTAACAGATAGTTCGGTAAAAAATATACAGAATCTGATAATAGGTTACACGAAAATAGCCCTTTTCTCAGTATAACTTAGCGTTCGAAATTATGAAAATATAATCAATGACAATAAAGGGAGTTTTGGTAACAGGATGGATGTAATCCGAAATTTAATACAGATAAGCCATTGTAGTACATAAAATACCATACTAATAAACTTTTATCATCATATAAAAGTATAAAATAACTACTTATATCTTGTAATATGGTCAATCATCCAATCATTGGCACAAAAATAATATAAAGTTTTTGCCATTTCGGGTGCCGATAATTGGAGGAATGCTTACAATAATGTTTATATACTTACCTACACCTACCCCACTTTTTACTCTAAATCTGCACAAAATTTCTGTACTTAATTCCAAATTTGTGATCCATCTAAAGGCAGCATCAGATCTGATAAAGTTATTTTAATTTACGAAAAACAATGGAAGACCTCTAATAGATCTACAATTCAAGCTGTCTCCTATTATCGAGCGCTGAAAATGTAGGAAAACATTTTTTTTAGCGCTTTTTTCATATAAATCATTAGCGGCCAAAAACGTGGCTCTCATAATTAGGTCATTTTGTATGTACAATACCTACCTACCTAGACCTACCTACCTAGATGCTGCCGTGATAGTGCCGTGATAGTGCCGTGATAGCCTAGTGGTTTGACCTATGGCCTCTCAAGCAGCGAGTCGTGGGATCAAACCCCGGCTCGCACCTTTTTCGCACAGTTTTTTGGAATTTATGTGCGGAATTACATCCAGATCCATCCAGAGGAGGCCTGTGCCCAGCAGTGGGATGAAAAAAGGCTGATGATGATGATGATGTATAGACGTATAGACGGCCACAATTAGGTAGTGCTGCTAAGCATTTTTTTTCATGTATCTGCTGCTGCCTGTAGGTACCTATCTAATCCCTGCCATTTAAGGATAACGGTCAACACTTCGCTTTTAAAGCTTCAGACAAATGTGTTTTCTCAACACGTCTGGAAATATTACTTTTAATGCTGATTTACATCGTTCCAAGGACAGTGGTAAGTGGCGAAGCGTATGCAAGCTGAACTGGCTTGCTACTCTGATCGGTTCACACCACTGTATCGCTTAACACTCGAGCAATGTAAATCGGCGTTTATGGCGGCCGAGGACCATTGCAAGATTTAGCACCAGAGGGACTACTACGAAATTCGAAAATCGAAGTTCGTATTGTATCGTCCCGCTCACTCTCGTATTATTAGCGTGAGCGGGACGGCACGATACGAAATTCGAATTTTGCACTTCGTAATATAAGGCCTGTTGATTTCATAGGTACAAATTCTAACCTAAAACACATCGTCACCGGAGAACAAAAAGGGTCCATCTAAAGTTTTACGGGTACTTTTAATTTGAGTCTCAAGAGTGGGTCTATAGAGTTCATATTCCTAGCAGACCTTCAATGGAGTTGGAACCTTTTTATTCTCAGACGAGATAATTCTCTGGCCGCCATAACAACCAATTAATGATCTTTCATGATCCTGCTTTTTGCACTTCGTAGACCTATAACTGCCAGCTAATGCTAACTTATCGTACCTAATAAAACGCACTCCTCTAGAGGCTGTGAAAGGCTGTGAAATAGTAGCTTTAACCTCACATTGTAGATATCATTACCATCCCTGAACCACCCTCATTTTGCGGTTGTCCAAATGTAAGATTTAAATTACAACATCTTTTGATCAGGCGTTATGTAGCTACCTACGTTACAGAGGTGCGTTTTGGTTTACTAGAATTATATTACCTGGATACATTATAAACCATTTCATCGATAAACAAAACTTGTACTCAGTTCGGGAATCGAACCCGATCGTAGTAAAAAAAAAAATGCGGTTTTTCTCGTCACTAAAATCAGATCTTTGTATGTCTTATTGTTGCAGTCTTGCCCATACTGACTGATCTAAAAATGTGCCACCCTGAATATGGCACTTCTTATGGTGGTAAATAAGAAATAACATTACCTATCGACGTTATATGCAACCGCTTGGAGCTGTCCTTGCTATCGGTATAAGTCGGTAAGTAAAATGTTGTTTTATGTGGAAGCAACGGTGCGTGGGAATTGCATGAAAACACATATAGGCACGTAGTAAACACATATGTGTTCACGGCGGTGTAGCAATACTAGCACATTAATTAAAAAATGTCTGCTATAAATTTACAATGTTAAGAAATCTTACATTTGGATAACCTATTCATACCCACCTATAGTTACTTATATTACACCTTACAAGTACAAATTTTATTTCCCGTGTCCACATAGCTTTAGGTCACATTTTGTACTTTCCTAAGTGTACAGTATTATTAAACTTAAAATTAGTTTAGGAACTGTAAATCTAACTTCGCACGACCACTTAATGTTCACCCTTAAAAATTGTCTTCAAATGTAATCGACTTGCTATAAAATTGTACTTTTATCTTTACCTTAACGGTTTACAAATTGTACGTTGGACGTGTTTTATTAAGTCTGAGAAATCAGTATCAGTGCCTAGAATTAGGCTACAGAGATACCTAACTAACGACAACTTAGGTACAAATTTAAAAACTCGGAGACTAAACAAATTTAAAAAACCGTGTTTGAGTCAGTCTGTCCGTTTGGGAGCTACGATGCCACAGACAGACACAGATACACACGTCGAACTTATAATATCCCATGTGTGAAAACCCGCACCTGGTTATACATATACACGACTGATAAAGCTGTTTATTTAAAAAGGAAAATCAGTAGGCAGGTGGCACACGACTTTTTAAAACATGTTAAAGTATCTTTAATATTCTTGCTCTAATAACGATACAATATTAAAAATATTTATAAAAAGTTTTATATACCTATAACAGATAAATTAAGACAAGAATATATAGAAACCCGTACACTGTGACAATAATAGCAATCCTATAAAAGAAACCAACGGGGTTTTATTTTATGTGAACTTTTAAAACACTGCAGTGTAATTAGGATCTTCTCGTTACGCTATCAGCTCAAACACACGATCGATGAGAAAAAGACAACGGATTAGTCTGAAATATCTCGGTTCATTTCGATTTTAAATACGTTAGCGATCCGTTTATACGCTTTTTAACAGAATAAACACGGACCTCATTCAACTTCATAGTCATGTGGATAATAATGACTTAGCTTAAAGGCCATGAAATTACGATGTCTAGTGTGAGAAGGTTCTGTTGTACAGTGAAGTGCAAAGATATGGTTGCATACAAATTACTCAAAAATATGTCCCATGGCTCTTATGTCGGCGAATTAAGGTTGTGGTACTGTTGTTGTGGTGGATTAATTCGATACATATGTTTTTGCACTAGACCGTACCAAATGAGTGGATATCAGCAGAGCGGTTATTATACCTACAAATAAACATTATAGGAGTACTGTTTTAAAAGTTTGAAGTAAGTACGTGTAATCATTGATCTAAAAGTTCGTATCATTTAGTTATGCGTAGGTACAGAATATCAGAAGTACTTTTATATGTATTTGAAAACTGCTATGTAACCTGGTTTGACTGCAGCTTGCTTAGATAAATAGATTTTGTCATTCGAAATACTTATACTAATTTTTAACTTGAATCATAGGTTTTCAAGTTATTGAAGCACGATGTACCTACCTACCTACTCGTATTGTGTGTTATAGAAAAATGTAAGCATTATTTTGTTATAAGCAACATTGATATAAGTTTTGTGAATCTACGAACGTTAGATCAATGAATAGACCCCTAAATTTAGAATGGACTTACCTACAATTTGTATTTTTCCACTTTTCCATATTTATTGTATAACCCATAGATTGGAATAACCAAACGTTTTCACTAATACATGATGCTACTCGAGTCAAACAATAAAAATAAGTACGTGAATTGAATTTAAATGTCCAGCTTTTTATTTCCATCCTTTAGACGACATTAAGTTTCTTGTGTTTATTTAGTACACACTGTATACTTGGTTTATCATCATCATCATCATCATCATAACAGCCGGAAGACGGCCACTGCCGGACATAGGCCATAAGCACAGTCTATACAGTCGACCGACGAAGGCCTCTAGACAGGTCAATGATGCGGGGGGGTGCGGGGCGGGCAGGGCGAGCCCCCTTGCATACGCCGCCACTGCCCGATTAGTTAGGAACTTTCGCCCTCCTTGGTGCTTTGGCCATGCGGTTGCGGTGTCGGCATTTACGCAAACATCAAAGGCGTCGGACCACTGGTATAGGTATAAGCTTTTTACACTATGCCATAAGTACTGCTACTTGTAAAAAAGCCGTTATAGCCTAGTGGTTTGACCTATGGCCTCTCAAGCAGAGGGTCGTGGGTTCAAACCCCGGCTCGTTTTTCGGAAGTTATGTGCGGAATTACATTTGTAATTTACCACGGGCTTTTCGGTGAAGGAAAACATCGCAAGGAAACCTGCACACTCCTGTGAAGCAATTCAATGACGAGTGTGAAGTTCACAATCGCACTGGGCCCGTTTGGGAACCAATAGCCCAAGCCCTCCCATTCTGAGAGGAGGCCTGTGCCCAGCAGTGGGACTTAAAAAAAGGCTGGTGATGATGAATGAATACTTGTACTATTTGTGGTCATATGTACGTGGTTAGTACTCAACTGTGTATCTTTCCTCTCTCCCATCCTTGGTGTGACGAATGACTACGGGCAGTGCGTTGATTCTCTTATGCGGGCACTTTATTGGCCTTATTTGACAAAACTTTGTCATTCCACCTCTGTCCTTCAGGTGACAAACGAAAGAGAGGCAGCACAAATATTTGTCAAATATCCCAGCATATTGCATTTTCTGCCCTGCCATCCCTCTGATGTTCCAGATGTCTATGGGCAGTAGGGATCTCTTAGTACCGGTGTCATAAAAAGATGGTATTCACTTGACTAAAGTTACTTACTGACCCGAATAGCTGTAGGTACGTAGCTTGTTTTCTACAGTTGATATTCTTTTTACCCGTCTGCGAAACGCAAAGGAGGGTAATGTGTTTAACAGCCTATATGTATAAATGTTTAATTACTGTCTTAAGTGTCTCTATAATTTAACTTATCTTTTGCAGAATAGGGAAGGGATGAAAATAAACGTGGGAATCGAAAATAAATAAATACGTATTTCAGGAAACAAGACAAAACAGGCTCTAAACAATATTACGAAAATTAAAACATCAGTTCTTTATTGTGTTCAATAAATAATTTAAATATCGATAAATTAGCTCTTAAACTCTAGCCCGTTCGTTCGTGCGCTTACTATGTACAACATGATGCTTTGGAGGTAGTTCAGTAGGTGGGTGATGATGATGATGAAGAAACAGATGAGACCGAAGCCACGCTGGAGTAGCTGGGAGACTGATTCGAGCTCGACGAGGAGCTTGAATCACCAGGGTAGTAAGAACTGTACGCGAGCTGCGAGGGGTCCCAAACGCGGGAGTAGGGTCCGGACGCTGAGGGCTCCCACTGCGGGGCGTAAGAGTCCTGCGGGGCGGCGGGGGTCGACACGGGGGCTCCGTACTGCGCGGCTGGGGGGCCGTACTGCGAGGCTGGGGGGCCGTACTGGGGTGCCGGTGACGTGTCTGTTGGAGCCATCATCATAGGCATGGCTGGTGACAAAAAGGGGTTTAAAACATTAATATTAAGAAGCAAGACAGAGTTGACAAACCCTTGGAAAACTTAAAAACATGTCATGTCATGCTCTCCCGGGTTCTCTTCAAAAATAGTTCCCCGGTGTTGATTTTGTTTATATCTTTGTTGTTATGTTTAACAGTAGATAATGCACGTTTATCTGCAATACCTAATGCTATTTGAACTGAACCTCCTATGATCTATTTAGAAATCTGTGCAGCGTGGTATATTGCTAATTTCAGATGTTTCACAAAGAACTGAAGCAGTTAATGTGTGTAATCAGATCCCTATTTCACCAACTTTACAAATGTGAGATTGCAATGACAATTCAGTGACAATTGCTGACTTGAATTGCTTTTATTTCAGCGCGCTTCATATTAGCAATGAATGTAGATCGAATTGTCATTGTAAGCTGACATTTGTAAAGTTCTTGAAGAAGGGGCCTACTGACTCTACTACGTCATCGCCTAATCATACTCACCGCCCTTCTTCATAATCAGGTTGTAGATCAGGAATCCAAGGACAAGTGTGATGGCAAGCTTGCTTAGAATCAACGCCTTCACAGCTTTGATGCCAATGATGGCCACGAGGATCGGCATGAGAGCCTTCATCTTCAGCTTGAGCAGAAGCAGAACTGGGAGCAGCAGCTTCTTCTTTAAGATACCTCGTGCTGTAAATGAGGTAGGTCAATCAGTTAGACAAAAGCAACAACCTTTGACATAGCAAACGGCTACATCTGCGTTGAGATTTTTGTAAGTAGTTACAGAGTTACTATTAACCGTGGTTAAAGTATATAATACTGTAATCAGAACATTTGATATTGTAATTAGAAAAACTTTGCCTCATGAGGTACGGAATTAATTTCTCCGTTAGCTTGCACTTAGACAATTTACCTTCACCATTTTCAGTCTCCTCAGGGAATTCAACATCGAAGCCCCTGTCAGCGCGGTACGACACCTCCGCATTCTGGAAGATGAACTCCGGCAGTTGGAACCTGAACTCGTTCGCATTCAGGATCCTTCCAACGCGGTCGAAGATCACTTTGTCAATGTTCGTCTCGTCAAAGGACCGGGCAGACTCCTTTGTGACGCCAAGCTGCGTGTCCAAATAGGAGAGCACCTTTACTTTGAGACACGAAGACGGTTCGCTGGTCTCGAAACAATCACTGATAACACTGTCCAACAGATCCTCACTTGTTCCCAACCTCGGCGTTTCCACCTCATTTTCTCGGATGCTGTAACCGCTCACTACCGCCGCACAAGCCAAGAAAAGGCAAACACACTTCATTCTTCCAGCTTTCACTATTTCATTAGATTTATTTAATTAGACGTTCGGCCCGGTCGGTTAATAGTGCAACAATGATTTAATTTTTCAATGGGCTTGGTTTTTATACGGGATCCTTAGGGCGGCAAGGCACGCGTGGAGTGCGCGTGCGGCGAATGCTAAGCGCTGTTGGTGAAGCATTTAAGAAAGTCCTGGCGGTGAGAGTGAGTGCGATTGGGCGGCGGGTATGAGTGTTAAATATTGTTTATTGGTATTATTACACGCACTGACAGGAGCACGAGAATGTCCGAAATGGGACACTGGTAAATTTTTGCAAGTAGTTTTACTTGTACCTAAATAAGTCAATCTTTTTTTTTATACGGCAAGAAAGGCAAACGAGCTAGTGGGTCACCTGATGGTAAGTGATTACTGATTACCACTGCCTGTAGATATCCGCGATATTAAAAAAGGCTATTATAAGCAAATCTAGACATACCTTACGGTTCAACCAGGTGCATTGTGGATCGGTTGATATTCTGTTGTCATTGCCATGCGCTAGAGTGCTGCTCTCACCATCCACACGCTCATACCAATTGATCACCATTATGTACGCTTTGACCACCTAAACAAAATGTCATAAGGTTGGCATTCAGTTCTTAGTTTAGTGCGTCTTGTATAGTTGTTAACAAACCGTTAGTAAAGGCTCGTAAGTACAACACGGAAACGTTTTATGTTTCACCCCCGAAACTAAAAGAGGAGTGTTATATAAGTTTGATGTGTGTATTTGTAAGTCTATTTGGTCATCAAAATCGGTTTAGAATGTTTTGCGATACTGAACTTGTACACAAAAATACCGGGGGTTTTCCAACTTTTCTAAGTTGTACTAAGTATCAAGAATGATGACTGGTTTTTAATCGATTCTGACTAGGAATTTGGCCACTCTACATTGATGGCGTAATAAGTTTATTAACTTAAGAGGTTTACTGTAGCGAAGACAACGCTCTAGGTCCGAAAATTATTATTTTTAAATACAACTAAGGGATCTTTAAATAACGAGCCTTCCTTAAAGGGCTTGCAACGCATCTGTGATTCTCTTCGTATTGCAGGTGTCCATGGGCGGCGGTGATTCATTTCCATCAGGTGGCCCGCCTGCTTGTATAAAAAAATGTTATCAGGCTCATAGTGTATTATACTTAGTCTGTTTCTAGTTTCTACCCCTATTAAAAACAAAATGCTAATGGTTTATTGACTAAACAACAAAACTACACAATAAAACCCACAGTTTTCAGAAAAAACGTTAGACAGATCAGTTCAATTGTGTACAGTACGATTAAGTACTCTAGTATACCACTGATAGATGGTTTGCCTTGATTTCATTTTCAAATATAATGCCGTACAAATAAAACACTTATTACAAAATCTGTTCAAAAAGCATCTGTCAGTGGTAAACTTAGAGTAACCGTTCTCTAACAAACAGAACATTACGTAAACAATCTAAAAAGTGAAACTTGCTCTTATTTAACAAAAAGCTCGTATTCTATCTACTTACCCAATCTCCATTATGCAATATGGGGTGGCGGCCATTTTGTATGCACCGCGTGCCACCATTTGCATTTACCGCCATGTCCGGATTGTGAAATTGCTGTTTCTCTTCCGTTACTATGAAGTGCTGTGTCACACTTTGCAGTGCGTGCTAACAGTTGATTAGCGCTTAATTAAAGGTAGTTGGGTTAGTGTTAGGTCGTTTGAATCTATTTGGCATCGCATTAGCGTTAGCGTGAAGAGTGAGTTTTAGCTAATCTATTCGCAAGGTGTTGGGGAATGATTTGACATGCATAAACACTCAAAAGTAATTAATCGACATAGAAATTGATCAATACCGACTTAGAGACAAGGGAGGCCTATGTGAGCGTTTTTCGGTTGATAAGATGATGATAATTAGAGATAGATTTTATTAATACTCACATTTTAAGCCTACGGTCGAAGGTTATGTTACAAATGTCTTAATTATGGTTTAAATTTACTGATAGAAAAGACAATTAAATTCCTAACAACTACTTAGTATTATATTATGCTCTACATTAGGCAAGTTATTCTTTCCCTGAAGACTGTTCAGCTTACATAAATCCATTTAAATCTAATGATGGTGAAAATAACGTCTGTAGCATGAAGCTATGCTTATTATTACATCTGCTTATTGTATTTTTGTTTCATCGTCATGTAAGCCTAAAGACGTCCACTGCTGGACATAGGCCTCCCCGCGGGTCTACACTTAGACCTGTCTTGTGCTTCCCGCATCCACCGCGATCCCGCGATCTTTATTTTTGTTTACTTTCAGCTTTTCAAGTTAAATAATAGTACTTATAACCCCGATCGTGTCCGCCATGGTCATACTCTAGCGCAGAGTACTACTCTTGTTCATTACAAATTGCGTATTTAACCTCTTTTAGATAGTAGTAATGCTTATTTATTAATAAGTAACTTTGAGAATTATTTGTCTATAATGGCGTTTTATAACAAATGTATACTTAGCTATTTGATTGCGAGTAATTAGCGTTAATTTATATTTTAAAGTTACTTTAAGACCTTTTTTTTTCTAGGATCAATTGATATCCTGTAGGTATGTCAAAACTAAGTTTGCGATCTGAAAAATGGGGAGGGAGGGGGGCAACTTTTGGTGGTCGAAAAACCTCAATATTTTCAGACCTTTTGAGAGATTTTTGACGATATCAGGATGTTATCTTGTGTCAAAGATTACACTAGCTAAAGGTTCTGATCCAGGACGCCCAAGCTCGGTAGCAGGTCACTCGCCCTATTAAAGCGATGGTACTTATATTTCGGACCGTTTAAATCTGGGTTGTTGCCTTATTTTATGGCTCGCTTTCCTTCCATAATAGTTATGGTCTCTTGTGGGTCAGCAGGGTAGGAATGCCATCCTGTGCCGGCAGAATCACAATGAACGCATGCATGGCTTAGTGACTTGGCACTGATTAATAAATAGTTTTTTGCTTTGGCCTGTTCCGTAGTGGGTTTGGGTTGGGTTTGTAAAGTGGGTTAATGTTTTTTTAGGGTTCGGGTGCTTATTAATGGCTAACTTTTTGGGACTTTGATGTTTAACAGGATTAGAATTACCGAAGCAACAAAGTGGGTAAAATTAGCTCCCTGATTTACATAAAACCATCTTAAAGCTGGAGATTTGAAAACGAAAGCTCTAAGCCAAGGCAAAATGAAACGTAATAACATATAATAACGACTTTGAGAGGGGCTTTCCTTTCGATTCCCAACTGTAGTTGTAGCGTTGTGAGGGGAAAAGTGAAGACTAAAGACTGAACTATATCTTCAGACAACTTAAATTAATCACAACAAAGATGGGCTTGTAATAACAAATAAAAATTACAGCTTTCCTGAGAGCTACTTACTTCAGATTCGAATATTCGTGCATGGGGTGCATTTTCACAATCGTTGCTCAAATAGCCTCAGATATGGAAATTTCCGACACCAAAAAATTTAAGATCTTCTTTAGTATGACAGAATTCTAAGTGACAGAATGTCCACGTTATCCTGTTGGTCTTTTGCAATGTGTGTGAATTCTGAATAAACGATGTAGTCGGTAGCAAAAGTAGCTAAGCAACTGACGCGTTCACAATTATCTAAGCACGGCTCTATTGTTATAGACATAAGAGCTTGTGCAGATAATTGTGACCGCATCGGTTGCCTAGCTACTTCTGCTGCTGACTGTACACGGTTCAAAGATGTCTAGGGATCAATTATGTGCGGATTGCCATACGCGTTGATCTGTAAAAAAATTTGAGCAGTGTAGTTCGGACTGATTGTACAGCTTACGCATAAAGGAAACGCATCACCATCCCATCCGGATAGA
Source organism: Clepsis dumicolana (assembly GCA_963691665.1). NCBI lineage: Eukaryota > Metazoa > Arthropoda > Insecta > Lepidoptera > Tortricidae > Clepsis > Clepsis dumicolana. The sequence continues at coordinate 24,833,423 of OY829506.1, read as the reverse complement.
CATAATCTAAGTCTCGCCAAGGCTAGAGTGAATAGGTTGTAACTGTAACTAAACCAGATCTGCTTTTCCATCAGGTTTTGTAAAAAAAATTGAATACCACTAAGATTCATGTCAGATTAGCAATAAAAAAAATGATGTGATAACAAATTTTTTGTTCGGGTTTTTTTAAGTGCCAGAATTAGTTCTTTGTGACTTTTATAAAAACCTCTACCTTATAAATAGGACTTGAAGCATTTAATTAAGTCCCAAAAAATTATCCGTGTGTAAAATTAAATTTAAGCCCTACTTAGGTAATTTATTACTGTACTGGCACACTTGTAGGTTATCCTGTAACAACTGTTACGTAGTCTCGAGCGCTATAGTGTCACTTTTCCGTACTAAAAGACAAATGATTTGACACCGATTTGGGTGGTAGGAAGGACCTTGTGCGGGGTTCGTCCGGATCGATACCACCATCTTACTCGGTAATCCTGCCACTAAGCAGCAGTGCTTGCACTGTTGTGTTCCGGTGTGGAGAGTAAGACAGCCGGTGTAATTACGGGCACAAGAGGCATTTCATTTTAGCTTTCTAGGACGGCAACGCATCTGCAAACCCACCGGGATTGCGGGTGTCTATTGGGCAGTGTTGATCACTTACCATCAGGTGATCCACTTGCTCGTTTGCCTTCCTTGTCGTATGAAAAAAACCTCAACGCAGAATCAGCCATTAATATGAATATTCAAGAGTAACACTTCTGGATAGGGTTACCATATTATGGTTTGACTGGAGTCTCAGGTTTTAGGAGATGGACTTCGGTACCACTAACTGTTTTATTTTAATGAAACAAAATGTAATTGGGTTGATAATATCGTCCTCGTGACACTTTTCGAATACAAATTAAATGTCAGATATTTAGATTGAATTCCAATGGTGTTCAGAAAAGAAAGTTAAAGGATGTAAGGAGTTGACCGGAAAGCAAATGAGTTAGAAAGTTACTTTAAAATTATCCAGTATTAAAGGATGTGATTGTATTAGCGACACGTACAATAAGATATTTGGCACTAAGCTGTAATTTTGCTAGCACTTCAGTTCACGCAAAGTAGGCTTAATTAACCACAACATATTTAAATATTTTAATTGTAATACAGAATTTATGGTATATAAGTAAGCTCATAATGAAAAGTTTTACATTTTCTCTTAGTTTTATTTATACATACATACTTCATAAAATCAAAAAGGTTACTCTGATGTTTAAAATACAACTGGTTGTACTAAGTATGAGAAACTGCCCTGCCCCCCGACTACGAAGTGCAAAATTCGAAGGTCGTATCGTGCCGTCCCTCTCAAGCTAATATTACTTAGCACGAGAGTGAGCGGGACGATACGGTAGTATGGGGGCTGACTTGGCAATTTTATGTGGTTTAAATGTATGTCTAAAAGGGTCTAAAGGGGTCTTGTATGGGTTGTATACTTACCTTTTTTATTTTTTAGTAGTGTGAACTATTTTAATAGTGTTTTAAAAAAAAGTGCTTTTATAGTTTCCAGTGCTTTATTTGTAAACTTGAGAATTTCTTGCGATAAGGGATTCAAAAAATAAAATTCAATTTCATCAACGATTTATTTAAAAATTAAATTAAAACAATCACATTCACGCTCCTATCACACAATAAATAAATTGCACTACATAGTATTTACACACTCAGTTTCAGCGGAAACTATTATTTGGTCTATGTCCGTTCGGCCGATTCGGAATCGGCCATTTTGAACGGTTCTTTTTCGGGGAGTCTTGGGTCGTTTTTCGTTCAGTCCGAGTTCGAGTAGACGGGTTTAGTGGTACGCGTTGTAAGCGAGTTCTTGAGCGGCTACTTGGGGTTCAGCTTCCCTCCTGTGTCGGGTGGCCGCATAGGCTGCGTCCCACGGACCGTGAGTGGCGATCTGGGGGTGAGTGTTGTCCGCCGCAATCTGTGTAAACTACAATTTTAGGCTCAAGGGTAAGTGAGGAAATGTTAAATGAAAAGTGCGCTCGTGAAACAGTGCGTGGTTTAGAAAAGATGCGGGCAAAACTAAACGAATAAACAAAGGGACTTCATTGGCATTCAGGAACGGAAGATAAAAAAATATTGTAGTTATTTTTAGTCCGATTTGTTGTTGCAGACGATGAAAAAATGCATTAATAGTTATGACTGCACAACGTTGCATCGTCTCGAAATCTAAATATTCAGTACAGTTGATAGGTATGCAAAATATTCAGGGTATTAATTATAGATAGTGAAAGTGCTATAGAATAAGTGCAGTGTATTTTTAAACTAAAGACACAAAACTATTTTTACTTTTTAATTTAAAAATTCGTTATGTCAACTAACCTTCTTGCAGAGCTGGAAGATGGCCAGAGCGACGGAGACCACGAAAGAGAAGAAAGACAGCTGCAGGGCGTTCCAGGCCTTCAGACCGAGGACACCGATGGCCAGGGGGATGAGGGTCATGGCCTTGAGGAGCACGAACACCAAAATCGGGACAATGATCTTCTTCAGCTTAGCCTTGCGAGCTTCGCCAACGGAGCGAGCACCCTCCTTGTTAAACTTGATGTTCAGGCTCATCTCATCCTGGTCGAGATTCCTTGGGCTGACGGTGATCTTAGTGTCGGCAATGGGCAGTTGGAAGGTCACATCGTGAGACTGGATGAAGTTCTCAATGTTGTCGAAAAAGTCGCCATTCGCACGGCCAGTCACGTCGTTGCCGGCTCCATTCTTAGTCACCTCGACGGTCTCGGAGATCTGAAGAAAAGTCACTTGTTAGAAAAAATAAATAAATCATTGGGTAATTGAGTTTGACTGGAATTTCAATTACCTGGAACACGTCCTTCTTGAAGATGGTATCCAAAAGAGACATAACCTTGAACTTAATGCAGGCTGTAGGGTCAGATCCTTCAGCGCAGCCAGATCTCATGTCTTCCACGAGACCGCCCATAGGAGTTCCCTTCCAAAAACCCTCCTTGGCAGGCTGGGCCATCGCACCTCCGAAAAGCGCCAAGGCCACGAGAAACATCGCTCTGTGAGACACCATCCTGATATTCTGCGCTCCTGGTGTTGACCGGACGAAGGCGAGTGAGTGTGTGGTGATTTCGTCCGGGACCCACCGCTTTTTATACAGCCATTTCAAATTCAGCACGTTGTTTATAGTTCCGGTACGCATCGTCTTCCATTCAACGAGCCAAACGGAGCCTTACGATCTTTTGGAGGGGAAAGGATCCCAGTGTAAGGGAAAGCTATTTGATATGAATCCTCTTTAACCAGCACAGGCCAAAAGGGCGTATGTTTAAGCACCGATATTCATTCATCGGGCGTTTTGTTATGGGCAGCTGTGAGCGCCTTTTCTGTTGTTTGTGACACCGTACCCTGATTTGGAGAGGCAGTGATCTAGTTAGTGTGTCCCTGTTGCACGGGTTGTTAGTTTCCTTGGTGTGAGCAAGAGGTGGTAGTGTGAAGTTGCCAAGTGTTTGGTATGGAGGAGCAGGCATGCGGCCGCGCCGTTTGCATACGTAATCGTGTCTGATGGCTATCATTGAACTTGTCACTGGAGATAATATCTCTCAACAACCGATTTATTGGTCTAAATGCTGATCGAAAATGTAAGGTTACTGGAGCAGAGTTACGTATCTTTGTTTTGATACTCTACGATGCATTTTTTTTTATAATTTATTGTAATACGAGCAACAGGACATAATGCCCTTAATCCTGTCTAGTACCAACCAAGTAGCAATAGTTCTGCTGTCCTTGTATAAGAATCTAAAATACAGTGAAAGGATATCTTCCCCATAGAATTTTCCGTTAGAACAGTTGTTGGCTTGGCGTTTTGTCTGTGCCTATCGATGTAGAGTCCGAAAGATTTAGGTATGTACAGATCTACACGGACACAGGTTAAACAAATTGACCTCTAACTTAATTGACACGAGACTCAGAAATGTCTTTTGAGTATTTTACACGTGTAGACATACATTATTTGCAGCTGACTCTACTTTTTAACCGACTCCAAAAAAGAAGGAGGTTCTTAATTCGAATGTATGTAATTTTTATTTCTTTATTTTGCTACGCGATTATTTCCCCAATCATGAATGAATTTTGATGAGTAATTTTTCGTTTGAAGCGTATACTTCTGAGGTGGTCCCGTTGTATCCAGTTCAGGATCTCCTTTTGGGATTCTAGGGAAATCGATAGATAATGGAATAATGGAAATAATTTTATTTAATTCAAAATTAGAGGTTTAGGCCTGCAAAGTGAACATTGAATTGATTGTGAAAGTGAAATCCTTTTTAATTAGCACCACCTGCTTTAATATGTTCTTACCTTTATTCCATTATGGTTGCCTGGTAGAGATCGCTCTGTAGCGATAAGGCCGCCCATTGCTACCTTGTATTTTCTTTGTGCCTTATTTCTTGTTTTGACTGTTATGTGGTGTTCAATAAAGAGTTATTGTATTGTATTGTATTGTATATTTCGTTTCAGTGTAAATTTATGACAGCATCATGGCGATCAGCAATGAAAAAAAATCTAAATACGTACCTCAGCGTCAAAAGGGATTTACCAGCCTCGCATCTATATTGCCTGCAATCCCTATTTTCCCGGCCTTTGCAGTAACGTCCTATTATTTAAATAACGAAAAATACTTGAGCGCTACGGTAACGGTGCCTATCCTCTATCACCCGCGGGTAGAATAACAATTGATGTCCATTTTCGTACGGATCCGCCATCGGAGAAAGTGATGCCTATTTTGCTTTACCAATTAATTAATTACAATAAGGTATACATAATAGTTATACATGGCATCACAATATGTTAGCAAGTGATTGAACATCGCTGTGAAGTTTTCTTGAACATAAAAAAACCAGCACTGGCTTAGAGGAGACAGACGGGAGCAGTCGTTAGCTTATCCTTTGCTCTACATTTCTACCACCTTATGAAGAGGGCGAGGTACACACGTACAGCGTACAGCACACTAACGCTTAGTTCAGATTGTTACGCTCCTACAAACTCGTACGAAAACAAAACCCTCACACAAGTGCCAAAATCACGCACGCTCAACAGACCCTGTCCAAATTGAACAGAATGTCAAAGGTTTGTCAATGCTTCATTCCAAGTATAGGTACACCAAAATCGTTGTACTGTAGGAGTAAATAAAATATTAACGTACCAGTTTTTATTCTAAGTTATAGTATTAAATACCTACAATCCAGCATAAGTTCCGCAATGCCAAAATGCTACGCCAAAATCCTCATTTATCATTATTGCAAACATAATCCAATCATCGTCTCATATCTGTCGAGCGCGAGTACTAGGTACACATAACGTCAATGTTAATACCACTAGAGCTCACCAAACATTACATCATTCCTTCAAATAAAACAGTTCACCTAAAATTAATCATGCCCAATAGTCAGTTATAACGGAGTGATTGTCAACCAATGCAAACTGCAGCCCACTAACTAATAAGTAATTCATTGCCACGCCAAGGAAGCGCTAGCGAGCCAAAACTATGGAGCGGCCCACACTTGGCAATCGGAGGCCACCCATTCGATATATTTCTATATCACTACTTAGTTGTCTCATCGTCCCCGCCCTGAGTGGACAGTCAGTGCAACGAATCATCCAACTTCGTGACCTATATCTAACCAAAGCGAACCGTATAAGGACGGGAAATGTCTAAACTGACCGTTACAAATGTCAAACGCCCGATCCCAACTAAGAAAGAGACTTCAAACGAGGTCAAACTACAAGAGGAAATACAGAAGACGCATTATGACAAGCAGAAGGAAAAGCAAAGTGAGCTAATGCAGAAAGTGAACAAAAAAACAGCCGAATACCAATCAAGCAAGCCGAGCTCAGGAGTTTTTACTGAGGTTACTACCTCAGGTGCCTTTACTTCTAAAAATGCTGCTGTCAGAGAATCGCCACCCAAGAATGAAGCAAGAGCGTCACCACCTAGAAATGGCAACGGATCGAATGGTGCCAAGTCTCTACTAGGGTTCCCATCTTCAGCTAACGACTTAGCTCTCGACGCCAAATCTGACCTTGAAGCTGATGCAAACATTTCAAAAGAAACAAAAGATAAAGTTATAGAGAAACTGTTTACTTTGGTCTCAATGGTGCAGCATGTGTTTGAATCTAAAGTGAGAATTATAGCGGAGCTAGACAAGTTTAAGGACACGCACATGAAAAACGAGATCAGGAGGGAGAAGGAACATTCAGAGCAACTGTATAAGCTTAATATGAATTTCCAGAATGAAGTTGTCCAAGCAATACAGAGGTTGAAAAGTGAAATTGATATTTCAAGGAATGTTTCACAGAATGCGGAAGATAAAACTAGTATTGTGAGTTCAAATGGAGGTTCATCATCAGTTGAGTTCAACACAGTTGGGGAACAGGTTAGAGATAAAATCGGTGATGACGTTATAGATGATCAATGCAAGTTAGAAGTCAAGAGTGATGATGCAAAGCCGAATGCAAATATGTAAACTTAAAATATATAAAAAAACTTGTAGTGGTAGTGCTTTATTTTGAAAGACCTTGAGCTTTTTTCTGTCATGCTCTGATATTTTAATTAAGTTTTAAGTGTAACGAATACTAAACCCGGTTAATTTTAATTAAGAAAATAAATACTAGGTAGGTAATTGACGTCAAAAGTCCAAGCACTAACATTTATTGTGCTTTGACTGGTGAAGGAGCAAAAACACAAGAACTTTGAAGAAATAAATTTCAAAATAAAATCAAAAGGTAACGTTAATAGGGTTCCGTACCTCAAAAAGAAAAAAACAGAACCTTTATAGTGTCGGCCTGTCACGTGTAGGTTAATTAAAACCTATATGAATCTAAAACCATAACGTTATGGAATAAATCTGACGTGGAACCCTCAGTGCTCGCCCCGACTCGTACCTGGTAGGTTTTTTATACTAGTCATTTAACAATAACAAATAAGCAATATTCTAATTCAGTCAAGGCAACGACTCACCTGTTTAGCCGCTATCATCAGGAATGCATGTAGGCGGTGTAGAAATATGCTTACTACCGATTCCATTCATGGTTTACGATACGATAATAACCGTTCAATCTGTCAGACCTAATGAAATCATAATCATTATTGATCAATTAATCATTAATTTGGCTACTGTGAATAGTCAAATGGTACGGTTACAGTAGGTATACGTGAAAAAAGGTACAATAAAATAACACTTACGCAGAAAACCAGAAATAAATACTTAGTAAGTAAACTAAACTTTATTGTACAAAAAAAAACAGGATAAAAACACAAGTTACAAACAATAAAAACACAAGTTACAAACAATAAAAACACAAGTTACAAACAATAAAAACACAAGTTACAAACAATAAAAACACAAGTTACAAACAATAAAAATCCGAGTACGACGGCAGACTCATCCCTTTAAGAGATTTTCTATCAGTTTGTGTGATGCAGAGAAATAGTATGTTAAAAAGTTAGTAGGGTTAGTACATTTTTCTGGCTTTCTGTGTACGTATCCTTGCAGTGAGTATTTAAAATTTCAATTTACCTATAGTTACCTATTAAATTAACAGATATGCATAAACCATAAAAGCTTACATATTGTAATATGAGCATTATGTAGTCAGAACTTCGGCAAGTTACATCGGCTAAATTTTTAAACCACTCTAACTCAACATTTGTTTCAAAACAACTTTTTAGTAGCAAAACTCTAAAACACTTTAAAGAAACCATTTAAATTTAAAAACCTAACTAATGCCATGCGGTATTGTTATTGTTAGAGAGAAGGAGAAATCAACAAGTTATCTACCCTTATTAATTATAAGTTGTGACAACCTGATAAGCTTGATTCTAATGCCTTATAAACCAAAAAAGTAATCATAATTTTACTTTACATTTTAACGTTCAATGATATTGATAAACACGCCATCTGGCGTGATCGACAGAAACTAATTAGAAGTGGAGTCGCACAGTACGTTGATCGAGCTGGGTTATTAGTGTGCGGAATTACTTCTAGGTGTCGCTACTTAAGATTATGAAAATAAGTGTTCCGGTGGGTGATTAATGGCATTGTGGTGTGAAATTTACTTTTTTTGTTTTATTTATGTACCTATAAACTAACTTAGGCACAGGCACATACATGCATAGTTATGTAGATATGAGCAGGATTATTTAATTTGCACTCTTCATTCATTATGTTAAGTAGGTAACTAAAATGTTGTCCGGTTCAAAAATTGCAAACCATTTTTCGATTTGTTGGTATCCGATTGAGCTGTTCACACATTAAAGTACGCCCGATGACAATACAATAATCTGGTAGTGAAATCAATTTGAAATTTGGTAGGGTAATAAAAGTACAGTTGGCCAAAATATTGAATCAAAAAAAAACAACAGAAAAATAATTTTATCTTGATTTTCTTGGCGTTATTAAAAGTTCAAAAACAATTTGTAAGTACCAGGGCAGGTAGGTCCCAAAGCGGATATAGGTAAATACTAAGTAAGCATGGATAACAAGTACCGTAATACTTTTTTGTGAAATATAAAGGAACACTAAACAAGACCTCAGTTCACCAGCTGCCATATTCGCGATCATTTTTAACCGCAATTTAATTCTAATTAGGACCGTTTCAAAAGTTTTAGGCGAGACCTCACAGCCGATAGAAAAAACTCCAAAACACGTGCAAGAAATTTATAAAACCAACATCTGCGAAATCAGACATTTTATGAGAATTTCTTTTGATACGGCGTAAAAAACCGAGGCCCTTGCGTTTTTTACAATTCACATATCGGATGGTTTTCGTCCGCGCGTCCGATTTATACAGCGCGTGTTTTTTTAAATCGAGATCGTCTAGTTGGTTATTCGTTCTAACATCGTATTGCTTAATTTTTGAGAGAACTGTGTACCGATTTTATGAAACACATCTGTGAAAATACCATTCAAGATTGATGAAATTCTGCGCGTTGTTATAAAATTACCGCGTGAGTTAAAGTTGGATGCAAGCGGCTTTTAGGATCCTCTTATTGAGATCAGTGCCCTAAGCACGACTTGTCGAATCCTGCGTTACGTTACGGTTATCGTATCGAGATCGAGAAATCTCATACAAAATTTTAGTTCCAAATACGCTCACGGGCGGGCGCTGTTCCAAACGTCATACAAACTCGTTATAGTTTACTATTCGAGTTTACGTGACGCAGGATTCGACAAGTCGTGCTTAGGGCACAGTTTGTGAGAACTATGTAGAACAGTCGACGTCTTCCTGCTGAAATGATGACTGGTTGGTATTTCTGCTGCTCTACGGGTACCTATTTCAAATTCATCACATTTTCCCTCCTTCTTCGAGTGGTATTTTTAACTGACTTCAAAACAAGGAGGAGAATTATTTTATGTTTTTTTTTCTATGATTTTTTTTGAAGGCGGTTTTACTTTTAGTTAAAAGATTTTTTAGAGGTAGTGTGGTCTGTAAACACTTGGCGATGCGAGCGGAGTTTCATCATAGTAAACAGGGTAATAGAATCAGAAATGAGGAAATTCGTAGCAGAACCAAAGTCACCGCAGCTCGTCAACTCTGCAAGTTGAAGTGGCAGTGGGCTGGGCACATTGCTCGTATAGAACTAATAGCCGGTGGGGCGTTGAGGTTCTCAAGTGGAGACTATAGACTTGGAGACGCAGTGTAGGTCGGCCCCCAACTAGATGGACCGACATGGTGAAGCTCGCCAGACACCCGCGGATACAGAAGGAGTGCGACCGTTGGGTGTGGGAGTCTGTGGGGGAGATCTATGGTGAATAGAAGACGTCCCCGGGTTGAAAAGAAGGGTGAAGAATGAAGAAGAAAGGGCAGATATTTAGCTCGTGGCATTACGGCATTAATAGCATTTACGGCAGCACTCATATCAAGTTCTCGTCTCTCCGTAGATCACGCACAACTTTGTCAACCTCATTTGCAGTACTTAATTACAACATGTTAGTCAACTGCTTTTGCTCTGCTTTTATAATACCTACAACAGGACTGTCAACTGACCATTTTGGTGTATATTAACTAGAAAAAGAAGCAAAGTAAAGCTAGTTTTCGCTGCACTTTGACATCATCTAGTGGCACAAAATTTGCATATCTTGAGTGTTATTTAACTGTTAGGCACCATAACGTTTGTCTGAAAAAACGTTTCGTTTTTTGCGTTTGTCCGAATACATTTTTTTTCCGAAACTGTAAATATTTCGGGATTTTTAAAACAAACCTTATCTAACCTACTTATATGGTTCTACGTGATGCTCCTGAAAAATCTACAGTTTCAGAAAAAAAGCATTCGAACAAAAGGAAAAAGGTGAAACGTAGTGAATGTGAAACGTTTTATTGGAGTTGTGATAGGTTATCTATTTAACACTCGGTACTCTAACATTAGTATTTTGACATAATTTCGTGCCACTATGACATGTCAACGTTTTAATGGAATGAACTCTAATCCAGTAATTCATATCTTCAAGATCACAAGTCAAGAACGCTAGTACATAAGTAGTTGAAAAAACATTTAAATATGACCTTCGCGAAAATCACAGGTTACTTGTGAAGAAAAAATCGCGCGCAGAAAAACGCACGCGAACTTGGCCTGATATAGTTCAATAACACTGTTTTTTTTGGAAACTTAAAACAAATCGCTGGTGATATCAAGAGTTCGTTTAAGATTGGGAGCCACTGAGGCAGTGATGAGCGTTATCAACGACCAAAAAAAACGTCTCGATCGCGTTCGCGTTTACGTCTGAATGATTATGGGCAAATTGGCAGCGCCACTAGTGGCACGTATCGACAACAAACAATTCTCATACTATTTGATACTTTAACGCAAAGGCTCTGAGCCTCTAGTGTAATTTTTGACACTAGGAAACGATTCGAACGCGTGTGCGTACTGGCAAACGCGTTCAAAACTAGAAAATATACTGCTTTGACAATTATGCAGTTATACCGAAATCATTAATTACATATCCCAGGTTTTTCACGTAGGACACTTGTAATAGAAGTAAAGTCGTTGAATATAATTCCTAAAGTTTGTTGGATCTGCACATGGAAGAGTCACTGATCAGGACGTAACTAGAACTGATCGCCAATGGGGCGTGAAGGTCTGAAGGTTCTCGGGTGGAGACCATGGACCCTACGAGACGGACCGACGGCTCGGTTAATATCGCCGGTTCTTTATTTCATTAATTATGTAATTTTCTTTCTCTTTCAGACGTTTCCTATGAATTAGACATAATGAAAATGGGATATTGATCACGATTACCTTATAGGTTTGATGATCCCGTTTTCATTATGTCTAATGCAATTAACCGCAAATTATTTAGAACTGTTTTCTTGAAACCCGTTACTTATGTGTCCTTGGCATTTTGGTAACATTAGTATTTTAGCTAGGTAATAGAAAGAAATTGGTATAGGTTCAGCATCAGGTGACCCACTTACTCGTTTGCCTTCCTTGTCGTATAAAATAAATAATGAATTTAAGGTACCTAGGATCATAACAAAGCATGACCAAAATACCTGAAGGTATCTTGTAACAATGTCTATTTACATGTAAATAGTCAAAAATGTTAATAAAAGTATATCAATGTCGTAAATATAAGATACACGTTGAACAATCCATAGTACTTGTACTTACACGTGTAGCATTGAATAAATTACTGTATTTGCACTTCATTTCAGTATAATATAGCAGTCAATGCCACCTTGAACGTCTGCCGAAACATTACAAGGCTTTCTCAATGTTTTAAACACGAAAGACCCACGTGTATCTCGAAAGGACCAGGTTATTTATTTAGATTTGGAAATAACTCGCTCGCGCCTATACTTCGTTTTTAGGGTTTCGTACCTCAAAAGGAATAAACGGAACCCTTATAGGATCACTTTGTTGTCTGTCCGTTTGTCTGTCTGTCAAGGCCCCTTTTCTCTGGAACCCGTGGAGGTAGCGAAGGTATCGAATACTCAAGCCTGCGATCCCTCGAAGCTGTGACATAATCAACCTTATAAGCCAACGTAATCAAAAGATACAGTAATTAAAAAGGCTGTTTCCATACAAATTTCCGTAACTCAAACCTAAAGGGTACTTCCAGTTGTCCGCATATTAAACTTGTTAGAGGCAAAATATCCAAATTCGTGTATGCATTACGAGAGATAAAAAAAACGACCGATTTAAAAACTGCTGTAGTGACCTATTACGCGTACGCTTTTAATTGGCTTAGCTATGGAATTATACTTTGGGGCAACAGTACGGATGCTCCAGGCCTTTTCGTTCTCCAAAAAAAACTGATCCGAATTTTAGCAAATATTAAGCAGACAGACAGTTGCAAATCTCACTTTAAAGAACACAACATACTCACCCTTCCGTGTATACATATTCTGGAAATGTGTAAGTTCGTTCGGAGATATCCCGAATACTATACCAAACGAGAGAAGGTACTAAACAAATATGCCATACGATTTAAGAATAGACTAATGCTACCCTCTTCAAAGCTAAAAATGCATTCGACTGGCGCTTTAGTAATGTCCATAAAAATATATAATAAATTACCTGAAAAAATTAAAGACGAGGAAAAAGATACAGTATTTATAAATAATTTAAAACATCTTCTAAATAAAAAAGCGTATTACAGTGTTCAAGAATATTTAGAGGATAAATTGTAGTATGCATGTGTACCTACTAATCAATGTAATGTAAGCAATGCATGTAATATACATTATGCATCTACTAACTATTAAGTAACCAATCCAAAGCATATAAATTAATAATAAATAATAATTTAATAACCAAATAATTAGTGTTAATAGTAATTAGTAATCAATTAATAATTAAATGAATAATAAAAAATTAAATATAGTCTTAATTGCTGCGCCCAACAGGGTACATAATGTGATCTAGATTAAATCATACCATCTGTAAAACCATTATGTGCAATAAAGTATTGAGTATTGAGTATTGTCCTAGAAACTTGAAATTTGGTATGAAGGTAGCTCTTACAGCACAACTACTCTAAAAAATTTTTAAAATCTTAAATTTTTATGTCTGGCTGTAGATTTCACAGACCAATATAAGACGACCCCACACTGCGTACATTTTGCTTAGGAGCAGGGCTCTGCTAACACTGGACTTCTTAAAACAGTGGGGAAAATCGTTAAGATCTTTCTACGGAACCCTCGTGCGCGAGTCCGAATCGCACTTGGCCGGTTTTTTAGCATTAGAAAGAAGGTAACAATCTTGATATGTCTTTTTAATGAAAAGCGGTTATTAAAAATAAGCATCAGCAAGTAACAATTAAATGACAATGAGATTTAATTATTTATATTATGGTTTTATACGTAATGGTTACCTATTTTAATGCTAAAAAAACGAAGCACAGTTAGAGTCAAAGTTTAATGTGTCAATAGGTTTCTGTTATCGCCTCAGTTTCTGATCCACCTGTATCCACAGTTTTGATATCGAATCGCAGGTAAGCCATCTTTTTTCAACGATTCCATAATTATCTTACGAGATCGCAGTTTTTTACTGTTCCCTTCCGCGCCATTTGGCCGAATATTGTATTATTTTACGAAGATAAATAACGAGTAATATCTGTGAAGGAAGATTCAACGCTTAGTTTATTGTTAATTTGAACTGCACGCGTTTTGTTAATAAAATTAATTTATTAAATAAAGTCCTAAACGTGAAATGACTTGGAACTAGCCTGCTTAAAGGCACCGTCCTCATTCACACACATTCAGGGAAACATTAAAATGTATATTTTAATATGCTAGCTGTTTTAACCTTTTCATGTTTTTTAATGTTATCTCCTTTTTTTGTATATTTATGTTTATTTATTTATTACCAGATCATATAATTTAGGTACTTTCAGTAAGTAAAATGCATGCAAGTAAAAGCCTGCAGATTTTTCTTAAATTTATTTAAGTTTAATCAATCAATGTCTTTTAAAAATCTATTTCACATCGCTAAGCTATAAAACAAAATAAATATTTGTAAAGAAAGAGGTTAGGTAGTGAAAAACAATTCTAAAACCAACAAATGAGTATGCAGTGTACCTAGTAACTCCTATTGCCTAGTGACCATATTAGCCTTGAATTAGACAAACTAAATGGCTTTTTAAAATACGAAGAACATATTAATATGTGTAACCGTACAGCCTATGCCTGTCCCTACATCTGTAATTTACAAGAAATATGCAAAAATTGGCAATAACAGCTACAGCCCTGACCTTCAAAACACATGTAAGTAGGTGGTATTTGCGGAGTAAATAATTAGTAAAAAAACTACATATTTTTTTCCATTCATTTACCGACTTATCAAGAATTTGCCACACCATTCGCGCTTTTTGAAAGAAACAATGTTTTTTTTTTAAATAGTCACCGCAGCTGACTGGCACGAGCGCTCGCACGAGCCATACGCATCCGTCTTAATTGTTGCCATGTCGAAAAAATATAAAAAACCACGGGATAAAAAGTGAATTTGGCAAGGAAGGTAAAAAGACAGGAAGAGGCGCGCTGCGGCCACTTCCGCGGTTTCCGTGCAGTGACTGTTTTAATGTGGATATTACTTTACTTAATGATTCCAATTCATAATTAATGTACATAATAGGTACGTATGAGATTTTTTATTCGAAGATGTCATGAAACATTTGATTTGAAACAAAGCTTATTTTTAATGTTTTAATGTTTATTTGGGCACAAACGGTACAATTTAACTTAAATCTAATAAATTTATATCTAACATTAAACAATAAAGATGCCACTGTTACTTAGTACATAAATGAAATTTGGGTGGATGGTGTTCTCAAAATTCATCCTTTACATCACAAAATTCACAACAACCAATCTAAATAGGAGGAATAAAGAGGAACGAAGATGAACATTGGACAAATAGGAATTAAGCTTAAGCTTAACTACTAATTAGGTCTACAATAGAACGTTTAAAATTGGGCGAGGAAACATTAAATATTTCTACTTCAGAAAATGAATCATTATAACTGTGGCAGGCTCTACTAATAAATGAATTACCTGCATAATTGGTTCGGGTAAACGGAACTCGGAATAAACAATTGGTACGACGACTATTAAATCGCGGAACTCTAAAACCTATTTCACCAAGAAGATAAGGGGAGTCAATAAAGCCACTAATCAATTTAAACAAATATAATTGGTCTTTCAATGTGCGTCGGTCCTCAAGGGAAACAAAACTTTTGTAATCAATTTTTTGCTGAGATCGGGATGCTTTATAATACAAATGTTTCAGAAGCTTGTTTTGAATCCTTTCCAGTGAATTTATGTGAACACTGTATCGGGGATTCCAAACAGTAGACAGGTACTCCAAAACAGGCCTAACTAAAGACTTAAAGAGAATTTCAATGGTTCTAACATTTTCGAACTCCCTACCAATTCTCAAGACAAAGCCTAAAATCCGGTAAGCCCTAACAGTTATATGGTACACATGATCCCGGAACGTTAATCCACTGTCAAGGTAAATTCCTAAGTCTTTTATGACATATTTTCTCTCCAATAATTTTCCATTTATGGAATAGTCATAAACATGTTTCTCCTTTTTTCGTGTAAAAGTGATGACATGACACTTAGTAACATTTAATTTTTTTTTTCCTATAATAAATGTTCAGCCGATCAGTGTCATCCTGTAAAGCCTTCAGCTGCCTTTTTGCTGTCTTCACCTGCCCGGATTACCTTAAAATTTTTCTTATCATCAGCATAGAGCAGGCAATTAGTGGAGGCAAAACAGTAGCTGACGTCATTAATAAATAAGTTAAAAAATAATGGCCCCAGGTGAGATCCTTGTGGTACACCGAAAGGTATTGGGGCAAATGAGGAACAATAACCCTTGATAGCCACAGCCTGACAACGATCCCTTAGATATGAAGTTACCCATCGCAGCAGATCGCCATGTGACCCGAAAGATTCCAACCTCTGAACAAGCAATTGGTGGGAAATTGTGTCGAATGCTTTGGAGTAATCAGTGTAAACAGCGTCCACCTGATACCCCTCATCCATTGCACTCAACACATGATCAACGAACTCACACAAATTAAATTCCGCGGATCTACGATCAACGAAACCATGCTGCTCAGGTATAATTACAGGTCTTAAAACCGGGAAGACAGTGTCATAGACGATTTTTTCAAAAAGTTTTGTCAGACAACCGAGCTTTGAAATAGGCCTATAACTTTTGATATTGTGCCTGTCACCACTCTTAAATATCGGTGTCACAAATGAGCATTTCCATATCTTAGGCATTACTCCTGTCCTTAAAGAGATACTAAAAAGAACAGAAACCGGAACAGCCAGACCAGCACGACACTGTCTCCATAAGATAGGCGGAATCCCATCAGGGCCAGCACTCTTCTTAACATCCAGTGATTTCAAGTAGCGACATACCAAATTTGGTGTTATATCAACTGAATTAAGATTAATTAAGGAGCTGCTCACCTCAGCCGAGACTCCAGACTGGGAATCAGATTCCGCGCTGGAGTGAGATTGAAATACCGATTGAAAATACTCATTGAAGAGATCACAAATACGGACACCATCAGATACCGTTGCGCCCTCGAGATACATTGAGTCCGGTACAGTATCTACATTCCTTTTTGATTTGACGAATTGCCAGAAATAGCTGCTGCTACTCTTAATTTTTGCCTCAGCATATTTTACATAATCCCTGTAACATGTCTCCTGTACCAGCTTCTGCCTTCCGCGTATCAACAAATCTGTCGTAATCATCTAAGCGATCATAAGTCTTCCATTTACTATGAAATTACAATTTCTCAGATATAATCTTTATTAAAGCTTTAGAATACCAGGGGGGGTATCGACCATTATCATAAATAATTTTTGAGGGAACATGGTCATCAATAAGTTTATTAAGAATATCATAAAAACGTTGTACCGAGACATCAATGTCGCTATAATCGAAAACATCCTCCCAGTTCACGCCACAAAGGGCAGAGACAATTGCCTCGCTGTCGGCAGCTTGGAATAAGCGAACAGAGCGCGGAGGGGGGCGCAGCAGATTTATAGAAATATTTTTCATTTTAATTACAAGTGGTGGGTGATGAGCGTCCACGCCGATCAGAGGAACTGACGCTTCGGAGACGCAACATGGCAGATTGGCCAAAACGAGATCCAGAAATCTACCGTTACGATTACATACAAGATTATACTGTCGCAGACTATTAAAAGACAGAAAAGCCTGCAAGGAGTCAACAAGAGGCACATTAGTATTCCCTGTGAGTTCAGCGTATAATGTACAAGGCAAAGCGGACCAATCAGCGTGGCCAATATTAAATTCACCAATAATTGCAAATTTATCACCAGGGTTGTCCATAAATATTTTAGATGCTGATTCAAAGAATTCTAACTCAGTATCAACTAACATTGGGCAAGGAGGAAAGTAGCAGCAGAACAGTCGACAACGAATCCGACGGGAGCCACTCTGTACAAAGAAGGAGAGCGTCAACAAGTCAGCTGTAGCATTAACTGACGGAAGGCAAGCAACATCCGATACAGTTAGCCCATTCTTTACGGCAATAAGAACACCCCCACCCATTGTATCGCCACGAGAAGAGTAATTGCGATCACACGTATACACGTTGTACTTAGAATCAAACAACTCACTATCCAATATTCCAGAAGCCATGTTTCACTCAAACATACAAGGCCATAGTCAGCATTTATTATATTATTGTAAAACAAATCAGTCTTGGTCTGAAGACCGCGCACATTTTGATAATAAACAGAAAGTTCACTAACCATTATCACTCCAAAATATATACACTTTATTTATTTTTATATTGAACTATTAAGAGGCTAAAATAAATAAATATATCACAACAATAATCACTTGAACTAAGTATGTACATTAAAGTCGTCCTTATTTGATCCTTTTTAAATCATCCTTTGATGCTATATTAATAACCGGACTAGTGTCAGTTTTGCGCACAAAAATACTGCAGTTTTTTACCCAAGATTTTAATGAAGATGGGCTAATTAAGATGGCTGGGCTGTTACTTATTAAAAAAACAAAACGAAAATTAACATCTACAAAACGTACCTAAGTTTAAAGCATTTTCTTTGCAATGTCGTTTATCTGCAATTTATTTATTAAGCAGATCGCAGTTCTAGTCATACCTATATGTACCAGTTTAGTACCAGTTTACATAATTATCCGTGCTCAACTCCCTTGGGTTTTAATGGCAAAATGTTTATAAAAATACAATAATGATTTTATTGCGTATCCATATTAGTCTTGCCAAGCCGTAGAGCGAGGACCAACTTTTTTCTTAATTTGATCAGCAATTGTTGGGCCATAATGCCTCTTAAAAAAAAAGGGAAATTAAAGAAAAAACGACGCGTGCTCAACTCTCGTTTTTTACGGAAATAAACCATTAGAATGGTTTTTTTTTTACAGTTTTCGTGTAGATGTGTAATTAATTTTGCGCAGCATGTGGTTGATAGATGTGTGCAGATGCTGGCCGGTTTGCTTGTAGAGAAAGTACCTAAAAGAAAAAAAGCTTGTATATCTTGATTTGTGATTATGTTCGTTAGCGGACAAGATTGAACATAATTATTTTCTTTCTATCTAAAATCTATACAGTAGAGTGCCTAATATGTATCTCGAATTTTATATACATATACTAGCGACCCGCCCCGGCTTCGCACGGGTGCAATGCTGATACTAAATACACTACAGAAAAACTGTGAACGTTGTATATAAAAACATAGCGGCCCGCTCCGGCTTCGCACGAGTATAAAATATGTAGCCTATGTGATTAAAATCGATTCAGTAGTTTTGATTTATTCATTACTGCCCGTGGCCCGCACGCGTTAAATTTGGAGTAATTGGTTAAGGATTAATGCTGTATTGGTTAAAATCGCTTCGAAAATTAGCCATTATTTGTCGTAAAAAGTAAATGACAAAAAAAAGTTATTGTGGGTTATCCATAAGAGATAGACATATACCATCAAGGACTTTTCTGTAGACCTTTTCAATGTGTACAATACTTAGTACATTATTTTGATAAAACTCGTAGGGTTCAGCCTGCGTTTGCAATGTAAGCGGAAAAAATGTAATTATTTACGACATCACATTAGAAACCTCAAAAATAACAGTACTTCTCCACTATTTAATGGATGTTATTACACATATAAACCTTCCTCTTGAATCACTCTATCTATTAAAAAAAACCGCATCAAAATCCGTTGCGTAGTTTCAAAGGTTTAAGCATACAAAGGGACATAGGGACAGAGAAAGCGACTTTGTTTTATACTATGTAGTGATGATGATAGTGAAGTGATGAAGTACAGCCCAGCAATCCAATGTCGTAACAACAATCCGAAAAAGCCTGGTTTTTAGTAGTCCCGCATCAGTAAGAGTGTATCACAAAATCACAAACTACAAAGACTGTCGAACATGATCTATGAGAATATTAATATAGCAAGCTAAATTACATTAAAACAACTGACTAACGCCCAAGGATCGCGGCGGAAACACGGCACATGCCGCGGATAAAAAAAAGATAAAATTGTCGATGGCAAACCATAGGTCTATTCAGCCATTTTTTGTCCGTGCACTTTTTAGCGATTTTTTGCACGATCTGCATATACCTTGTTTTTTTAGTGACCAGATGGCGTATGCATATGACATTTTTTTGTCCGTAGTGCGATTTTTAGTAGTTTATCTCAACTTTTTTGAAGGCAGATGTTTATCGTTGCCTACTGCTGAGCTCTAATTGTGGTTTTAAAACACTTGTAGCTGTCCGAAACAGTGAACCGTGCCGTGAGTTTCTCACTTTTATGATAAAATGTTCTTGATACAAGATTGTCAAACACATGTAATTGTTACTCTATTCAGTTCACTTTAAACGTTAGTACAAAGGGATCATTTGTTATCGTGTTAAGATACATTGTTCACAGTTTATTTGTTCGTCATTTTTTACACTCACGATCACTTTCCGTGCTGAATTTCACCGGTACTTATCGAGTTAGTATGTTCTTTCACGTTTAATATTCGCTTTTCCTATTTTTACATTAATTAATTACACAGAGACAAGCGGTAACTACCCCCACAATACGAATCAATGGATGTTTGGATATCCCGGAAAACCGATAGCTAACCTAACAACATATTGTGCTATTGGCTGATTTTGGAAATTACACCTTTCTCATTACCCCTCATTAGACAAAATTTCACCCCATTCGGGGTAATTACCCCTTCGGAACCTAAGCACTAGGTCAACCGGGTCGCATTAGTCGCGTGCGCCCCAACATTTAAGTAACGATTACACCCAATCGCCACTTAACTTTTAACTTAACCGACCGTTTAGTTCCAGCCAATCAGACGGATTTCGCGGAAACATTAGTTGGGTATCATGCGTTTAATAAAATAAAATATAATTGCTATTCAAAAACAAATAATTCGTGGGCCCGCGGCGAAGGGCACAATCAAAAGGTTTTCGATTTGAATAAATCAATCCTTATAGAAATGCATCCTTATACAGGAGATGTTGGCTTTGACAGGAGCCTGAGACTTTAAGTCACTAACTAATAAAACAATGTCCCACTCCGCTTCAATCTGTCTGTCTGAACTAAAAACAATTACTTTGCTCACCCGCGATCACTTGCTTTGCGGTGTGGTCGCGGGTGAGCAAAGTAATTGTTTTTAGTTCATAAAAAGGACCTCCGCAAAGTAACGCCTGATTAAATAAATTGTCTGTCTGAACGCAATAGACTAAAAAACTACCAAACGGACATTGAAGCGGTTTTCACCAATAGATACGTATAGTTTAGTACATTCTAGGTAATAAAATTTATAAATGGCGGAGACAACAGTGCGAAGTGGGGGCGGGTGGCCAGTGAACTACTTATAAGTAGATAACTGAAGCCTGAAACAATAAATCCCATTGCCGGGCAAACTTCTCTTTTACTGAGTATAGGCAAGGATCTTGGCACCCAAGTAGGCCGCATAATTTCTTTACCCCGAACTAAGTATCAACTGGTTATCCTAGAACGTAATGATGATGAGCGTATGCTCCCCCCTCATCCCCTTAATAATTCACCCCTTCCTTCCTTTCCTGCTACTTATGACATAAGTATCACACGTTACTGATGCAGCTTCAGGATCTCCAGACGTGGAGCGAGCAAGAGTAGGTCTGACCAAAACAGCACACCAAGAAAGCTGAACATTCAGCTCGCGCATGTGTGTCTAATGTGTGTGTATTCATGTTCATTGATTAGCGAAGGTAGAAGGGCACACTAACACTTTCCCGCTAATGTCTGAAACACGAAGAAAAGTAACAATGTAGAGTTATGGATACAGCCTTAGAAAAAGTGCGTTTGTGGGCACAAAGTCCCAAAGCCAGCGGCCATGCGCTCTCTCGTCTCTCTCCACCCTGTATCCTGCACTTTTTCGTAGCATTTTAGAGGTCGACTTTTTGAAGAGTTTTTTCTGCAGATCGAGTCCAATTATGCACATTTTTGCCTTCGCGGTCCGTTTGACGCTCGCCTCATACTTAGCTTTGGATTCCATCAAATAAAAATCGGGAGAAACCCTTTTTGTCGAAG
Source organism: Clepsis dumicolana (assembly GCA_963691665.1). Taxonomy (NCBI): domain Eukaryota; kingdom Metazoa; phylum Arthropoda; class Insecta; order Lepidoptera; family Tortricidae; genus Clepsis; species Clepsis dumicolana. Next base: position 24,811,841 of record OY829506.1, on the reverse strand, counting down.
TTTTTGTCGGGATATTGATGAGAGCTCCAGATTTTGAAGGAATTTCTCGGAGTCTGCCTTTTGTACGGAGGTATGCGGCGGTCTGCAGTGGCGGAGTGGTGTCTATGAAAATCGTCGGATGTTGGGAATAGCGGGTAGTCTGAGGAATTACTCCTGTAATCTTATCATTACTCAGATAGAAGAAATGCCTGTCGCGAATCGATAATGCTTCGGTCATCAATAAATCATTACCAAATGATCGCTTTTAACATGAAACTACTGCAATCTTTCTTCCTCCGGGAGCGCACGACTCGGCAGCAGGCTCTGCTAGCGCGTATATCTGGCTAAATTCGACTTACTCGTAAATACGTGAGCGATCCGTCTATTTCACTACTTAATGATCTGTTAAAGACTGTGGTATGATACAGAAATCATATCGTTAATAGAATTCAAGCTTGAATTTGTATTAATTTATAACCCCATGACTCTACCCTAAGGCTGGCACTTCACTTGGCCGTACTTGATAAATAATATTCGTGTCACCTCTCTTTCGTTTTTCACCTGAATAAAAGAGGTGGAATGACAAGCATACTACCAAGAGAAGGCCAGCTTGACCAGTTATCAAAAAAAATCGCAGTCGAACTCAAAACTCCGTAATCTTGTTAATCCAAAAGGCCTATTTAAACAAAATGCACACTGTCCCACTTGCAATGCACACAATCCTGTCACAATACAGTCAGTCACCTGACAAAACAAGTCCACTACAGGTGACATCGCACCTGACTTGACCATCTGACCATCTGACCGCACGCTACTGTGGCATAATTAACAATTGCCCTAGACCATAATGAAGACACTCTACGAAAAATTAAAAAAAGAACCCCCGTCTCTCTCGCCTCGTCTCTCCCGTCAATGCGAAGTAACCTGTGGTTAGATAAAGACCGGTAGTGTACTTACTTAGTTTTTTTGATTAAAATTTATTTGAAAATAGAATTGTTTGCTTTTAATAATTACTCTCGCGAGGTGGTCAGTCTATTAATCATATTGACCATAAAGGCTGATTTTTGATAGAAATAAAATAAATAGACGGCCGAATAGCCTAGTGGTTAGAGGCCCTGACTATGAAGCTTGAGGTCCCGGGTTCAAATCCCGGTCGGAGCAGATGTTTGTATGATGAATATGAATGTTTGTTCTCGGGTCTTGGGTGTTTAATATGTATATAAGTAAGTATTTATATATATAAGTATGTTTATCCGTTGTATAGTACCCATAGTACAGGCTTTGCCTAGTTTGGGACTAGGTCAATTGGTGTTAAATTGTCCCATGACATTTATTTATTTATTTATATGTCAGTATACGTGGTGTCTAGCTAATATATCTATTTTAAATAAGCCAGACGGTATTTATTTAATGTGGATGTGACATACAACTTTCGATGAGGCATTATACAGAAAAAGTGTAACACAAAATGAGGACAAATGAGTGAACACTGTCTCCTGATCCCGATTTCGTAGAATACTTAAGTTTTATACGCACGTGGTAGGATTAAGACGAACCAGCTAACAACAACTAAGTAGATTTATAAACTAATCGTTCTAAGTTTAAACAAGCATGAAAGTTAGTGGTAAGCAATTATTTACGTTGCAGCTTGGCAATAAAATATGTAGTTGGTAGCAATGCAAGAAGACAGTCATTAGCTTTAAAGACCTTATTTTCTAGCAGAAACCGGAACTTCGGAACCGTAAAAAAACGTCTTTCTTTGGCTACCGTTTCTCGTAAGTCCTGGATCCCGGAGAGCTCGAGATTAAGCTTGAACATCAACAGTGCTCTCAGTTTTCTTGATTTAACTTATGGTTAAAGCTGAAACAGTTTCAAAATCAAAAACCATAGAATGCCTACTTTACTGTTGTCACAGATATTTTATGTGCAAAGGGATTTGGATTTCAATATTTGCTTCAGTAAACGCATTATTGTATTTAACCAGCGTTTTGCTACGAAGGGATGTAGGATTGTATAAAAGGGTTTATTATGCACCCTACGGCATAAACGGCTTGTGGCCGTTGACAAACAAACAGAGCCTTTTATCTGTCAATGTCATGTCAATAATTGATCAGTTAGTTAAGTTGAAAATCCCTGACATTTTCATTTCAGAGATCAATATCTCAAAAATGGCAGAACTGATTTTTATGAAACTTAACTAGACACCAGGGTTAGAAAAGCTGCTTTCAAATAAAGAAAATCATCCCAATAGGACCATCCGTTTAAAAGCCACGGTGCCACAGACAGACACACACACATAGCGGTCAAACTTATAAATAACACTCCTTTTGTTGCGGCGGGGGTTACAACTCTTCCCGCGAAAACACTAGTGAGATAGAGCTACGTCTATTTGACAAATGTAAGTGTTCATGCAGAACCTCCCCTACACTTTAAATTTAATTAGACGGCATCACATGGATATCTGCAATATCCTCATTAATCTCTCTCTTGTTGCAGACTTAAATACTTGGGAAAGGAGTGCGGAAAATGTAGTAGGTGGTTAAGTAATACTCTAAGTTTTACCTTAGCGTTAGACCTGTGATTGTTAACTCACGTTATGTGATTGTTGCTTATATGATATATTTTAGCTATAATGGCCCCTTAATGGAACTATATATTGATCTCTAAGTGACAATTGGTAACAGTTGACAATTGGTAACAATTGGTAGCACAAATCTTTGTCCTTTATCCGTAAATTGAAGTATTTCATGGCACACAGGCCCTTGATTGAACTATCAAAATTTCGATTTCAAATTAAAGTTATCTAAAAAATTAGAAAGGTGTTCCTTGAATTATTGTCAAAAGTGAAACCGAGCAATTATAATTTCAGAGACACCGTGAAAGCACCCTTTAAGGGTTGTAAGAGCACACATGCTCAAATAAAAAGGTTTTTATCGCATCAGGCACAATGCCTAAGTGCCTTCGACTCGTGGCAATTTTTTTTAACACGGAAGACAGGCGAAAGCAAATATGCCTTGCAACCTCAGAAAAGTGACGTAAGCTAAAAATGAAAAATTAGTCAAGTTTATGTCTAAGAGGGTTCAATTTTAAGTTGAAAATAAAGTGCAGTTTATTTTGAGTTGTGTCGTTGTGATACAAGAGTTTATGTTATCAGTTAACAAAAGGCACACTCCACACTCAAGAAGGTATCGTATTTCTTAACAAAAAAGACAGCACATGCCGAAATCTGATTACACCATATTTGATCAAAAGGGTTGCCATTTGCCAAACATTGCGAAAAAAAACGAAAAAAACTAAACCCGCGCGTTTCTGCACCCGCGCTTTTTTAGCCATTTCGTTTTGGCAGATGTCCACGAATCCAAATTGTGAAAGGGTTCAATAGTTTTAAATAAAAAATGGCGAAGGCATCTGTAAACAACGGTCGGTTATGGATTGGCTGTCAAATTCGCTATTTGTGATAGTAATTTATCGGGATCATTAATTTAAAGCGTTAAATGGATTTTTTGTTAATTTAAAACTTTTTTAATAGCTGAAGAGAATGCACGGTACATGTGGCGTTGGGAAATTGCATTTTTATCCCTAATCGCTTGGGTACATAAAAAATACATAACAAGTAGGTAAAAGGTGCAAATTATTGATACCAGATCATTGCGCTGGCTTAATAACGATAACAATAGGTAGATATAAAAGCTCTATTCAGCACTAACAGTTATCGTCTAAGCCGGCGAAATACCATACCTAAATACACTGAAAAATTATAAAGAACATTAAATCGGGAAAACAATCAGTAAATGGGTCCTGCCGAAAAACAGCGCTGCGGCTCGCTGCAATGTTATGCTGAGGGGGCCCATTACACATTATTCGGCATTCTTCTTAATTTTTAATAGTTATTCAGTTTGTGCTTTTGTTTTATTTCAAATGCACTGCTTTTTTTGTGTGTGTCGAATTTGTGTAATTAAATATCTCTCTCTCTCTCATATAGCTCCTGAGAATCACCTTCCCTTAAATGCGCCTGGAGTGAAGTCAGTCACTTGTAGGGGAAGCGAGACGCACAAATACTAACGGGAATGTGGGAGTAGGACCCTGATACCCCCTCCCACCCCACGGCCTAAATAACTTTTGAGAGGCATTTAAGTTTGAAGCGAATTGTACTTTATGAACTAAAAACAATTACTTTGCTCACCCGCGACCACTAATAACAAATAGTTATATCTTGCTTTGTTAAAAATAAACAATTATTGTTTATGGTAGCGTAACTTTTTAACAGTCTACGGCGGAGGGTTAAGCCCTAAAATGGTCTGTCGCCACCGTCCCATTGCTATTCGGCCGTGCCCGATGCTCCCAGCTTGATTTAATTAAGGCTTTAAACCTAAACGCAGCCAGCCCGGTGGAACTGTTTTCAGGGATAGAAGTTAAAGAGTTAACTATTTTTAACATAAAACACGAACATAACTTATATAACATAACACAAAGCCATAAGCTAAATATAATACAATATTTGATTCAACTGAGACTGTAACATTCAATAAATTGGGAGAAAAAATACAAAAAGATACTCCTACTGAGATCATGACTGTAACATTCGTCAAATATTTAGTGCGTTCAATGATCAAATCATCTCTACGTGAACTGAATCAAGCAGTTTTTAGAGTTTTTATGTAGAGTCGAGGAAATTAATTCCTGACCCACCTCAGAACATTTTCATAGTAAACGTCATAACGATTTTCCTTGTCAAGCAATGCGATGTCTCTATGACTTTTACTGCGAAAAGGTTCCACGGTGGGTCAGGAATTAATTTTCTCGACTGTACCTACCTGCGCTTTCATCTCTACATTAACCATCGACTGATCTCGTTATCCAAATTAGAAAAATCAAAACCACCCGTTGACATCTGCTATAGGTACCTAACTAGATATATGCGGGCGGCCCTGTGGCGTGCGTGAGATGTGTCTGCTTTTTCACGACCAAAACTGACTACTTCGGCCACACTTGAGCATGTCAACAAGGCTCCAATGATACGCAGAAGCTGTCCCCGTAGCCGCATTTTGCATGGATGGCATCATCAGGGTCCGTATCTACAGAGTGAAGCAGTTCAAATGGGGCAGGAGCTGCCCTGAATTTGGCCCCACTTCGGTGACGAATATTTGGGGGGGTATTTGTCCACCGGGTTCCAGGCTCTCATGCCTCCTCCGAGTCATCATGACAATAATTAAATGTAACGTGGACAATAAATAAAAACCTTAAACTAAATAAAAACTATGATTACCTGTTAAAAAAGTATATCTTAATAAATAAAATTTAAATAAATGTAGAAAAGAGCTCCCCCGAGGCATGGTCTCAAAGATGCTGGCAGAATTTCCTCACTGTATCGCGATGCTGATAATTAAAAAAATTCTAACTAACATCAGTTCCATCGGTCCTAAAGACGTGTCCTTCATAAATACTACAGTGATCAAAAACTCTGTACGTTCGGTCACTCCGCCAGAATCCACGGACCCTTGCTTCAACAACTCTCAACTAAATTTCAAAGCCAATTAAGTATTTGTACGTGTTTTCAGGGCTCTGTAATTCCTGGTCGTTCCTTACTATGGTATGTTCCGTAAAGTTTATCCTTTCCATGTATGGAGATGAAAGGGAAGCCCTGGATTTCCAGGATAAAAGTTTTTTCCATCGTTTGTGTCATATCGCAAGACAAAGATGTCTGTTTATTTTTTATATCGTTTAGTAATCGGTTTATTGGAATGATTTGAAGATTTGTGTTTCATGTGCGATGCGCGTCGCTCCAGAAAACTTGAGGCATTTTTATGAGTCATAAGTCGTGTGTCATGCCAATTTGTAGGTCGTTTTTGATGTTCCGATGTTAGTCTAAAGTCCGAACTCTCTTGTATCGATATGAATCAAATACGTATGCATTTGAAGATACACTGTGATTATAATTTATTTACATATTTACCTTACCACTTTAGTACAGAGGCACTTTTAAGTGCCACGCAAGTGCCACAAAAATAGTGCTAGCGCTATTTCTAGAACTGGTTAATAGCTAATAGTTATAGCGCCTTTAAGAGCGAACGAAAAAGTGACTGCATATATATTTATGTAGGCTTTATTCGTAAAGCATACAAGCCTTTAATAGTCGAATCTCCTTAGTTTTTTATTAATTCGGTTAAAAATAAGCACCGGCGTCGAAACGCCGCACAAAACTTCAGCAAATATGACAAAAAACGCCCGAAGGCGCATTTCGAGTCCGTCGCATAATTTTTGCCTTCAAAAAAGCTAAGTTTTTGCGTCCAAAAACAAAACCTTACATTTTTTAAGTGACAGCAGTATGTTTCTTGTAAATTAACCTATTGTTTTAATTCATTACGGCCAGAAAATTCGGAGTGATCGCATCAGACCATCCAAAAATGTATGTGAGGATCGCGGCATCCCGGCGGATGCCTTATATAGGGTGGCTTAGGTCAAATGGGTCGGTGGGGTAACGCCTTTAGGGAATTCGCGAGCGATCGAAGGATGAATTCTGTGGCGTCGTGAACATGTGACGCGCTCTGCTGTTTTGTGACAGTGCGGAGGATTTTAGTTTAGAGACTTCAGATATTAAGACTTATCGGTTGATAGTAAAGTCGGCCTTGCGTATACGTCGAAGTTCTGACGAACTTCTAATGTAATTTTTGACACAACAAAACGTTTCGATCGCGTTTGCGTTAATGTCTCAATTACCCTGGGCAAATCGGCAGCGTCTCTAGCAGCACGTATAGTCAACATACTATTCTCATAGTATTTCACACGTTAACGCGAAATGCGATCCAAAAGTTTCTTGTGACGTGAAATTTACACTAAGGGTTCAGTTCATTGATCAAAGCATCGACAAAACTGTAACTAGGCCATTGTTTTTCACTTTGTACTTTTAAAAAACATCATAAACTTTTCAAGATTTCTGTAAAACAAATGTAAGCTACCCATACTATATCTATATATCTATGAACCTACCTAACTCAAGTTTTTATTTATGCTATCTCTACTACAACAATAAACTTGAACAATCAGGCCTGACGTTATGACAGTTACCATTGACTTGTCTGAGGCCGTTTCCTTATTCATGTACAGTCGGTAATAAAATACAAGACTAAAAAACAAGATTATGAACAAAATACAATTTAGCCATAGAATTTGGTTTTCATGACAGCCTCTCCTCTCATTTTGACTTCTCTGTATTATCTTAAATTGTACTAACCTGAGTTAGACGCTAACCCTGGATTAACGGAAAGTCGATATAAATAAGTCATGTTAACCCTTTAGGGTTAGTGTGCCTGCGTTTTTTTTGTCTCGTTTAGTGTAATGTATAAAGTCATTAGTGTATTTTTAATTGTATTTTCTAAAAGTTATATGTAATATCTTTTTGGATTGAACTACTTAAATATATTACTTTCTTTTCTAGAATACAACTTGCGTCACTAAATATCCATTTAAAAGATTCTATACCGACAAAGATTGCGTCTCGTTGTCGTCAAATATTCATTTTTTATGCGCTGCTAGCAAGTTCTTCAATACTTTACATACATATACTTACGCCTTGTATATTCCATTATTTATATGGATTATGATCGTTTGTTACCTACATAAATTTTCACCTCGCACGTCAGATGTTTGAAGTAATTTTTTTGCGGAATAAACAAATTTGTTGAAAAAAAAACTACTATCTGCTGTTACATCATAGTGTTGTCTTGTTACCTACGGTTGGTACAGTCGAACTATGGCGTCCCATGTGGAACCTTCACCAAATAAATGCCATAACTTTAACATGCGTGCGTACCAAAGTCATCTAACGAAGCAATTATGTCAGTTCATTGTTACATAAGCGGTGTAAACGAAGGCAAGTCAAAAATCGAGTGAGGTCTATCTGCCATTCTCCACCAATGAGGGCCTTATTACACTTGTAATTTGCGGGCAAGTTGAAAGCGAGGCGAGCGCGCAGCGAGTTTGCTGCGAGCGCGTCACGATTTCGTCCATCCAAGCCACTGCAGAAGCCACGAAGAAGCTAAACACCTACGCATTACCGACAGCGAACGTGTTCACAGCTAGCGCCACTGTTCACACAAGCCGGATAAGTTAAATAAGTACTTAAATACCCTCGTTAATGACTTAATAAATTACTGCATATAATTGTACACTCGTTTGATTCACGAGCGCCAGCCCTAACTGAATAAATTCCAAATGTCACGGCCAAAATCAGTAAAATGTATGTTTTACGAGCAGATAATGATCGTTATTAAGATTTCCAAGCATTTTACGTACGCTTAATCATACGATACGAATGCAGGTGTAAGACTGTCTTGCACTTTACCTCAAAAATGTTGATGTTTTGCGTCTCTTGTCCAACAGCCGCAAGTAACACAGCCGGTGTAATTACGGGCAACAAGAGGCATTTCATCTTCGCACTCTAGGTTGGGAACTCATTTGCAAACCCCCCGGGGTTGTGGGTGTCTATGGGGCAGTGGTGATCACTTACCGTCAGGTGACCCACTTGCTCGCTTGCCTTCCTTGTCGTATAAAAAAAAAGTTAGGGTATCGCGTACTAAAAGATGCTTATAAAATAAAATAAAATAAATAGCCCTGACTGACTTACAAACACTCAGTCGTCTGAACCCTTGTACCTAGAAAGCTGAAATTTTGCATAGAGGTTCACTTTATAAGTGCGATAATTAACTTAATCTTGACATACATATGTATGATACAGATAAATCTCGTGACAAATTTTTCTATCATACAAATTTGTATAATGTAGGTAATAAATTGATGAATTGTCAAAATCTTTATCCTAACTCTATCCTATTGACGAAGCCTAGTTCTGATCTTCAGTTGTTTAATTTGTAATATTTTTTTGTGATTGGTTGTCTTTATTGATGAATTATTTTGTTCTTTTTAGAACACTTCAATAAAACTAGAAATTATTATGGTGGTATTTGTCAAATTGAGAGCAGGGCATGGCGTCCGCTAGACATAATGACGTTTTCTTTTGGACAAAAACAATGCCAACCGTCACACTGTACGTGTATTGTGATTTGTATGCTCTCGTCAAGCGTACGCCAGGTCACACCGGTAGTGTGACAAAGGCCTAACGCTACCATTTCAATCGCCCTTAACCTGGTGTTGATTAAAATCCACCACAGACATAAAATAAGGAAGTTATAGCTTCGCGTTATCTTACTTCGCTCATTTAGTTGTACCATATTTCACGGGCTTACATGAAAACGGATTGAATTCTATAGCAGTATGTAAAACAGTACCGTGGCAGACTGACTGACAGACAGACAAAGCACAGCCTAAACCACTGAAACTAAGTCTAGTGCACATTTACCTTGATTACGTAGGTATCATAGAGATGAATTTCGAAATTCCCACGGGATAACGAACTCGAATTAGCTTGTTTTTAACCCGACTTCAAAAAAAGAGGAGGTTCTATTTAATGCTTCCACAATCGGAAATAAACAACAAGTAGGTATATGACCATTTTACAGTCAGTCGCGTCGCGTTATTAACATACTACTATGCGACATCTATTTTATAATTTGTAAAATCCAACAAACCTTGTCTAAATTTTTCAGTTTTCCTTAAAGCTTCTGCTTTAATACAATTACACCACAGCTGCAAAAACATATACACGAAAACATTTATACACGAACTCTACAGAGAGAGATATTGCGGCACAACACAGTAGACTTAACACACGTACATACTTTTGCTACTTTGTGTGGATATTTCTTCTCTAATTTGGCTTAAAACTTGTCACTGACAACACTACAAATCATTATAATAAGCAGATTGTAATTGTAACAAATATAATTGGCACAGGTGATCTTCTAATAGTTAGTTAAACGTTTACCATTACCTTTAAATGAAGCGAAAATCATTCTTATGCAGTTGAGATAGGCTCCATTTTGAGTGGGCTAAAAGATGGTGTACTTGAGAATGGCACATGTTACGGTAGGCGAGGCCAAGTCGTCGCAATTACTTGAGCACATGTTTTGAGGCACGCGTCTTGCCTAGGACAGGGGAGGACTGGAGTCGCTAAAAATAGATATGTCGTAAATTGCGATAGTTTTATCGCACAGTTAATCAATTGTTTTTTTTTCTCCTTGTTTGTAACGCTAAGTTTGATTGTGAGTAGTGGGCGAACGCCGTGACGTCACTGCCGGTGACAGTTTACGTGGATAGAGTCGTTCCAGGCAAGCATTCTTAATTCTACCGTTGAGGTGAACACACCTGCTCTAACGAATCTGTCGGTTCTTCTACTACCGAGAACCGATGTAATAAAAATTTCGAATTAAGAATTATACACTGTGAAACTAAATACCAGTCAAACTAAATACCACTCGAGCACCTAAGTCATGTTTCCTGCATCTTTGAACCCTCCTGACGACAAATATCTTATGGTCAAAATCATTAACTAATAAAAGCGTTTTTAGTGGCAGTAGGTACTTTATTATGTTGTGACAACGACTATACACATTTTTTTAGATGAAACTACCGTGAGACTCAATCATAGTGAATTAGTCCGAAAGATGTCGGGCTAAACTCAACTTATATACGTGAGGGATCCATTTATTTTCACTATGATTAGGTATACACAAAATTTTAATGTAGGCAGGCATTCCCAAGATGAATGTGATTTTTGTTATCTATACCTATAAAACAGTACCGTGATTGACTGACAGACAGCGCACAGCCTAAACCACTGGACCTAGAGACTTGAAATTTGGCAAACATATACCTTGATTATGCCAGAGGTGCACTAGGAAGGGATTTTTAGAAATTCAAACGGGATAGGGAACTAGCTTATTTTGAAATATTTAACGGGGGCAAAGCCGCGGGGCATAAGCTAGTTTAGGATAAGTATTTATTTATTGTTTTAGTTTACTTAACTAGCTATATGACGTTTCAGTTGAGATTATATTTAGACATTTTATTACCCAAATCGTGAATGGTTATGTAGTTAAATTTGAATATATGTATTTTATACAAGTGATATCTACTTAGTGATCGAAGTTTGACAGTAATTTATTATAATGCTATTATTTCGCTACTTATTTATTAGGTATATGTATACTAAATATAAATTTGAGCTATTTCTTCCCCATAATAAACTTTACCTACATCAAATTTCAGGGTCGTATTCTTAAAAAGGGGCCAAAGTTTTTACTTCGCGTATCCATGTAATATAGATAAGTTTAAAAATATTCTCAGGCCTGTAACAAAAACAGACGAATTTACCTGTATTAAATTATCATACGGCTCGGATATTTAAATAATGAGTACCCAACTAGTATAATATGGAAATTTGCAATACCTATACATAAATCGAATCCTTTAACAGAATTTCGTGGTTAGCCGACTGCATGTAGTAAAAAAAAGAATCATGTATCTGTATCATCAAATGTGTGTGTTGTGGCCACAGTAGTGCAATTTATACAATTTTATATCTGACTACTCCACAGACGTCCCTGTTCGCAGTTGTCTCGTCAAAATCAGTCTTACACCTGTACGTTCACCTGTAGTGCGCATTTTTCAGACGCTGCCAATCGCCTTTGTATAATGTGTAATCGGGAATAATGATACACTTCGGACATCCGATAGTCTATCAACGTTTTATCATTTATGCAACTGCTTTTAATAGTTTTAATGTTTCGTTTTTTTAACCCCCGACTAAAAAGAGGGGTGTTATAAGTTTGACATGTGTATCTGTGTATCTGTGTATCTGTGTATCTGTGTATCTGTGTATCTGTGTATCTGTGTATATGTGTATCTGTGTGTCTGTGTATCTGTGTATCTGTCTGTGGCATCGTAGCTCGTAAATGGATGGACGGATTTGGACGCGGCTTTTTTTAATCGAAAGCTAGTTTGATCGAGATGGTTCTTAGTTAAGTTTCTTAAAAATCGGTTATGCCGTTTTTGAGATATTAAACTTTTAAATGTCTCAAGTTCAGATCCCAGATGTGAGAGCCGGTTGATGTCTTCAGTATGACTAAGTTCGGAAATTCGTAATCCGGGAGCTCGTTGATATCTTGGACTTTTGTTGGTTTAAGTCAAATAATAAAATATATATTGTGAAGTGAATTATAATGTAAAAAACATGAAAAATTTAAATTTAAATTTAAAAAACCCCCGACGGAAAAAAAGGTGACAAAAAAATGAAAACTAAAAAAAGTAAAAAATAATGCCTGATATATTTTGCTAGTATGGATTAGTATGGATTAGTATGGATGGAAGTATGGATTAGCCCTTTCAGTTCAATATACCTAGCAAAATTTTTATCTAAGCGTTGTCGGTGTCGGGGGATCGCTAAAGTCAACAGCAAACTAAAGTATGCTGTTTTATAGAAAGAATAACTGTGGTTGACTTTAGCGATCCCCCGACACCGACGACGCTTAAATAAAAATTTTGCTAGGTATATTGAACTGAAAGGGTCAATCCATACTTCCATCCATACTAATCCATACTAGCAAAATATATCAGGCATTATTTTTTACTTTTTTTAGTTTTAATTTTTTTGTCAGTATTTTTTCCGTCGGGGGTTTTTAGTTAATGCTGTTTGGAATTAATTTGTGGCATTGACAATAAGACTAATGATCGATTGAACAGTAGCTGTATTAGCGAACCAATAAACAGAATTTAAAGAAAAACGACAAGAATAGTAAAAGGAACTAAAGACACACACCACTTATCTGACCCGATTGTCTAAACTGGTGGTCGATTTTTGAATCTCACTTGGTGACTAAATTCTCAAGTGTTCAGTTTTGTGACGAAATGTATGTGTTTGACATTGACCATCAGTTTTGTGAATGATTCACTGAAAACGCCCTGATATCACTATTTGCCAAAAGCCTTATTTTTGAATGTCATACGCGCTAAATTTCGATTCCGACATAGACAAGCATGTCTACATAGTAGATTGAGGTTAGCTGTCACTGCCAGTGGTCATGAAGTCACTCAGTGATCTCGTTTACGAGTGGTTGGGGGCATTCGTATTTGATATCATAGGCAAGAGAATTTTAGTCACCGGTGAGATAAAAAATACGACCTTTTAGAAATCAGTCAATTTAGTCACCGGATGAGATTCAAAAAACGAACGCCGCAACCAAATATCCATTTAGCGGCCACAATATTCACAAACAAAACTACGTCACCGAGTCAGGCGCTCTTAAGGTGTTGCGGTCAGTCATTTGTCGGTGTACTATCACTTTGTCGCCAGTCATTTAGCAAATTTTCGTTTCACAACCAACGATTGACAAATGCATCATTCCTAAAATTATCTTTACACAGCTACTGATTTCGCAAATAATTTATTTCATCGAATAATAACTTCACAAATTTTCATTCGTATCGTATTATTTCTCAAATAGGTTATTTTATAACGATATCAAATAGTCAACTAACGTATCAACGTTTGATATATTACTTTGTCACTGGTTTTATTTTATTTGAATAAAATACGTTACTTTTTAAAAGACTCAGCCCTTTTAAGGACGTTCGGGCGGACAGACAGACTTACTGACGGAGAGAATGAATAGGCTTTAGGTTTAGGTTAGGTTAGACTTACGTCAAGGCGCGAACACACCGTCCAGAAATTGGGGTTGAGTATAATATTTTTCAACACATTTGCTCGAAAATTTTAGAAGTCCGGCTTAGAAATCCAGTTCAGAAATCAATAAGCAAGGAGCAATAAACTTACGGAGTTCGAGTATACATTTCATACCTACCGCCCTGCATTTCGTTACGCAGAAAGTCATTTTTACGGAACAGTGTTTACCAATTCACGTTTTGCAAAATAACCGATTTTAAAAACGATTTATTTGTGAAATGAACATTTTTAAAATAATTTTCATATGTTTGTCAAGTGTCAAAGTTTCTCGGGTAATTATTTATAAAATGAGCATTTTTTGCAACAACATGTTTGTGAAATGAATAGTATATGAAACGTTGTTTCTGAAATGAACTTTTGTTAAACAAGTTTCGACAAAACATCAGTGAACCTAATTTGTCACTTCGACTTCGACGCTGATAAGGTCATAAGAATAAGAGTGATATTTGTGCCACTGTAGAACTTTAAAACAAAATCATTGCCTTTCTTTTCTAGCAGTTTTCTAGAAAAAAAGTGGCGTCCTCATTTTTACACCATCCTGTGACAGCATTGGCAACAGTCTAACAGCTGTCGCCAGTAAAATATTATAAAATACCAAAATTGGCAATAATAAAAATGTTTCGCGCAATCTCTCTCTGTGCTTCGCGCGCAAGTCGCGGTCCATGCAGAAGTAGAAGTGCCTCTTTTCCACGAAACAAACGAAACGCTTCGCTCCAAAGTACCAGGGCCGCAGAAATTCGGCGAGGTGTGTCAAATTTACACCCAATGCAATTTAAACTCTATATTCACAATACCAAAGTCTATATTAGCCTTGTAAGAAATTAACATCTGTTTAAGTGGCGTTTTGCGGTTATGCAAACTATTCTGTCTCTTATCAGTACCTGTTACGGATTAAATTGGAATGTTTGTAATCTGCACGGTGTGGTGTTGCGTGGCGGCGCTATACTCGGATTAAAGCCAGACTTAACGTAAGTCGAAGGTACTGGGGCCGCAGAAAGGCGAAGGAGTTCAGAGCGCGCTGCACAGATGGCGTTGACGAAGTAAAATTTGTGAAGCACGGAAACTTCCGCTCATTGCCGTAGGCAGCGCCACCGTCTGTGAAATCAAAGATACTTGGATTTGCCTTATCTTATCGCATAGCATAGGCACTGAGGGGCATTTGGTGCAAAAAAATTAATTTAGTTTAATTCTCAAAACCAGGTTTAAACCTTGTCTTACATTTTGAGGTCTTATTAACACTAAAATTGAGTTTATTTTTTTGCTGCAAGTGGACATAAAGTTGACTAGCCGCCTGTTTAACCACCCTCCAATAAATATATCTGACAGATATCTGTCATACCGTCTCTGTTTATTTTGTTATAACTAACAGACATCACATTTATTTGTTAGATATAGCTTATCTGAGGGTGGCGAAACAGGCCTTTCGTCTTCCGAAAAATGAATTTAATTTAGCCGTATTTTAATTTATGTAACAATAAACACTCTATGGTAAACGATCACTTTAATATTTTAAGCTGGTAACATTCACAAACCGTAACGTTTTAAAATCGTTACAGCTGGCCATTCGAAGTTGGACGGTTAATGTGTAAACAACTAACGAGTAACGTAAAATATAGTCTTGGATTGGTTTGTCTGTAATAAAGTGTAGTAATTACCAAGCAGTGTTTTGTTCGACGATTATCCTCTTCATCTCGCCTTACATATCAGAAGAGGGACGACAACAAAATATACTATTTTGCTACGCCCACTGGATTGACAAGGTACGATTTGATTTCACATTGTTGTTTATACAAAAAAAAAAAAAACTTCTTGAGTTTCACGAGAAAACTATTTATTTGTGTATGTGTACTAATGATACATTGCAATTGCTGCAATAGAACACTAAATGTGCAAGTGGTACCAGGTAAACAGACCTAATTATTGTTTTGTTGTTTCGTTCTTACTACTTGAAATTTGGTATGCAAGACATTCACACACTGGTTGGTAGTTTTGCCATTTTTTCTTACCTATGTAATATAAAATCAAGAAAACTACGGCTACCTGCAAAGTGACGAACATCTAAAATATACCTACACAAAAAGTGTTTTTGTTAAATTTGCGTCTGAATTACCAAAATAAAGTTAATTATAGATCACATACAGTACGATACCAAGATAAAACGCGTCAGTATCAGAAAATCTGCGAATCCGACGCGGATGAAAATAGATTACCTGGTTAATTCAATAAGGTTACTTCATTGCTGACTCACCCATGACCTTAGTAAAGTTATGTTGACCTGTCGAGAGGAAAATAAAGTCCAATGAAAGTAATTTTATGACATGATTAGCCTGAAAACAGATTAAAATAAAGATACATTCCATTTATTAAAGCGTGCGTATATTGAACAGCTTCATAGTGGTATAATTTTCGAGTTCCAGAAAATGGAAGGTGATGACGACTACGACATTGATCGACGACGCCGGCGAGAGACGCTGACTCCGCCACGTGACGTCGATTATTCTGATCTTCGAGAGAATGCTGATCAGCGCAGCAGTTGCCGGAGTCAGCGGAGAAGTAAACATCGTGGAAGCAGCCTGGCGAGGCGTAAGGGTGAGCGACGACACCGACAGAGTTCAAGCCGTAGCAAGCGTTCAAGTTATCGCCGTACACGTGATCATAGTAGTAGCTCACGGGAGCTCAGACGTAGTCGTAGCCGCAGCAGACACGCTAAACATCGGCATCATCGCAGTTACGAGCAGAGCCACGACCGAGGTAAAAATAGTCGTGATAGCCGCAGCCATAGTCGGAGAAGGGCTAAGAAACGTCATCGCAGTCATAGCAGCGATAGTTCAAGGGGGAGTTATGATTTATTAAAACGGATTCGATTTCTTGAGGAAGAATTACAAAAGGAACGTGGTTTAAGAAAGATAATCAGGGACAGCGAAGACACGTTAAAAGTTACTGAGTTAAAGGATGCTAATAAAGGGTCTCCTAAAGTTCAAAGCGCTGCACGAGAACATCGTAGTCGTAGCCCTTTACGCGAGAGAGATTCACATCGTGAGCACGAAAAGCCGCGGAGTGAAACAGCTGATTTTCTTGAACAATTTGTAAATATTTTTAAGGAAAAGGCAGGGTATCGTGAATCGTTTCATGGGTTGCATAACGTTATTCCCGAGTTTGATCCAATGGTCAAAGAACAGACCATTGATGTATGGATTAACAAAGTCGATGAGTGCGCAGATATTTATAGCTGGAACGATAAACAAACGGTTCACTATGCCCTGCCCAAATTGACTGGTCACGCTAAAACTTGGTACCAGGGGCTTCCTTCTATTAAGCATTCATGGTCAGAGTGGAAGCAATTACTAAAAGAGTCCTTTCCATCAACTGAAAGCTTTGCTGAACTGCTGACCGAAATGCTGAGTAGAAGGGCACGCCATGGAGATTCACTTGAATTATATTATTATACCAAGATTAACCTACTTAATACATGTAAGATCTTTGGTAGGGATGCGGTTGACTGTTTGATTTTTGGCGTCGAAGACAAAGGAGTCCGTTTAAGCGCTCAAGCAGGAAAACTTGAAAAGCCTGAGGAAGTTCTAGAATTTTTTAAATCCATAAAAACTCAGACTAGGGAAGGTACTGAATTTAAAAGGGATAATAATTTTAGGGATAAACGTCACTCTAATACTGGATCTGCTAATTCAAATTACGTATCGCGGAATAATGACATGACTAAAGCCCGACCCAGGACGGGTCCTATTGTCTGTTTTAATTGCAACGAATCGGGTCATCCGAGTTTTAAATGCCCAAAGCCCATAAATAAATGTTCTGAATGTAATTTCTTTGGTCATAGCTCTACTGATTGCACCAAGAAAACAAATAACATGAACAAAGAAAATAGTCAAAATAAAACTAAAAGCGTTCTAGAGGTCACATGTTCGGAAAATGAAAACGATAAGTATAAGATAATGATTAAAATGGACGGGAAATCAGTTATGTGTCAGGTTGATCTAGGTAGTCAAGCCACATTACTCCGTGAAAAGGATGCCGCTAGGTTAGGTATTGTCTGGCTAGCGGTAGATGGGCCAATGTTAAGAGGGTTAGGGAACGTACCGCATTTACCTAAGGGTAGATCTTTAGTAGCTATAGACGTACAAGGTATCCTAGAGACCAATGTTGAAGTATTCGTAGTGGACGATGAACTCATAAATGTACCTGTATTGTTAGGCCACAGTTTCACAGAAAGGCCTCATTTAAGGATTGTTAAAACGGCTACTGAACTACGCTTTGGAAGGGTTGCATCAAGCGATGAGTCCAAAATAGCTCTCTCTGCCACTGAAAACTTTGACTTAGGAGTAGGTCTACTGAAAACTATCGCGGTTAAGTCAAATCACGGTTATAGTGGAAACATTTACGTAGGAGGGTCTATTAGAGGTAATGCGGGAATGGAATACTATTTGCTGCCCGGAGAATACGAGATGGTCAACAGTGAGTGTCGTTTACTGGTACAAAGCGTAGGCCAACAAGTAGTACATTTTAAAGCGGGGTTCCTTGTTGTAAGAGCTGTGATAGTAAGACCTGGTAAAAGTATTTTTATGATCAATACACAACCCAGCGATTCCGGCTTAATAAGGTCGAATGTTGAATTTGGAAAACAGGTGACTGAAGCGGAAAAACAAAAGTGTTTCAACCTATTTAGCAAATATGAACATTGTTTTTCGAATGCGCTTCATGATTTAGGGTTTACAAATGTCACTGAGATGGAAATTCATCTGAACGACTCCACCCCAGTCGTCTATAGGCCCTACCGCTTGTCGCACTCTGAACGCCAGCACGTTAGGGGTATGGTTGAGCAGATGTTAGAAGCCGGGATAGTACGGGAGTCTCACTCACCATACGCGAGCCCCATTGTGTTGGTGCAAAAGAAGTCAGGCGAGAAGCGACTATGTGTCGACTACAGGGCCCTAAATAGTCGTACCAAAAGGGACCATTACCCTCTACCTCGGATTGAGGACCTTTTAGACCAATTATCGGGACACACATTATTTACAACGTTAGACCTAGCTTCAGGCTACCATCAAATTGCCATAGCTGAAGAATCTAAAGAAAAAACGGCTTTTGTCACTCCCGACGGCCAATTCGAATATAATCGAATGCCGTTCGGGCTGGCAAACGCCCCTGCCGTTTTTCAAAGGGTTATCCATAAGATTTTAAATAAAAGCAGGGTGCCGTATGTAATTATTTATATGGATGATATCCTCATCCCCTCTAAATCTTTTGAAGAAGGTTTGCAGCGCCTTGAAGAGGTTTTCAGTCTGTTGCGTGAGGGGGGCTTAACACTAAAAATGGAAAAGTGTCATTTTTTCCAGGAAAGTGTTCACTTTCTAGGGTTTGAAATTGATAAGACTGGTATACGGCCTGGAGATCAAAAAACACAGGCTGTCGCCAAATTCCCCACACCTCGTAATCAACACGATATACGAAGGTTTCTGGGTTTAGCTGGTTTTTTCAGGAGGTTTGTTAAGGGTTTTGCTCTCATAGCCAGGCCCCTAACGGACCTACTGAGAAAGGAAAACGGATGGATTTGGGGTGACACACAACAAAGAGCATTTGACTCATTGAAGCAGATGCTCACAGAAAGACCGGTTCTGGCCTTATATGACCACAACGCTGAAACGCAATTGCATACCGATGCCTCAAAGCTAGGACTAGCCGGAATTTTACTGCAAAGGAAGGGCTCTGATCCTTGGAGGCCTGTAGCTTACTACAGTCGCCAGACCAATCCGGACGAACAAAAGCTCCACTCATTTGAGCTTGAGACACTTGCAGTCATTAGCTCCTTAAGTAAGTTCCGTACATATCTATTGGGGATTAGATTCACTATTGTCTCTGACTGCAACGCTTTAAGGTCAACATTTACGAAAAGAGATTTGGTTCCACGAATCTCTAGGTGGTGGATCCAATTCTTAGAGTTTGACTGCAATGTTGAATATCGCCCGGGCGAAAGGATGGCTCACGTGGATGCTCTGAGTAGGGGGCCAGTTTCAACAGAGCCAGAGCCAATACACATACTCGACGTCCTCTCTATTGGCACGGACGACTGGATATCAACAGCACAATCATCTGATGACGAGACAAAACGTATAAAGGATATTTTAGAAGACCCTGAGACTCCTAAAATTGCGGCCTTTCATAAGGACTACCAAATGAAAAACGGTCGCGTTTATCGCGTAGTTGAAGACGGAGGTTTGAGATGGCTGGTTCCAAGAGGTGTTCGATGGCAACTCTTACGTGCCAACCACGACAATGTGGGTCATTTAGGATTTGAAAAGACCTTGCAACGGATCCGTTCCTTATTTTGGTTCCCTAAGATGCGCAAATTTGTCAGAAAATACGTATCTTCATGCCTCGAGTGTGCGCATCATAAAGGACCATCGGGTGCTAAGGAAGGTTTTCTACATCCTATTCCGAAGGTAGATATTCCGCTTCACACTGTGCACGCAGATCACCTTGGTCCATTCCCACGTAGTAAGCGTGGAAATACATACATTCTGGTGATTGTTGATGCATTCACCAAATATGTATATATTTCACCAGTTCGTAGCACGAAAACTAAAGCGAGCGTGAAGGTATTTAAAACGTTTTTCAGTTTGTTCGGAAACCCAACAAGGTTGATCACAGACAGGGGAACTAGTTTTACTAGTAAGAAATTTAAGGCGTTCATTCAGTCCATAGGGATTAAGCACATCCTAAATTCTGTAGCTACTCCACGCGCAAACGGCCAGGTCGAACGGTATAACCGGACAATCCTGGCCTCCCTAGGTGCTATGACACATGGAAAGGGCAGTGACACATGGGACACTTACATACCAGAGGTTCAATTAGGCCTCAATACGGCAATTCATAATGTCACGAAAAAAACACCTGCAGAACTTTTATTCGGGCGAAAGTCAAATAACCCTTCTCACGGCATACTAAACGAGATTGTAGAAGATGTTAACGATAATGCCAGTTATAATAGTCTTGATGAAATTAGGGCAGAGGCTTCAGAGCTTATAAAAGCGAATCAACAAGCGAATAAAGATAGATTTGACAAACATCGTAAAACGGCTACAGCATACAAAGAGGGAGACCTCGTTAGGGTTCAGCGTATGGTTGCAGGTGGTTCGGGGCAATCCAAAAAGTTGGAGCCAAGATTTCAAGGTCCCTATAGGATAGCTAAAGTCTTACCAAATGATCGATTTGTTATTGTAGACACTCCTCTGACACGAAGAGGGAAACCTTATAATAACGTAGTTTCCGTAGATAAGATATTCCCATGGATGAGTTTTAATGCCCCTAGTTGCACGTCCAGTGACGAAAGTGACATCAATGATTAAAATAACAAATGTGCTCTGAAGTAAATTGAATTACAATTTAACTTTTATGAAAGAGTAATTTAATTACTCATAATTTTTAATAATTTAGTTAATTAAATGATTACCTACTGAAATAAGAAAATGCGAAAGTTTAAGATTAGACTGATGATATTGTACTAATGATCTCAATTCTGTCGTTATTAACAATACTTAAAACTGTCTATGATGTTAAATAAGAATAAACGTAAATCCTTCATTTTGTTAATTATAATTATTGATAATTTAATTGTGAGAATGATGACGATTATAACGATAGCGATGATGATGATAATGATGATGATGATAATGACGATGATGATAATGATGGTAATGATGATGATAACACTGATGATGGTGACTGACTTTGATGATGATATTGAATGATGACGATGATAATGACAAGGATGATGATGGCGACGATTGTGAATGACTTTGATGATGATATTGAATGATGACGATGACGGTAACCGATTTTGATGATGATGATTATAGCGATGATAATGATGATACTGATATGATGGAGGGTGTTTCAGCATAGGGCAGGAGTGGCAACGATTCGCCGCCCATGAGTGTTGAACATCGCGGCCTCGCATTAGGTGGTGAAGGAAGTAGCCCCTTATGCTTGACTATAATTAAGTACCTATATATTAGTCTATATTCTTATGAAAAGAAATAAAAGAGAAAACGAAGGGACTCGTTTTGTGTCGGATGGCCGACTGTAACAATAAACACTCTATGGTAAACGATCACTTTAATATTTTAAGCTGGTAACATTCACAAACCGTAACGTTTTAAAATCGTTACAGCTGGCCATTCGAAGTTGGACGGTTAATGTGTAAACAACTAACGAGTAACGTAAAATATAGTCTTGGATTGGTTTGTCTGTAATAAAGTGTAGTAATTACCAAGCAGTGTTTTGTTCGACGATTATCCTCTTCATCTCGCCTTACATTTAATTCAGCCGTATTTTAATTTAATTCAGCCGTATTTTAATTTAATTCAGCCGTATTTTTGGTGGGACAGGTACCTACGTTTTCGGAATTTTTCTGTTTTCCAAAGTTCGACGGTTTTTTTAGTTCAATCTAAACCTCCTTGGTACGAATAACTAATTTAATCTTATTTATATTTTAATTAATCTGATTAGCCATTTTATCGTTCTATTCATTAATCAAATCAGACATACCTAGTTGTAAATAAAATAGTCAATTAGGACTAAATGCACCCGCAATTTAATGTGTCCTAACATTTATTTTATGATGATATTAATAGTAATTTACTTACCTCCGGAAATAGCCATTAAATTTGTATAACTCTTGAATCCCAAATTCCTTTATTCCTAGTCACGTCCTTTTCCTAAAAAACTAAAGTCTGCCCAAAAAATCATCTGCCACAGAAATATCGTTAATCATTCGACGCGTGCGCTGATAATCATCAGAGGTTCACGAGATCAGCGCGAAATTATTAACAAACAGACCGTTATAAATGATTTATAGACGATCAAGGTGTGACAAGACAAACTAAAACCTTTGTTTTTTTGGACGAATCCTGTTGCAATAAAAAACGAAAATTCTACTGGCACGATTAGAAACAATCGCTGTTATTGTTTAGATGATAAGAGCGACTTATGGGGAGGTATCAGAGCGCCTAGTGTAATCGCCGACCAGGCCAAGAAATACGTCTCGTTCGCGTTCGCGTTTAACAATTCTCACGCTATTTGACACTTTAACGCAAACGGGATCGAGACGTATTTTGTGCTTTTTGATTACACTGAGGGCACTGAGGGTCGAGCAGGACTTAACGAATGCTGCGTAACGTTACGGTTATCGTATCGAGATCGAGAAACGTCATACAAAATTTTAGTTCCAAATACGCTCACGGGCGGGCGCTGTTCCAAAACGCCATACAAAATCGACAACGTTTACTATTCGATTTTACGTGACGCAGTCGAGCAGTGCCCTAAGCACGACTTGTCGAATCCTGCGTCACGTAAAATCGAATAGTAAACTATAACGAGTTTGTATGACGTTTGGAACAGCGCCCGCCCGTGAGCGTATTTGGAACTAAAATTTAGTATGAGATTTCTCGACCTCGATACGATAACCGTAACGTAACGCAGGATTCGACAAGTCGTGCTTAGGGCATAGAGTGCTCGACCCTCCGTCCTCACCGCTCGCTAAGTATCCGCTGCGCGCCTTGGTTGTTGCGGCAGCGAGTTAGTCTTGCTCCCAAGAAATTTCCACCAATCATAAACCGGTAGCTTGTCTCTCATTGGTGGAGAATGACAGATAGACCCTAGTCGACATTAGCGATACTGGCGGATCATTGACTCGCGATAGCCCTCATTAACACCAATTGACCTCGTCCCAAACTAGGCAAAACCTGTATATGGGTACTAGACAACGGATAAACATACTTATAATAATAGACATCCAAGATTCGGGAACAAACATTGGTATTCATCATACAAATAAATGTCCCGACCGGGGATCGAGCCCGGGACCTCAAGCTTCATAGTCATCTTCTTTAACCACGAGGCTATACCTGAAATGAAATGAAATATTTTTATTGCGAGAATACAGGTCATAAGTTACATAGGTACATAACCAACACTGCGTTCTGCCTCATCGGCATGCAAATTTTTTAACAAATACTATATTAAGGTACAGATAAACTCAGCTTAGTAACTACATGAGATCAATTACCTAAGCATAGTACCTGTAACACCTTAGTACTTAAATCCATTAACCCAAGATCACCTAGCTGTAATAATGCAACTGTTAATTTCCATAGTACCTCATACACTGCGCCTGCGACGCTGCGCCACGCAAAAACCTAATTAGAAAACAAGATGCAATTCTCACGGGTCCCTCTACAATACACGTGAAACGCAAAAAATACCGTTATATATAATACACGGAAATGCGGTGAGGTGCTCTAAAAAAACTTTTTTTTTGTCACCAAATTCGTTACAAAAATAACCTGAACAACGGACAAAATTGGAATTAATTTCAACTTCATATGGTTACTACTGGAGTTCAGTCGTCGCCAGCGCTACCGCGAGTGTTTCATTTAAGTTGGTAAAACTATATTAGACAAATGGGCCGAACACATTTCACACCCGGAAACGCATCTAAACTTTTTTTGCTACACTTTGGCTGTTTATAATCGGCCAGTCGGATGCCGTTTGAAAACTTAGTTCGAATATAGAGTTCTCGGCGAATATTGTGTCAAGTGGCAGGTAATGAAATATTTCAGGGGAATGTAAAAAGATCAGAGGGTCGAGCACGACTTTACGAATGCTGCGTAACGTAAAATCGGATAGTAAACGTTGTCGAGTTTGTATGACGTTTGGAACAGCGCCCACCCGTGAGCGTATTTGGAACTAAAATTTAGTACGAGGTTTCTCGATCTCGATACGATAACCGTAACGTTACGCAGCATTCGTAAAGTCATGCTCGACCCTCTAAAGCATGGTAGTGCCCCCGCCAAGATTTTTTAGGTAAGGTGTAGAGTTTGTGAAGTTAGGGCTTGTAGAGTTAGGCCGTGTAGAATTAGAGGCTTGGCTCTACATGAGATCTGATAACTTTTTGACAGTTCGAGCCATAATATGGTCTCGCCTTGGCAACATTTTACAGGAAAATGTTTTTGGTGGTTGTTTTCTCTTGAGCATGTAAAGTGGGTTGTAAGTTGTACTTAATAAAAGAAAAACCACTCAATAAATAAGATAACTCTAAGACCGACTTACGCTAACCTGGGTTTGACATTAACTCGAGATTTGTGTCCTCTGACGTAATGTTAACACAGAGTTAGCGTTATAATGGATCTTATCAACAAACGCAGGCGCAGGAATGATCCATCAAAATGTTGCCATCTTGATTATGCAGATTGCTCTTACAATTCACACATGATTTGGCTAATCATGTTCCCGATAGGAACTTAAGCTCCTCACTCTATGGAAACTGATGTGTGACAGGATGGCAACATTAAGTAACCCTAACTATACAAAACAAACCATCATTCATATTCATACGATAATGTAGCGTCCCAAATCACAAATTAACCAAAACAAATACGTCATTTCAATGATAATTCCTCGTATTTATTTTAAAGATCCGTAACAAAAGACGCTCGTTCAAATATTAGGCTGTATGACGAACGACCGAGTCCTGAGAACGAACAGGACGCCAGTACAGAGTACAGAGAGTACATACGGACAATTTAAACACAGCAGTACTTGTAAACTGCCCTGACGACTCCACAGGTTTAGGGGAGCAATGACCTATATCCTAGCCGGGCACTCACACAAAAAAACGTAACAAGTAACGCACTACACAAAAACAAACTAAACCCTATCTTTTACCCATTAGAATACAGTTCTAATAATAGATTTGTCTAGTGTTGCCAGCTTAAAAAAGTCATACGTCAATTTTCCCGCCAAAAGCAATTCCATTTCTAACTTCCCGCGCTGGGTTCCAAATTATAAAATTCAAACGCGTACGAAACACTTTTTGAAATTGTCTGAGCCAGTGAAGTTTATGTTTTTTAAGAATTTATACCCGGAGCATTGGTGCGGTGGTTATTTTTAACCAATCCCGAAAGTTTATTACATACTCTTACGTAATTAATAGTTTTTATTGGACCGGTACAGGACTAAAACCGCTTGATCTCCAGCGATGTTTTGGGAATGTAGATAGGTACCTACTTGAAGTGTAGAACAGGAATAGTCGAGGTTATAGTATTCAACGACTAACTAGATAGGAGATAAGTGTGATGGCACAGTACAGGGTGGCAACTGTGGCTCTATTCTGGGAAGGTGAATGTGTAAAACTGACAAAACTGTGGTAAAACTGCACGGCCACGAACGAATTGAACCTGCTTCTTATTCATGACAATCACTAAGTTATGTTACTTTGTGAGCAATCGTTCGATACGTTCGTCTGGATTGTGATAGCTTAAACTGCGCAGTTCTAGTTCCTGTTACAAATCACCAATCCACCCATCAGCACAGTTAATTAAGTAGATATTTTATTATTTAATTTACTCCTGTATGTCAGTTGGTAATTTTATGTAAGTAGTTAGATTATAATAATATTCACTATCGTCAGATTTAGTCAAAAATAGTATTTTTTATGGACGAAATTTAGAAGGCTTTTACTGCTTGTCGGAGAGAAGCGAGCGGCCAGACGAACTGCTCAGCAAGGGAATTTTCCTTAAATGATGTTCAAAGTCAAAGTTAAAACATCTTTATTCCAGTTAGGCTTACCACAAGCACTAAATTTATGAATGTCAGACATCTTCAGTAAAAGTAATAACACAGTACATACATTATACTGTTGGAGTGAGGGATCACTTCCATACGGCATACCTACGTAAAACATAATAATTTCATAGTATGGTTAACAAAATGCCTTAAAACTAAAATATTTTTATTTAAAACTTTAGCTGGCTTTACTATTAAAAAAATTAAGGCGCGAACAGTGAAAATACAACGATGACTACGACATTGCATCACTAAAACGTTTCATCTGCGAAAAATGACAAAAACAATGTTATGTCACTGTTATCTTCTCGAAATACGGCAACTTTTAATCGCGCCTATTTCGCATGCTTGAATTTAAGTTTAAGACTGTTAAAGGCAGGTGTTTTATATAATTTTACTAATACTTAACCTGGCAATAATAGAGTTCCAACGGCATTTAATACTTAGCAAAAATGTCAACTCTACGCACCTCGTTTTGGGGCACAAATTACAAACACCCTACAATTTTACATGGAACTTTTTATTGCTAGGTCATGAATAGGTACTATTAACAAACAATTTACGCTCTAGCTTAATGTCCACACAGTAGAGAATGCGCACACTAACAGACTCTTAAATGAACTTACTTCCACGAAGAAGTCAGTTCAAACTTCGATCGAAAACGGTTTCACACAAAGTCCAAGGTACAATGGCTTTCAGAGTGTCAGTAAGTCATGTACAAATGTCATTTTAAAAATATGGTAATTTACCAAGCTGATAATTTATCCCTTAAGATCAACGATACGTATTTAAAAAGACAAGGAGATTGCATTTTTAATATGCCTTTTATAACACAATACCGTTTTTGTATTATGGTAATAAGGCCAGTAAATAACCTATTACAGCTAATAGGCAATAGCTTATAACATTGCAAAACTTACTATATAAATGGGCAAAACCATATACTTATACCATATTTAGACAATATTCGTTTACCCGATATCGCATAACATAATAACGATATACTTAATAATTTTACTGTTCGAAAATTAGTGTAATTAAAACAATATTACATAATGCAGCATTATTTAGGAAGCTAGATTTTTCTTAACTTCCATTTTATGTTTGTCATTGGCTGTATGGATACCATTTCCTTTGTGCATTCCAGGATTAAGGATCAATGAATTAAGAAAAATAGTATTTATTTAAATATTGATATAAATCAGATATTCAGTAAGAAGCTATGAACTCCAACCCTGAAGAGACCTAGATTGTATCTGTACAGAAATACAGACGACGGAAGTGAAATCCATTCCTTTTATTATTAGGAAAGACAAAGCCAACTATTTCGTAATTTATTATGGAATCAGGCGTTACTTTAAAGTAATTGTTTTTAGTTCGTGCTCGCCAATGGAATATCAACAACTATAAGAACGCAGATATGGGTGAAGACGCTTCCTCCTAAGACATAAGTCGTCCTTTCCCCTATGAAATGATCATACTTCATGTATAACGGCATGAGTAGATGCGTACGAGCGCCGCAAATTCGCGCCGTGAAGTATACATGCATGTAAAGAGGTGACAGACAGACCGGCGCTTCAAAACAACACGTATATGGAAAGCGCTGGTAGACTCAAAAAAATGACGTGTAAAAGAGCATTCAACTGCCTATTTGCTGAATAAAATTTTGAATTTTGAATTTTGGGTGTTAGGACCTTGTACAAGGTCCGTCCGGATCGCTACCACCATCTTACTAGCTAATCCTACCGCTAAGCAGCAGTGTTTGCACTGTTGTGTTCCGGTGTGGAGAGTAAGACAACCGGTGTAATTACGGGCACAAGAGACATTTCATGTTAGCTCTCTGGGATGGCAACGCATCTGCAAACCCTCCGGGGTTGTGGGTGTCTATGGGCGGTGGTGATCACTTACCATCAGGTGACCCACTTGCACGTTGTATAAAAAAAAAATCCTCCCTTCCAACGAGCGAATCCTGGCAAGAAGGCCGGAGTAGCCGGGTACCGCTAGTGCATCCCTAGGGATCCCCCGGTACCTACCTAGTACCTAGCCTAGTGTACCACGGTTAACACTTGCAAACTAAGTATACATCATTTGGTAAACCTTTTGTGCAGAACATACACATAAGTATAAGTAGAACAGTCTGTAGTATAGACTGTCCTACCTTAAATATATCAAATTTGGTTATGCAGTGATCATTCGTTGAATAATGCAGTCGTCACCGTATTACGATGCCTATTCGGTGTCGATGTATCAAAACAGATCGCACTATACTGTATTTGCCACATGTAGCTTATTGAATGTATAATCTTGCTCAGTCTATTTCGGTATCGGTAGTGTCGAAAGTTTGTGTCAGAATGATGATTTGATATTTGAAGGAAACTAGGATGCATAAATACTTTAAGTTTTGGTTGAAGTTGATTTTTACACGCGTCGGAACGGAGGTGTGTGTAGTTATTAGACATAATGAAAACGGGATATTGACCGCGATTACCTTATAGGTTGGATGAGTTCCCGATATTTCGATTCATGCACTTCATCACAATGCATGTACCTAAGTGCATCGAAATTTCGGGAACGCATCCAACCTATAATATGTTATGTATGTTTTGTGGTTTTCAATAAAGAATATTTGTTCTGTTGTATTGTATAAGGTAATCGCGGTCTAATGCAATTAACCGCGAATCATTTAAATCTGTGTAGTTATTGGTTTGTGTACATCACGTATTTTTATTTAACTTATCATGTTAGTACCTACCTACGTTTGGGTCAAACCTTGCAAGTTAAATTTGACCCACTGCTAGTGGTCGGACGGACTTGAAATTTTGTATGGATATGTAAGTTGGATGACAATACAAGTTAGTGCAGTCGGCAAAAGCAGCTCGTAATATAATTTTTTTAACAGTAAACGGAGCTATTCTCATCTGTCTTCAAAACGGTTTAATTTATTCGAACGTGGTTTTTATAATAGAAATCTAGTTTAATTGCGATGTTTCCTAGCTAAATTTTATTACAATCAGTTCAGAAGGTATGAGATAATAAATAAATAAATATCATGGGACAATTTGACACCAATTGACCTAGTCCCAAACTAGGCAAAGCCTGTACTATGGGTACCAGACAACGGATAAACATACTTATATAGATAAATACATACTTATATACATATTAAACAC
Source organism: Clepsis dumicolana (assembly GCA_963691665.1). Lineage (NCBI taxonomy): Eukaryota > Metazoa > Arthropoda > Insecta > Lepidoptera > Tortricidae > Clepsis > Clepsis dumicolana. The sequence continues at coordinate 24,782,417 of OY829506.1, read as the reverse complement.
CCAAGACCCGAGAACAAACATTCATATTCATCATACAAACATCTGCCCCGACCGGGATTTGAACCCGGGACCTCAAGCTTCATAGTCAGGGTCTCTAACCACTAGGCTATTCGGCCGTCAAATGCACTTTGAAATGATAATATTTTTTTTGCTGATTGTTTTTTATAATTGCGTTGTCGGATTTGTATACATCAATACGAAATTTCAGTCACCAAGTATTGCATAAAAAATCAAAACGTATTTTACTTAAAACACAACTAGACTTAATACGTGCGAGTCGGACTCGCGCACGAGGGTTTCGTACAAAGATTTTAACGCTCTTCCCCAGTGTTTTAAGTTGTTCAGTGTTAGCAGAGCCCTGCTCCTAAGCAACATGTACGCAGTGTGGGGTCATCTTATGTTGGTCCGTGAAATTTACAGACACACATAAAAATTTGAGATTTTGAGTATTTTCCGAGCAGTTGTGCTATAAGAGCTACTTTCATACCAAATTTCAAGTTTCTGGGACAACTGGAAGTACCCGTTAGGTTTTCGGGGTACGGTAATTTGTATGGAAACAACCCTTTTAATGACTGTGTCTTTTGATTGCGTTGACTTAGAAGTTAGATTTTTTCTCAGCTTCAAGTCACTTTGGCAGGGTCGCATATTTGATGTTAATTTCAGCCTGCTACCTCCACGCGTTCCAGAGAAAAAGGGTCTTGACAGACAGACAAACAGACAGACGGACAACAAAGCGATCCTATAAGGGTTCCGTTTTATCCTTTTGAGGTACGGAACCCTAAAAACATTGTTTTTATGATGTCGCAACCTACGTGTTACAAAAAACTAATACAACTTTGAACAAATAAATGTCATACATTCAATTGTCAAGATTATTATTTCTTCATAAAAAAACAACCCAAAACTCAAATTAATTCGACACCCCAAAAAAAACACCGGCGGATTAATTGACAGCACTTACAAATTCCCTGGTCCCGTTTAATCATCCCATAGACAAGCTAATACACCCTATTATCTTTTACCATAGAGAAAAAACGCCTGACCTCATTCGGTCTAAATAGGTCGTTCATCCCTGAGGGTCAGTACCCTTAACAGGATTCGAAGTTTTTTTGGGCGAAGGCCCATTTTTCATCGAGCCTAGCGCCCGAGTTAAGTAAATAGGTACCGTTGGATGAGATACACATGGGATTTTGGTCTATAGGATGAGGTCGGGATGCACGGTATTGGACGTCGGGATGGGTCGTAAGATTTGCTTAAAAAAAATGGGTCCGATGGAAAAAGTTCAAGTGGATGGCTTGTGTGTTATTTTAGGTGTTGTATTTGCGAACACAGATTAGTGTTTGCAGGTAGTAGGAGTCTTACTCGGTAATCCTAACGATAAGCAGCAGTGCTTGCACTTGTGTATTCCGATGAGGAAAGCAAGACAGCTAAGAGAATCACGAGCAACCTGCAAGCTCGTTTACCTTTCTTTTTCTATAAAAAAAAAATATTCCGACGAATTGAGAACCTCCTCTTATTTTAAGTCGGTTAAAAAGAGATTGATTACATTGCAGGGCTCGATCGACTAGGTACTTCTAATTCGTTCGTTTCACGGCCGCGCAATATAATGTAACTTACAAAAAAAATCTTACTAACGTTGTTAATTCGGGGTAACGCTTACGCTCACGGGAAACGTAACGTTTGCAGGCTTTTAATTTTAAATAATTCTCCATTTTTAAAGAAAAAAGAACGAAGAAAACAAAGGAGTACGTGGGTCACCTAATGGTAAGTGATCACCGCTGGCTGCCTATAGACGGCCACAATAATAAAGTGGTAAAGACTTCCGTTTGCGTCGTCACACGTCGACGCTAAATAGTAGGCATGACTATGCATAATACATTTGACTCAACAGGACTCACTTCAGGTCATCAGGTCAAGTGCTAGAAGTCCCAAGAAAATTCCTTCGTTGACCACATCTGGGTCACGCGATGGGACACCCCAGTGATGCTGCAGGTGACTAACCTTAACCTCTATGTTACTTTTTCCTCGAATAACTGGCGTTGAGTGTTAAAATAGTTATCTTGGTTTACTTGAGTTTAAAATTAATTACTGATACACTTAACTATGTGAAATTTACAGTGTCAAGTTATAAATAAAAAGTTACAAAACGAGAACGTACTTGCTAAATTAACAAAATGTAGGTAATGTAACACATATGTTACATTACATTGTGTAGTCTGCAGACGTAGTAAGAAAAGATTTGTCATCTTAAAGTCTACCTTTGCTTGCACCAGAACAATGAGTGCTGTCGCGAGTCAAAATCCACAAGGACCACAGCCCCCTACCCCCTACTACGAAGTGCAAAATTCGAACTTCGTATCGTGCCGTCCCGCTCAAGCTAATATTAGTTAATACGAGAGAGGACGATACGATACGAAGTTCGAATTTTGCATCAGTCGTTTACGGGCATATTTAGAAAAAAACGTTATTACTAAATAGACCTAAAGGTTCATAAATACAAACTTATTAATAAAACTTTTCACAAAGTTCTTTTTTCTAAAAACAAGTTACAATACATAACCAGAAATGATAAGGTATACATATATGTCATTGGAAATTGATGTTAGGCTGTATTATTATCTCCATCTCCCTAACTTCTAAGGCTGCGACGTGTCCGAAGATAAATCCTAGCGCTCAGCGCGTGCACATCTTCCGCATTCCGCGCGAGCGTCGACCCACTGCGCCAGTGGCCGCGTATCCCTGATCCTGGCTAGGGAGGGGCGGCGCAAGGGCTTACGATGTATCGATAAAGGGCGCTGGGTGTCGATAGCGGAGGGTGTCGATCGATGATCGCGAGGTTAAGTTGGTAGTTTTTTATTTGTTTTTTAGTTATGAATTAAAGAAGCCAAGAAGAAGTTATGAACTAACCATTATTGTAATTGAGTTTAGTTAGTTTTAGCTTGGATTTAATGTAATTGTAAATTGCTTTTATTGAATAAAGATTTGATCATTAAAGAAGTGTTTTTTTTTATTAGGAGGCTTATAAAAATAATTTGATATTCGACCCACTGTCACAATGACACTGTGACTGTGCGTTCCTGAGGAGGGTAGAGCGGTACATAATAAGTATAATTAAAGGCAAAAATTTCAAAATTAAACAAGTTTTTTTCAACATTAAACAAACTAAAACAGTGAATTTGAAAATCAAGCCAAGGCGTAAAGTTCTTATACTGTTTTACAAAATCATAGATAAAAAGTAAGGCCTTTTTAATAAAGTTCACAAAATTATATTAGGGTTTTCTGATTTGTGTTGAACGTGTGAAGAACGCATCTGCGTCTTGTAACTCGACAAAGCATACTTGTTTGTGCAAAAATTGTGCAAAAAAAATGATTGCACTAGGAATTGGGTAACTTTTAAATAAAACCCAATGGTAAACTCTCGCGCAGGTCTAGTATCGAAGCATCATGACACCCCTACTGCGCTAACGGGCCCTAGCCCTACTTAGGCCACAGAGTACCGCTAGCTTTATACCACTACGAGAATAGGACATAAAGATTGACAGCACCAATCAACATTATTACATTACCAATTGTGGCTACAAACTTTATCTATTTTCTGTCTACATTTTACACCAATACAGGATTCATTTTAATAAACCGTCGAGACCTCAGGATTTTTTAAAACAGAAATTAAAAAAAATCATTCTCCCATGTAAATTGTCAACCCACAGAGGCAATGAATATGTATGCGAGATTTTGATTTTTGTTTTTATTTTTTTACTACCCCTGACTGAAGTCTTGACGGGTCATTAAAACAAGCCCTGTATAAAACCTTGACTAACTGACTAACAGACAGCGGACAGCTTAAAAGCTAAACCATTGTATAGGCCGCGCGATGGATTAAGATCGCTCGGCGAAACTGGTGGGGGCAATTTGGCGCATCTGTACAATTGCGCACAAAATTGTTAAGTTCTGAGTGTATTTCTTTGAAATATATTTTTCTTATTTTGCATTTTTTTGTACCTTTAGTCACCTAACATATAACTCCCGTTTTTGCTTGTGACTTATTTTGCTAGTATGTTTATTCAGAATCTTGGTAGTATTTTTTATATGCTTTTATTTACCCATGGTTTAATTAGTTTCCCTTTTAACATAACAATTCACGTCGTAAATAATTTTTCTGGCTTGCCATGTTCAAACTTTATGTTTGGGCATTTTTTTCACTAACTACGGCATCATACTACTTACTACTAATACAGTAAAACAATCCGTGCGCAACAGTACTCAAGAGACACGTGACGCGTGAACGTAGCGAGGGAGGGGAAGAACGACTTGATCTACCAATAAAGTGTCGGCGCCCCTCACTCCTTTGCGCAACCAAATAGACCTAAGAATTGACTTCTGCGCATCCCCCTTCCACTTTTGACAAGCGATCTTAATTCGCCGCGCGACCTATAGCTAGTCTTGAAATTTGGCAGATACATGAATCGAGTGTCGTGGAAACGAACTGAGTTTTTTTTTAATCCCACTTGATAAATAACTAGAACTAGCCTAGGGACTTTTTAATATTCAACGAGAGCAAAGCCTTAGGCTCAGGCTTAAGTTAGCCATTTTAGAAAACCAGAGCGTCTTTTTTTTCATTTGCTCATCAAGTATGGCTGTACATGACGCCACTTTTAAAACACGGAATGTCTACCAAGTTTTTTTTTATATCGACTGGTACATTTTTCTCGATATTTCCCACTTCCCTACTAGCTGTTTAACGGGCCATCCCTACATACCGGGGTAACATAACATAGGTACCGCTAACCGATACATCACATTAGTGCTTAATATTTACTGTAATAGCATATACATTATCTGTAAGTGGTTGCGATTATACCGTCACTCAGGAATTTAGGTAACGGACCCTTTCGTTCATGGGACCCTGGTGGATTGGGCCATTAGGTTTAATAAATAGTTTGTTTGACAATGAGAAGATACCAAACGTTGGAGATGGAAGGCTATCATTTTATTTTAGTTGAGATAGACAGATGACATGAGATTACATTTGTAATTTACCATGAGCTTTTCGGTGAAGGAAAACATCGCGAGGAAGCCTGCACATTCCTGTGAAGTTCCAAATCAGCACTATTCCCGAGTGGGAACTACAGCCCGCCCTCTCATTCAGAGAGGAGGCCTGTGCCCCGCAGTGGGACGTAAAAAGCTGGTGATGATGGTGATGAAGGCAGGTGAGCTGTTTTTTTCCGGCATTAGATGCGTGATTAGCAGCATGAGCCACTATGGAACTTTTTTTTACAATAAATACCACAATCTGACTTGTAGGTTAAGGTTTAACTCGACATGGTCTAGTCGTTTACCAAAGGAAAATTTTAATATTAGGTAAGTATGTATTTAATTCTGTGCCATACGTTTTTTTTGAGATCGGAATAAAATAGAAACATAGCTCAAAGTAATTTTGTTTTTTTTATGCATGAAAAAAAAAATTAGTGTCTGTCAATGTTGGTTTATAAATAAATAACTCTTTATTGAACACCACATAACAAACAAAAGATGTCCACAAACAGTACTTGATAATTAATGGAACTACAATTATTGCCTGTATATGTACAGTAACAATGATTAGTTAATGCCCGTATTAAAATTATAATTAAATTGGCATAGTCTAATGTTTTAATTGATATAAAATTAATTTGCCCATTTTTTGATACTTTAGTTTATTGCATGAAAATGGTACGGCTCATTTAAAATAATTGGTAATATCTATATAATAAAATAATAATTCGAGATAAAAGATATAAAGTATACAACATTTACATCATTATTTTATTTTAAGTATTTATCATTATTACAAATACTATAATTGATCTCACGCTAAGAACTAATGAGCTAGGTAGCTAGGTAGGCATGTTATACTAGCTGTTACCCGCGACTTCGATTATACATGTAGGTACACATATTTTAAGTTCCAAGTAGGTAATAAATGACAAATATCAACGTGCCATGAGGTGGTCTTGTCAGGAATAATGGTGTTTGGGTCATTTAATACGGGGAGTCATTCTTGAGCATCTCCCTGCACGCCCCAAGTTTAGCTACCAGTATCTTGGAGGAAATAGTAGCCTTTGGACAGGTACTTCTTATTACGGGGGGCTGAGCCCTCCGACCCTTCATATTTCGTATTGCGGGGGGTTGCGCCCCCGAGCCCCCTCTTTGCTAGCTGCAGCGTAGTGGTTCCTTACCTAATATCCTGGAGGGAATGACTAGTTATATTTTACCATATTTGGTCACATTGTGTCCTTCTTATTGCGAGGAGCTGCCTCCCCCCCCCCCAAGCCCTCTTGGCTTCATTTAGTGCTCCGGTATTTTTCAATAAATTATACTGGAGAAAATAATTTTCATAGGGTTAGTGCTTTTCATTCCGGGGGGCGCTGCGTATACTAAATTTCAAGTCACCAATCACTGTTAGTGGGTGAAATTCGGTTTGCAAAATTGAACCTGAACTTTAAGATTAAGGTACAAAAAATTGTTGGGTGTACCAGTTTAAACAACTTAGTTTAAGGAATATTTTCATTATTTTTATTGATACTGAGGAACTAAATAAAATATTTTTCTTCCTTTTCTTTCTAATATCTAATGTACATAATAGAGTTAATGCAAATAAAACCACATTATTGTAGAAAATAATATAAAACATCTTTATTAATAACTAAGCTACACCATAAGTAACTTAAAACACTTCTAATACGCTAGGGTGGGATACTTTCTGGGCCATAAAAAAAAGGAAAGTCGACAGCAACTTTTGCATCAGTCAGTCTTAACAAGCGAATGATACTTAATTTTAACGCAGTCTTCTCTTACATTATTTAGAAGATGATAATCTATAGATGAAGTCAGACGAATCAGATTTGGATGACATGACATGATGTAGAAGGTCGGGTGTAAAGAGCAAGACGACGCCAACGCGGCATGAATGCTGCACAGAATTGACAATCTCAAGTACTTTTACCAATCTCGCCTCTATTCACTAACGTTACAAATGTCAGTTTTCAACGACAATTCGATGTCAATTGCTGACTTGAACAACTTTTGTTTTAGGGCGCTTCATTATGGCAAAGAAATGTGGTTCGAATTGTCATTGTAAAGTGACAATTGTGAAGTTGGTGACATGGGGCCAGACGGGTGGGTTTATGTCGCGTTCATGTCGTGTCGCCCTCGTGTCGTGAATGAACGATTGATTACGGATAATTAAACTGGTATAGCGGAGATGATTACATGATGTAAATCCAACTCGTATAAAAGAATAACGAAATAAACTAACAGAACAAAATTTTAGCGCTAAGAAGTACGGTAAAGTACCGCAGCCAGCCAGCCAGTAATTGTTCAATTATGAACTAACATTTTTAATGTTTTCATACAGTAGGTGCTCAGAATCAGACCTTAGCAGTAAATGAGAATAATATTTTAATATAACTTACTACTCTTACTTATAACTAGAAGTTTCAGTCACAATATCTATCTAAAGATTACACCTTAATACGTGGGTTGTAAAATATTCGTCAAAATTAAATATTGATATTACGACGTAATAACAGTGTTGTTGAAGAGCGAACAAGCGTTTGAACCGATCGAGAAATTGCCATTAGTCGTTTTTGATTACTTTGTCAAAGTACCACATTTTTTACAGTCCGAGAGTAGTTCCTCCTCTTATATTACAAATCGGTCTTTCATTAGTATTACTGTTGACATTACGTTGTTGACTGACAACCAATGAAATCTTTCTCGAGAAGTTAAAACACTTCTTAAAGGTAACCAACAACATAGCGGGTGTTAAAAAAAATACAGAGTGTTCACTAGGGCAGTTAATGATATTTTAAAAGGGGAAAAAATGCAAAGATAATTTTATATACATTTTAAGCAGAACAGACATGGTAACTTAAAACATGCAGGATTACGTATCGGGCCGAAATCTCAAAAAACTTAAAACTAAGAATCTGTACATAAAATTGATTTTTTTGAAGGTCTCTCGAATAATGTACAGGGAATGAAGAAAACCGTTCAAAATAACCTTATTGCCTCTTTTTGCTTGTCTTCGATTTAACTTAAGTAACTTAATTTTATGTAACTTTGCTTAAAACGAATAGAATTAACATGTTTTAGAATATAAAATCTTAAATCACATGAAAAGATTATTAAAAAAAAGGTACACTTGGCAAAAAAAACCTTTTGTATCTGATTTTTGAATTACAAAGGGAAGCCTTGGCCATTATTATTAATTAATGAAAAACTTACTAAATTAAAACAAGGAAAGAAGACAATTCAGTCAGCAGTTACATCTTTTAAATTTACAATAATTTATATATGAAATTACAAAAATGCTGAAGTGAACTATATGTAATAATCAGTCATACGTCTAAATATAGTGAGTATTATACAGGGGGGAGAGGGGGGGCTTGAAGCGCAGCGCAGACTCGCGGGATCTGGAAATAAAGAAAAAACAACATTAATACTGTATTTTACATATTTTTCACTTAAAAATACATATTTAAAGTCATGGTCATGATCATAAAAACTTTAACAGTCTTACGTCACAATCTTTTCACTGTACAATAGAAAAAAATAGGAGTTAACAAGAATTTCCCAAACTGTTTGTAAGCCACTGTGACTAAGTCATTCGCGTGTTAAGACACAGATTACCAAAAAAAAAAAATCACCAAAAAAACTGTTCTAAGAGAGGAAGAGGTTTCTAAAAATAGTTAAAGTCTGCGCGATGGACCGCATATATTTAAGTAAGTACTCTAATATCAGTTTTATTAGTCATAAAAAAGTAATAAACTATTATTTATTTACTTTGCATATAAGCTAAGAGGCAGGTGAATAGAGATATTAAACGGTTTGAACAACTGTGCACTATTGTGGCTTAAAAAATTGAAACGGGTTAAAAATACTTTGACACATCAAACCAACTTGTTTGGCGAACATATTGCTAAATGCACGTAAGATAATATGCTGCAGTATCCTGTTAGGGTTGTCAATTTATTGTACAGAAAATACAGAAATAAAGTCAAATTACAAACAAAGAAATACCAGTACAAAGGCAAGGGTATACTTTCAGGGATTGTAATTTTATTTGAGGTTATATTTGTACATTATTATTATTATAATAATTAACTTGTGGAATAAATAAAGGAAGGTTGAAATTTTGTGCAGTTAATAATTTTAGTTTTCAGGGGACTAAACTGAAAATTAGGGGAAATAATTACATTTCACGTTAACTATTAAACACATACACAATTTTAATATAAATTATCCTAACTTGACATTGTACGACTTATAACGTAATTTTATACCGAATGAATAAATAATGTAATGGAACTGTATTATTACTACTCGTTGAATCCACTTAATATACAAATATACTTAATAATGGAGGGATGTGGAAATCAAAAGGAGAGGCTTTTGCTCCGTATATAGTGGGACGTGTATCGTATTGTGATATGACATAGAAACAATAATACATATATGAGCTTGTTTGAGACGACAACCCTACACCCAGCACACCGCCGTCAGGTGGCACACATACATACATATTCTTTTTTTTCACGCCTCAACTTGCTCTACTTCAAAAAATAATGCTTCGAAAATTTAATAATGACGTATAAAAGGCGCGTCCGTACTTTTATGGGTTATTTTATGGTTCTTACATAAACCCAGTAATGGGTAAACGATTACTGTTAAAGGTTTTTAAAATATGCACGCTACTCGGGAAACGACGTTTAATTGGTCAATGCTGTTGTTTAGATTATTGTATGTACGATTCCTGTCAAAAACAATGGCTGATCGAAAATTCAGTTGTTTTGTTTTTTCACTAGAAAAACTATTGTTTGATTCGGTATAAAATAAAGTTTTCATTTTTATTTATCTAAAAAAACAATACGCTTAGTTACGGATGTCGGTTTCCTTCAAAAGATTGTACAACAGTCTCATTTATGGGACCACCAACCCCACGGCCCAAAACCATTACCGCATTGTTTTATTACAAGGACATAACAGTTTGTTTTTGCGAGAGCGTTTTTTTTTTAAATTGCAAAAAGCAACAATTGTAAGGATTGTTTGCGCAATGCGTGTTATGAATATTGGTGCTATTGTCAATAGCAACTTTTGGTGTTGCGCAGGGCAAGTGTTTTTAGTGTTGCCTTTAGTCGGCGTACAGAGTTATTTATTAACATACTTTTTTTAAGATCCGCACTTTTTAGGCTTACCTTTTGGTAATAATTACGTAGGTACGTTTGCATTATTTTCACAAAAAAGTGCAAAAGAAACCTTTGTCCAATTAGGTATGTCGTGATATTTTTTATCCTATAACATACGTTTTCGGTTTGCTTTCAAACCAGCCCTGTACTGCAATTTATATATTGTGTAGATGCTTACAAATAAAATGATACAAGCAGTAATACGTTAATAAATAAATAACATACAAGAATAACATTAAACTTCAATTACATTTAATTCCGTCCGTAACTACCCTATGTATTTCATTTAATGATATTTTTATTCAAAACAAATTGCTTCGATTAATTAATTTTCCCTCAGAATAAATGTAGGAAGATCTATTTGAATACATGTACTCAATAAGTCATTTAGTTGCCAATAAAAAACTCCGTAAAACACCGGACAAAAGTTCTTGTTTAAAATACAAGTCCAATTACCATATTCTGATAAAGACACTAATTATAATAGAAGTGCACAGTGGATCCGCGGATGTCCCGGGGCAAAAAACTAACCAATATTATGCTGCCATGTGCCTACTGCCTAGCACCGGCCCACCGGTCATCCTTGGACGACTAGCTTCGCACCTGTCATTGGTCAATTAAACCAACGACACATTGCCTCAAATAATTCCTCAAATTAAATTCTTTAACTTGCAAATGCAAACTGCGAAACGCCATTGCGGTTGCGGCGTGCCTACGCTATCCGACGAGAGATGGCGCTGAACGCTACTTCAGTTGAGTCACATCCTCATTTATTTAATTCTAATTTAATTACATTAAAATCACGCGTAATTTGGATTGTTAATGTCTATTAGAAGTAACATTGAGGTTTTGAATTGTCTCATCGTCATCTCGGGATTGCTCGGATCGTCAACTAGAACACTCTGTACCAGGGTAGCAGAAATGCGTAGGAGTTGTTCGTTGAAGGTTCAGCCGTGACCAAACAGAGTTCAGTTGCCGAAGCCGAACGCAGGCAGAATAGCTGCTATTTTTTTATTTAACCGCCGGGTTATGTTATGATGTTGCTGATTGAGTGCTTTATTGGTATTTAGAGAATTTTGACGGAGACAGTTAATTTCTAATAGAGTTGATAAATACAATAGATACTTACTATATTCATTCACTGTTTTAGAAATACAATATTATAGATGCAGCTCTCTCTCATGCTTATTTTGTTGCTATTCTGTTCTAAAATACATATTTAGATCTAGCTACATAGACGTTAATACTAAACGAAGACGCGGAAGTTAATAAATAAAAGCTTTCCTGTCCTATAATGTAAGATCAAGAAAAGCGAGTTATCTTCAGCTTATTAGGGGGAGACGACGGACCAGGCGGGCATAGATTGCAAGAGGCCGACTTATGACGTTGCTACGGCGCGCCACCTGTGTGGGTGAAGGTGAACGAGTGTGAGTGAGCGCGTGAGCGTCACAGTCACAGCGTCTGACGACATTTTCGACGCACCCGCAAATTCGGTTTTCGTTAAAAATTTGAAGCAAATGCGAACAAAATGTTAGTGCCCTGTTTAAACAAGTTATTAGATGCGCTTCATGAATGGCGTTTAAGTTTAAGTTGATAATGAAATTCAAGGTTTATTTCCGAAGTCGAAAAGTTGTCGTCAGTTCGGAAAGATAAGCAAGGTTGACGCTCCCGAGTTCTCACGGGCACGGGCCGCCTCGCGCTCGTTGGCTGAACTACCTATGCGGAAACACAGCTTCGCTATTAACACGCGTTCCTCCGCAATGAGATACTGCCACTTATGTATGTGCATAACCGTGTATGTACAAGTAGAAAGCATTTTCTCTTCACACAAGCAACTACTAGAACACAGACGTTATTCGAAACCAGAGCAGTGTGTGTGTCTATGCGGTTTGTATACGATTTTCTACAGTCGAAAGTTGCCAATGTGGTATTTTCGGATTTGTTCGTGAGCAGCTGTTATGTTTTGGCTACTAGGATAGCATGGCTTGAAGACGGTTGCATTATGATGCGTGCGTATGACCTCTCTTTCGTCATAGCGTTTGAATTCTTTACTCTTGTCTTTTCCTTGACACGTAATATGCCAAAACGCTGCAGTGGTGACGGTTTCATCCTTATTCCTGGTGCTACTTAAGATTTTAGAGGTTTGTTACCGAAAGAGGTAAAATACTGACCTGAGCAATTGCCAAAGTGTCAATAAAAAATGAAAAGTGAAAATATAGATCCCAACTTATAAATAGGCGTTGTTTCCGCAAAGTTGCGGGTGTTTCTTTGATAAGGTGGATGCACTGAGAAAGTTGATTGAACGCCTGCGATCTCATCAGCACCTAGTATATCGACATCCCATGCAGCGGTGTCAATGACTTGATCGATGACGAATCCAATATAAAAAATACCAAATTCAATTGCACTGTCTAGTTTTTATAACGTTCTTATATTAAATTTTGTGCTAAAAGCTTATTTTATTACTTTAACTCTAGGTTTTTTAAGCGTGTTTTACAGTCTTTTGTTTTGAGCATATGTTTAAAGGAAGCATATTATTTTTTATGCGGTCCGCCTCTTTAGTTAGTGATGTCAATGACTATGAATTATACCTTGCCGCTGAATTACGAACATTTTACTAATCAATTAAAAATATACTTTGCACTAGAACTAGGAACCACACACTAAAAAAAATGCTGTTTTAGCGAGCAACATCTAAGTTGCTTAACTGCATTGTATGTATCATTAATCAGCTAGGTCCCCACACCTGTAAACTTGGTTCAGCCAGTAATTAAACAGCAAAACAAAACCATCAATTTAATAATGGCAACACGAATCTATCAGGAGTATTAACAAGAAACATCTAGTCACAGACATTACGGCAAGATACGTTATGCAAGCCGTGACGCAACCACGGAATCGGTGCGAGCAAGGTAGCATGTAACTCCCCGATATTTGACCCAGTAACTGAGTCTTTTGACGCACTGCACACTATTAAGAAAGATCCGCGTTCCATTTAAAAAAGCGGCCAAGAGCGAGCCAGACTCGCGCACCGAGGATTCAGAGCCGCCATCATAAATAGGTACAGTCTGTTCGATGTAGCACAGACGGACAAACGGGCAGCGCCATCTATTGTCCTGAGCTGGAACTAATGTATTTTTTGATGATTTCTAAAAGACTATGATATTTAGAGACATCTTTTTACTTTTCCTGTAAGCTTTACATAAACGCCTATATTATGTAGTACTTAATTTCAGATTTTTTTTTCTGCAAACTCCGGAGTTAAAGGGTGGAGGAAACTTTTTTTTCGTAAACTATGGGGCTTAAAAAAGAAACGAAATGTTGTATAATGTGCCAACAGAGCCCTTTCATATAATGATACCACATTTTTCACCCAGTAACCCCACTTTGAAATTTTAAGATCTGTTTTCATTATATTTTTAATTATTTTCTATTTGCAAAATACTCGAGTAAGCACCATCTTAAACTATTTCAAATTTCAAGTCGATTGCTAGTTCTAGTTCCTGAGATAAATAGCTGTGATGGACAGACGGACAGTTTTGTTTTTGCCATTTTTGTTCGGAACCTTAAAAAGGTCCTTCAATAATGTTTTATTACTTTTATTTACAGCCGCTCGCGAACAAATTATTTAGTTGTTATTTTATTATTTGCAATGAATTGGCTCCGAACATTAACAACAGCAGGTGTTGGGTACTTTACAGGGGCCACACCACACGTATTCTTCGGCGTCGCAATTTCTCATCCAGCAACACTGGGCGTTTATTTAGATTTCGGCTAGCTTATCTGCGCATAACTTGAAACGTCCATAAAGAACCCGAGCTATGTGTGTTGTGGACGATGTTAAGTTTAGTGCGGTTGGTTACATGAAATATTTTTGTGTCCAAACAAAAAAGAACCTGTTTCGTGGCCGAGGTTTATTGACTCCTAATATTTCCATCGTAGAATTACCTTTATTTAAATTTGATTGGTGGTATAATCGTAAATTACGTTGTTTTTGAGGATGGCGTACTTGTTACTCAGTAAGGTAACACTAGAGCCGCAGTAAGATTATATCTCGAAGACGGATGGGAAGCGCATTCAAATTAACAACTTATGTTGCACCCGAAGCGAGCTTCGCGCTTAAATTATTGAGGTATAGCGCAAAATGCATAAACACGCGACTATGTACGCAATTTGGCACGATGCGTTCGTAAATAATGATTTTATTCTTGCATAAATAATACGGCACCTGCGCTAGTGCTGCCCACTTAATTATTTGAGCATAAAACCTTTAATTAGACCAACCAGCTGTCGACCTTGCGCTGCAGCTTTGTAATGCGACATGCAGTATTTTGCATCGCAAAAAGTGCACATTTTGTGCATGCTTTTTGCACGGAAAAATGGCTGGATATTGTCGGACATATGGAATTGACATTTTAATAAGAGTACAGGCGCTGCTGAGACAATTGAGAACGGACGGGAGCAGATGATGCTGCAAGTAAGATGATGTTGCATGACATCATAACAATGGGTTAGCTACCTTGTAAAGATAAACAGCATATCAGATCAGTCTTTAATATACTTACCAATCAAAAGTTTGACATGATTATCTGACCCGTGATCGGATTATTTTTTATTTTCAGCATCAAATATAACCAAGGTATGCAGTACCTAGCTATACCTAACTAGATCACGTCGGCGAGGAAAGGCGCGAATGAAAAGAATTGGATATTTTCCCAATAAGTGCCTTACGCGGTTGGATGAGAATTAAGAGTTATTCCTCCCATCATATAACAATGTTAAACACTATTTACAAACGGCAACCGCCAACTATTTTCATAATCAAATTACAACACATTATAGTTACGAAACTGAGACTCGGAGCTGGTATTTTAAATGCTCAAACAAAGGAAGGAGGCGACGTGCTAAGCATTCTTGAGCAAAAAATATGGCGGGCCAGGGATTTTGACCTATGATGACGCAATCCCAAAAACAGGCCACACTGCAGCGGGTAGGGTCAAGGAGGTTCACCGCGAATCTTCACTGGACATGTGCGCCTGCGCTGGGGACGGAGCTGTGTTGCCAACCCTGCTGTTTCAGATTTGGTAGTTTTTGGGCTCTTGGGTTAATATAATGTTACCTTTCTTGAAGAAAACATTTACTTGGATATAAATTTTAAACAATGTTCCTGAGAACATGGATAGGTATTCGTGTTTAAGGAATTCCTTTTTTTCCGTGTAGCAAAAATATTTAATAGTTTTATTAAGTGAGGCAGGTGCAAAGGCTGTTTTTAGCTTTAAATATCATGAACGATTACGAATACGATTTTCACAAGAAAAAGAGACTAGTGCAGAAACTTAACGTTTTTATTCTGCGAAGAATGTTAGAAATAGCTAAAACTTTTCACGGATTTCAACCGAATATGAATGTTTTCTCCTGTTTTATTTCTAATTTTTTAATGGTAATTGCTTGGGATTGGCAACACTGGATGTGATTCATGATAACTTGATGCTGTTTGACTTAATGGATAATGGGTGTTGTAACGAGACTAAATTGAATAAGGATTTAGGCAATTTAGTTTCGGTAACCCCATTTTAGTGCATGTTACGACAGCACAGAGTTGAAAAGGGGACAAAATATTCCATAAGAAATGATTGATATGTCTATAAATTTTGACTGTTTCGAAAAACGTGGCATCCTCATAATAATTATTAATTTTAAAAATCTAACTCCGGGCGGTACCTAGTTTTTCCTAACATTTACAATTCTCACGCTCCATTAATTCCCTATGTTATTTAACATAAATAATTGAGTTTAAAATTGACGCAAGGAAAACAATAGCTAAGTAGGTAGGTATCGTTAAAACGATTTAAATTTAGAATTCCGCGCGTTTTCTTTTTAACTTGACGTCAATTGTCTCGACCGAAAAACAAATGAACGTTCTAGCTAGGTTCTTTGCAGTTGGATGACAAGCTAAATTTGATGCAATGGCATCGACTAATGACTAATGACAAACTTAAAAACGACTAGGCAAATCGAAGGAAATAAATCGAGGTGAAACTAGAAATTATCCGCTGTCTATTGTTAAACGCAAGAGTCAAAAATTTAAACAATTCGTGTATACAATTCCGTGCTTCCTTTCCAATAGCAAAACAATTGGAAATGGTAGGTTGTTCAAAGGTGAGCATTCGGATGACAAACATATTTGATACGATGCGGAGTCTATTTTGAACGCGATCGGCCGTTCCCCCGGTTGTTGAACTGAATTCGGCAAACACCGCATTGGCTCGCTTGTTAATCTTAACGATATCATACGCGCCTCGCGTGCCGCTTATAAAATACCTAACAAGGTAGCCAGCCTTTTTTGTCGCATACGTAATAATTTGGATGTTTTTTTTTAAAGTCACGTCTATTGTCGAAAAATTAAATCAAATTAAATGATTACGATTCACGATACGTGATGTAGTGTTTACGCGAAGCATGCGAAGATCAACAGAGTCTGTGTGCGTTGTTCGCATGTGTGCGCCGCGCTTGTGTAGCGATGAAATAAAATATGTCCGGTCAACGACCCGGCCGTGCCGTAAAAATTGCGATACTGTCCGAAATTTGGACTGGGAATTATATAAAGTTATCCAAAGCTGCCTACATAAAGCACCTTGCATAGGCAAGCAAGAGTGGTAGGTAGTTACTTTTTTTTTGTTGTGCGTGGTAATGACTGCAGTTTTTGATGCCTAATCAGAATTCTACGCGGTTCATATTCGGTGCATCGTCGGTGAACAGCTGTGCTGACCATTGACCCCGCGTATCCTCACGATTAGTAGCCATGTGGGGTAGACAGTAACAATGACCTCTGGATTGTTCCTAATTGGCGATACGTAGGTACAATACCACTGTGGAATCTTTTTCACAGCCAATTTCGTAATAACCTCCTTGGCAGGCATTGGTATGTCGTAACGATTTTCACTGGGAAAAGGTTCCACAAAGTTCCAATTTAGTGGAATTTTTTACAGCGTAACATTAGATGACCTGTGATGTAAAAGCATTCCACACGAATATATTTGTTGACACACTCGTCGGCCAAGTAAAAATTGCTACAGGTAAAATCTTTAAGTAGCAGTAGATTTTACAAGGAGTCACATTACCTAAATCTAATCTAAATAGTTATGAAGTAGTGATATAATGTCACAGTATAAAACAACACAGTATAAAAACATGCCAACACCAACAGTCTCCAAAGAGCTTGGTACATTAACACGTTACGCCGGCCTGCGCCGACAAGGAAATCACATTTGGTAATTACCATGAGGCGACAAAAAAACGGTCAAGCGCGATCGCACTTAACAACTCAATAAAAAGAGGGTAAGATTCTAAACGGATTCCAATAAGGAAAGATAATTTCGAAACTTGAAAATAGATCACAGGTACAATGTAAATTGCGGGCTGTAAGATTGATTTAAAAACATTAAATTAGATTGATTAAAAAAAAACAAGTGGAGGAAAAGGTAGCATATGGTACATATAATTAAAGTCACTTACATTGCATTCTTCTGCAGGTGTCAGGAATGTCGACCGACTTCCGGGTCCGAGCCTCGCTCAGCCAAAACATTTAAACCTCCTTTTTCTACACGATGAGGTCTCTTCCGGGCTCGATCCAGTCCAAATCCTCCGCCGTCCGCAGCACATTTCGACTTCAGTATATTTCAGTGGGGTCTAGCCCTACCATCTTTGCGTCTACTTCTAGTACTGGCCAGTGGGATCGAGAACCGCCATTTTTTTTGTTTAGTAAAGTCCAGTCGGGTCCAAAGTGAGAATATCCATAACACAAGCACGCGCGTATGAATCGCGGTATAGACGCGTGAGTCGCGCGGGCGCCGAGCGGGCAGTGGCGAGTTGCGCTGGCGCTTGCTTATAAGAGTGGCGAGGGACAACGCCATCTAGCGTCGGATGGAATCGAGCCGAGTTTTCCGGACACGTTTTCCTAGTTGGTTTGTTGGCAATGCGATTAGGCTTTTCAAAGCTGCAGTTTGACATTCCACGGAGTGCTTCACGGCGGCATCGTATTCATATCGAAAGGTGCTTGTTTGTGGCCAGAGAACGGAGGATACTCTAATTAGATATGAAGGAAATTTTGCTCCGAATGAGAACAACAAAATGTTTGCCATTTTTTTTCTAACTTTAAGTACCTGTTATCTGAGTATTATTTTTTGACCGATTTTGCGGGTCGACTTTCATCTAAGTAATTCCAGTAGTCGGATTGACTTGAGTGGTGTTATAAGTTTGACATGTGTATCTGTGTATCTGTGTATCTGTCTGTGGCATCATAGCGCCCAAGCGGATCTACCGATTTCAATGCGATTTTTTTTAATCGAAAGCTAGTGTACAATCGAGATGGTTCTTAGCCAAGTTTTAATTTTAAGTTTTATTTAATTTTACAAGAAGTTTCGCGTGAACAAAAATTAAGTGATGTTTGCCGAGACCCCCCTCTCCCCCACGTGAGATTCAGTGAGATTTAGCTGCCCCCCTAATATCCTTTCATTTAGCCAAAAATCGTTTGCTAAACTGATAATTTTCCCAAATGTTTCATTTCCCAAAATGTTTTTTTTTTCTGAAACTGTAAATATTTCAGGGTCATCTCGTAGAATCCTTTGGTTAGGTTAGGTTTGTTTTATGAAAATTCTGAAATATTTACAGTTAAAAAAAAAGCATTTTGGGAAATAAATCAGTTTGGGAAACATTAGTACACCTTGACCCCCTCTCCCCCTCAAAGCCTCGCGTAATTAATAGACGGCCCCATAACCTTCGAAAACTGATGACAATATGGGACCAACTAGAAAGTATACCCTTTCAAACAAAAAAAACATTTTTTAAAACCAGCCCAGCCGTCTTAGAGTAATCGGGGAACATACATAAAAAAAATATTCCGAGGAATTGAGAACCTCCTCCTTTTTTCAAAGTCGATTAAAAATGGACATAACATATTTATTGCAAATATGCAAAGTTCAGAACATTAAAATTAACAAACCGCAACGTCACCAGCACATAAGTTAGGTATGTTTTTTATAGTTTGTTTTCCAGGAACACAATTTGAATCACAACAGGCACCTGACCTATACGTTGATTAATACCACAAACTGGGTTGGCAAGACCTACTTCCTAATGAGTCAAACCTCAAAACGTCAGCGTTACTAGTTAGGTATAATGTCTAATACTGTACATATAAATACACAGTAAAAAATATATTGACAGCAACAGGAACTATATGATCCTGTTCATAGAACCATTTCGAGATATAAGGAAGATTTGTATGGGAACCATTTGTGGAACATTTTGCAGAGATTTTTTTATTATTGAGAGGAGGAAAACGAGCTAACGGGTCATCTAATGGTAAGCAAATGGTAAGCGATCACCGCCACCCATGAACACCAGCAAACCGAAGAGAGTCGCTAGTCCGTTGCACTATTTTCTTGAAGGCCCCGATTTCATTGTTAGTTGGGAACACCGCTGACGGGAGTTGATTCCACAATAGGGATGTTTCCTCTTGGTCAAATCAGCAACTTTTTAATGAAACGTCAAAACGATCCGTTTGTATCAAGTTTGTATTGAATTAAGAACTATGACGTCATAATTCTGTGATGAGATGAGTCATCTCTTTTTTCCTTGACACCACAGAATTTTCAGTGATCAAACTGCCTCCTTATATTAGGTTTTGTTAAATTATAAATCGCTTTAATTGCAGTAATAGGTGAGGCATCGGTTTTTTATGACTATTTTCGGAAGCTTGATAAGTGAAAATGTAAAATTATTTTATTTTGGCATCAGTCAACAAGCTTATTTCACTGTACGTGGCAGAAAATGCCGACGGATAGATATTTTAGGACAAAGAGTTACTTAAAGATGAAAGGAAATACCTCGGTTAACAGCTAAAACTTTATTGGTGATGTTTGAACAGATGATTATTGAATAATTAATAAGGCTTTCTTTTTCTGGCCTCGCACGCGGGTAACAAATACGACGTGATGGCCACCGTCACTCTCAATTTGAGAGTCTCAAGGGGACGTCATGAAAATGGAGAATTTATTAATTAAGAGAAGGGTTTATCACTCGTCAACTCATTTGTAAAACCTTCCTTACCAACCTCGTATCACAAATAACTATTACATACTGTATTTTAAGCCTTGCGCTTACATAAAACTCTTAAGGATCACGGACCCCGTATCCTAATGAGCTATTCAAAAGCTTTTGATTCTGTAATTATTGAATAACTTAAGACTTGGCGAAAGCGTCACTAATTGACTGACACAAAACGTAGTTTTATATTCAGTGTGTAGTTAAGTTTATGATTTGCATTATACTTATTATGCAACAGTTAAATAATTTTGGTAATAGTTGCAACTGTGGCTACGTTCTTGGGCCCGATTCCTCACGGGCGGTAGGATATTGCAAGGTCCGTCTGGATCACCATAGAGTCTGGCTACCGAAAGATGATTAACTGTCATTCGACACAAATGGAAATTCGCCAATCGAAATTATACGTCAAATTAGAGAAATGACAACTTGAAACACATCAACAAGGAAAATTGTCCAACCAGAATAAAGTTGAAAATAGAATTATGCCAAACAGTAAAATGGACAAATATGATATTGGTCTAAAATACATGTCCATTTCTATATATGTACACTCAGAAATATGGCCAATTGTAAATAATATGTCCCATCTGAAATAAGTACATCGTATTATCGTTCAAAGGCAAATGTTCATCGGATCTATATATATGAGGACAATAATTTATATTTTGGTCGTAATTCATGTTAGACTATGTTCACTTTATGCGTATTTCATTTTGCTCGTAATTTATAATGGACGAAATTCCATTCGGGCTTAATTAATTCACAACGAAAAAAAAAATGCAGTTATGAATATTTTTCAGCACAATTACATTTTGAGTAGGTAGATTCACTTTGGATAAATGCAGTTATGAATATTTTTCAGCACAATTACATTTTGAGTAAATTAACTTTGGATACTATTACTTTTGACCCAACTTCAGAATTGTCATTTCAAGTTGACGAATTTCCATTTGTGCAGAATGACAGTAAATCCGAAAGATGACCCTAGTAGATATTTAGATGGCAACCACTACCTACGTCAAATGTTTTTCTTCGAGTGCCCTAAATTCTCATCTTCCTAAATTGTCATAAACTTCAAATCTCTCCTTCGTTACTCCGTTTATTTTCATTGTGAGTGACTTTATTTGCCCCAATAATATTAGATTATAATTCCATCTTGTTTTAACATTATCATGTGTGTCCTAGACTGACTACCGTTTCAGCAACAGCGATTGTTTTTTTTCTTTTTAAAATTATTTGCTTACTGCTGCTGCCGTTTTGACGTTTCTGAGCAGAATCTACTGAACACCTGTCAGAATCACTGACATTGGCCCACGCCTTATTGCCACCATTATTTTTGTATAGTATAGTATAGTATATTACGTCAAATGTCATAACTGAGAAATGCTGCCAAACGAATCTTCGGTAAATTTAACCTACCCATAAAAATGTATCCCTAATATGTTATGTTAAATAATTTGCTGTACTTTTTAGTTTATTTTTATATTTAATGATGACAATTGAGCTGCAATTAACATAGGCATAATTTTTTTATTGTTACTAACAAATTTAATTATCAATCTAAATTGTAAAGACACTATCGCATTAGGTTATCCAGTAATGATAGTTGTCAGGTTTGTGAATAAACAAATAAATAAATGTTATCTTATTTTATTTTGCCTATTTGATTTACGATAAATATCTTACATCCTCATTACCTTTATTAAGTAGAAGGTCCAGTATTTTACCCACACATGCCTACCACCTTGTGTAACATATTCCTCATACATACATACAACACTTATAATTGGGAACAACATTTTGCTACTCGCTAAAACGCACGCAAGCCTCCGTGCGAGATTCATAGAAAAGAATTCAACGCGCAAACATGCGCCGCAATGAGTATGGAGCTGTGGAGTAGTGCGTGACTTTAACTATCACACTCGGAAAGGTTGGTCAGCAGAATACTACATTCAAACATTTAAAGACGTTCTTAACCCCTCATATGCGAGAAGTAAAAAAACTACTTTAAAGTCTCTATTATTTTAATACCAATAAATTTTGGGCATTGCAAAAAATACATAGAAAAAGATAGCTTTAAATTTGGCATGGATCCGTGACTAAATACGAAACATGCTGTTATTCTATCAACGACTTCTTAAATAATGAAACTGTACAATAAATACAATAATTTATCTAAGTACACACATATATCATACATAACTACAAAAGTCCTCTATTATGCGTACAGAAACCGTAGGAAATAACTATCATTACGAAAATCACTTTTCATCTTCAAAAACCAATATAATTTAAAAATAGGAATCAATGAAAAAAAAAATGTTGACACGAAATCAGCTCCAGCTCCGTATGTTTTTCTATGATTTATAAAAAAAAACAGTCAAATTCGTGACAGGCTTATTATGCCTTTCGGCTTCTGAACCCATCTTAGAGTACTTATAATATAAGATAAAGTAACGTACGCATTTCTGCATAATTAGGAATTATAACACTCATTATGTTATGTAACAGATGCATAAAGTACTATTGTTTTCTGTTTAATTAATTGATTAGCAAATCATAAATAATACGTTTATTTGTCATGGCATGTACATTATTATTTAACATGTTGTTATAAGTAACTCTTTGACATAGAATAATATCAATTAATAAACATTCTATAATACTTTATTTACATAATAAAAGCAATTTACAATGACATTAAATCTAAGCTTAAACTAAATAAACTACAACTTAAAACTAAATTAAATCTAAATAAGGCCCCCGTGGCATAGTGCCCAAAAGGCTGGCAGCGTTGCCTCGCTGAATAGCGATGCTGATTCTTTGAGAGAGAAAACTGCCAGCCCTTTGGTCACAAGTTGCATCAACTAAGCGCTTTTAATTGAATAATGTAATTAATTTCATATCGTATTTTGAGATCATGTCATTCTACATTTAGATATTAATTACTATATTATTGTGTGCCCTTACAGGGCGTCATGGACTGACTTGTTTGTACCAATATGACATCTACATATATTATAAAGTACATGACTTGATAATGAATAAATAATACTAGGATTTTAGTAACAACTGAGAACGGTTTTTAGTAGGTACTATAGTACTCTCGTGTCTTTGCCTACTGTTCTATGGAACGAAGTTTAGTTCCACAAATCCAAGTCCATAGCCCCCTCCGAGCATCCATAGTCAAGAACCAGCCACTTCCTTTTCCCTGTCAAGCGAAAACTGCTTTCCACACACATACATACATACCCACACACCATGCCACTTACAGACAGTGCACGGAAAAGTGGACCTTACCTCAACGTGGGAAAGGGGCCGCTATGCGCTGCATTTCTGGTTTTCCTATACAGGTAGTTAAGTGGATGCATGTCCGACTTCTTGCTAAAGTTATAACCCGATGTTTATGTGAAGTTATATGCTTACTCCTAATTGCAGTTTCCTGTACTTATTTATAAGGTATTGTGATAGAAAAAGCAAAATGATAGTTACGAACTAAAAATAACTAATTTGCTCACCCGCGACCGCATGTGAAAAATAGCTACGTCTGTGCAGCAAATGCATGTTTCGATGCAACACCTCCACCTCCCCTGCTACACGAATCAACACATGCCACACCGACCCAACTATCACCACCAACGGTTGTTTTGGTGCTTTGACAATGGCCTCGTAAAGAGTGCCGAAACTCGGCAGCGTTTAGTGTAATGGTGGTGGTGATAGTTGGGTCGGTGTGGCATGTGTTGATTCGTGTAGCGGGGGAGGTGGAGGTGTTGCATGGAAACAACACATACACACACACATACACACACACACACACAGACATAGAGCTATTTTTCACGTGTCGTTGCGGGTGAGAAAATTAACAGTTTTTAGTTCATGAATACGGGAGGTCCGCAAGGCAACGCCTTATTCAATAAATTATAAAATGATAGTTTCTCTTATTTATCGACAAGTTCAAATCGACGACCTTCATTAGACATTGCTTATTTTGATAAAAAAGACATCAACGCGTGGGGGCATTTCCTAAAATGATGACTTAAGGTACGATCATTATTTATTGGTTTCTGGAAAAAAGTATCAATTGAACATTGTTTCTGCAATTTCATATACTAATACATATGTGTAAAAAAAAAGTTCTCATGACTTACCTACAAAATAAATTACAGATTGACATTTTAAATCCCGACAGGGTTTTATAAGTTTAACGTGTGTATCTGCGTATTTGTGTATCTTTCTGTGACATCGTAGCTCCAAAATGGCTAGACCGATTGCGATGTAATTTCTTTTAATCGAATGCTAGTTTGATCGAGATGGTTCTTGGCTAAGTATTATCAAAATCGCGTCCAAATTACGGTGTAATTACGGGCACAAGAGGCATTTCATCTCAGCTCGCTGGATTGGCAGCGCATCTGCAAGCCCCCGGGGTTGTGGGTGTCTATGGGCAGTGGTGATCACTTACCATCAGGTGACCCACTTGCTTGTTTGCCTTTCTTGTCGTATAAAAAAAATTCGTTCAGGAGCCCCAACGCTACAGACATACACGTAAAATTTATAACGCCCCTCTTTTTGCGTTACGGGTAAATAATACGATTTAATGAGACTCAACATGCGTTGCGTTTTAAGTGTCACTGTGGGCCGAGCACGAGTTTTCGAATCCTTTGTAACGTAATCGAGTTACTACTACGTTATCGAGAAATTTGTATGACGTTTGGAACAGCCCGCCCGTGAGCGTATTTGGAACTAACTTTAGCATGAGGTTTCTCGATTTCGATACGATAAGAGAAGTATTCCACTGTCTTGGTCTCCAGCAAATTGTAAACGGAAAGAGCTAGCATGTGTTTAATAAAGTATCAAACAAGTTTAGCATGAAACAACGAACGTCTCATGCGCAGCTGGTGCACGCTATAAGACAGTATGTCGACCGAAAATGTGTTAAATGGGTTAACATACAGCCTGGGGATATTCTAGGCGCGCAACTTGACTGGTGTGAGCATAAAGTCTGCGGTGGAAGTCTTTGAACAGTTTTATATCAAACTTGTGGACGGTGACGTTATAGAGAGCAAATAAGTTTTTCTTTAATGTATTACGCCACATTTACTTGTATATTTATAAAGCTCTAAATCGGTAAATTTCCTTACAAGTACAATATGTAGTGAAATAAAAACGGATCACTCGCGTATATACGTCGAGTTTAGCCGCTTTAGCCGCAAGGCGGTGAAAACGAGGGTAGTTGTGTGCCGCTGTCAGCTGCGCCTAGTAGTCGCGAGCAGAGCCGCGGCGCGCAGTGTGTCTCGCTGCCGCTGGGTCGTGCGCACTCAGAGGAAGGATTACGAATCAGTCCGAAACATAGGGCTAAACTCGACTTATATGTGTATGTGAGTGTTCCGTTTTTGTGATTTTTATAGCTAAAATGTGTTTAATGATCCTTTATTAAGTCGAATCGATACGAAGTGGACTCGACTTCGGAATAAGGCCGCCTTTACACCTGCACCTGAGCCGAAGCACATTGAAATGTGTCTCGAAATTTTATATTTTTTCATTACAAGCAAGCCTTATCTTTCTTAAAGAGGAATTGAAGTATTAATTACCCTGTTTTTTATTTCATCTGACACAAGATAAGTTTCTATTGAATTGTCGGAAGCGGGCCGGAAGTATAGATAGGTACATTTGTTTCTACTATGTTGCCGTGGCCATGTTCACCGAGGGTCGAGCACGACTTTACGAAAGCTGCGTAACGTTACGGTTATCGTATCGAGATCGAGAAACCTCATACTAAATTTTAGTTTCAAATACGCTCACGGGCGGGCGCTGTTCCAAACGTCATACAAACTCGACAATGTTTACTATTCGATTTTACGTTACGTAGCATTCGTAAAGTGGTGCTCGACCCTCAGGTGTTGAAAGGACGCATTCCCTTTGCACATCAAGTGATATTTTTGGCTACTAAAAAAAATTAGGACATAAGGCATTGTCATTGAAAACTGACAATTGTAAAGTTGGTGAAATAGGAGCCTGGTAGTGAAATTCTGTTGGTCTGGCCAAGATCGTCTCCTCAGGAGGGAACGCCTCAACAGTTAATGGCATCGACTTGTTTGGTATGGATATGTACTTAAGTTGGATGACAATACAAGTACAGTCAACAAAAAGTACAGGCGGATAAAAGCTTGTAGGGGTTAAAAATGAATTTTGAACATAAAATGGACTATAAAGATTATGAACGCTTTCATAAAACTAGTGTGAACGCCCAATTAGTAAGCCATCCGAGTTTGCTCAGATTTTTCAATAGCAAATAATCGTAACTATTACACCGCTTAAATAATTAACACGTCTCCGAAAACCCATAAATTAAACGGAAATTAAATATTTAAACAAACAATTGGTTTCACTGTGAACAAGTTTGAATAAAAGAAAGTGGTCGTGAACTGTACGCGGGCGATCTTTCGCGAGCGAACGCTGCCAAGTCAAAAGACACCCAGGAAGCTCTGGTCTGTATTAGCTTACGGACTTCTGTATTCCGCCGGGCAGCGTACAGCCTAAATTAGAAATGTCAAAGTCAACGACCTGCGCTGCTAGGGTTTTCGCGACAGAACGAGTGAAAGGCTGAGAAATCGAGTTTCCGGATGAAAATTCCGGACAACGTATCGATAAACGAAGTCGTAAATAGTGAAAATACGCGTCTATTCGTAGGCTTGCGCTCTGACTAAAGGTATGCTCAGTAGCACGCTAAAAAGTTTAGTTATACGTACCTACTTATAAGCGCGGTTTCCAATCCGCATTGGGATCGCGTGAGAACTGCAGCCCTCTCATTCTAAGAAGAGGCCTGTGCTCAGAAGAGGCACGTCAATACACTGAAACACGTAGGTATAAGCATGTTTAATAGATATTCAGAATTAGAGCTCTTTTTCCCTGTAATTCCTACTGAGTTATCACAGCGCTGCTTTCAGTCGGCCATATTTACTTTGATAATAATATCTGCTGATGTGTGATAATAATAAAATACAGCTCACGTGTCGCTGCTCTCGCAAATGACCAAACTGTGCCCTAAGCACGACTTGTCGAATCCTGCGTTACGTTACGGTTATCGTATCGAGATCGAGAAATCTCGTACAAAATTTTAGTTCCAAATACGCTCACGGGCGGGCGCTGTTCCAAACGTCATACAAAGTCGTTATAGTTTACTATTCGATTTTACGTGACGCAGGATTCGACAAGTCGTGCTTAGGGCACTGTTGGCGCTCCTGAACATATGAAAGAATAGTAACTTCAGATTTAGAAGTGGCGAGTGCTTTTGAGGATTTTTTCTCTAATATAGCTATAGATACAACTCGTGACTTAAAGTCATCCACTGCGCTGGCTGGCTCATACTTAAATGTGGTTCAAAAGGATAGTAACTTGAAATTTGATTTTAAACACACAAACTCGGAAGAGATTATAAAAACATTTAAATCTTTGAAAATTAAGAACACAGAGGATCTTTGGGGTATTTCAGTTAAAGTAATGCAATCTGTCATCCATATTGTGGCACCATATCTGGCCGTCGTGTTTAACAACTGCGTCGATGAGTGTGTGTTCCCTGACTTAATGAAGTACAGTAAAGTTATTCCTTTATTCAAAGCTGGCAGCTCATCTGAGCCTGGTAACTTTCGACCGGTTTCCGTGCTTCCTGTACTAAGTAAAGTGTTTGAGAAAATTATGCTAAATCAATTGCTTTATCACTTCAATATTAATGAACTATTTCACAGTCAGCAATTTGGGTTTACGAAGGGCCGCTCGACAACGGATGCGGCTGCAAATCTCATGAAGCACATTTATGACGCATGGGAACAATCGCAAGATGCAATAGGAATATTTTGCGACCTCTCCAAGGCATTTGATTGCGTGGAACACGAGACGCTTATCCGCAAACTTGAACACTACGGACTCACAACTAATGCACTGAACCTTGTTATGTCCTATCTCAGTCAGAGAATCCAGAAAGTAGACATACATAGAGTGCAGTCATGTGGATCACCGGTGAAGCTTGGAGTACCACAGGGCTCTATTTTGGGTCCGTTTCTCTTCTTGGTGTACATAAATGACTTGCCCCAGCTGCTAGAACACAAATGTGACATAGTACTGTTCGCTGATGATACCTCTCTCATTTTTAAAGTCAACAGGCAACAGGAAGATCAAAGTCACATCAATGAGACTCTAAGAGATGTGCTGAAATGGTTTACTGCAAACAATTTACTATTGAATGCAGCTAAAACGAAATGTATAAAATTTTCGTTGCCTAATGTAAGACAGGTTGACACTACTATCAGATTAAATGGAGAGAAGCTGAACCTCGTGGATGAGACTGTTTTTCTCGGGCTTACCTTAGATCGCAATTTGCAATGGAGCCCACACCTATCTGGTCTTGCTGGTAGATTGAGCTCTGCCGCTTATGCTGTACGAAGAATCCGGCAATTCACCAATGTAGAAACGGCGCGGTTAGTTTACTTCAGTTATTTTCACAGCATTATGTCTTATGGCATCCTAATTTGGGGCAAGGCGGCCGACATAGAGACAATCTTTATCCTGCAGAAGAGGGCGGTCCGGTCTATTTACAATCTTGGCTCCCGAGATTCACTTAGAGAACGCTTTAAAGAAATCGACATCCTTACAGTAGCTTCTCAGTATATATATGATGTAATATTGTATACACACAAGAACATCAAATCTTTCAAGAAAGTGTCGGATGTGCATGGTTTCAACACTCGGAATAAGCATAAACTTGCCGTCCCTAAATTTCGTCTACGAAAAGTCAGTAAGTCTTTTTTGGGAAATTGCGTGAGGTTCTACAATAAAGTGCCTGTAGATGCATGGGAATTGCCTCACAATTCATTTAAAAGATACATAAAGACCGCTCTCTTGAAAAAAGCATACTACAAAGTGGATGAATACTTATGTGATGGCACCACCTGGCCAAGGTTGAAAACAGAAGATAATTAGGACATCAATGTGACTTGGCTGCGTCCCGAAGATATTCGTGTATGGTGTCCGGCTCTGTTGCCGTTGTCCGCTGCGTACTAATTGTAATACAATTGACAAAAATAATGTTTTATTTATTTGACATGATGACATGAAATGTATATTTCATAAATTTTTGTTATTTGACATTTGGAGACCATATACATCTCCAGTTTATGTATATGTATTATTATACTTATTATTTGACCGTGGAGGCGTTTTACACCTCTGCTGATTTTAATTTAGTTTAAATTGACCCTAGAGACTATACATCTCTAAGCCATTTAGATTAAGTATTATATTATAGTATTAATTCTGGGACCCTATACATCCCTTTGTAATTTAAATTTTCACAGATATTTGACCTGGAGACCCTATACATCTCCTGCTCAAATAAAACGTGCCAGTAAAGTAAAGTGTTCTGGTTTTGCTGTTTTAATAATTACTTTTTACACTTGTTTCTAAAATGCGGTATTTTTTTTTTTTTTCTCTCTTAATCTTTTAATGACAGAGTGAGGTTTCTTTGTGTAGTTTGTCTGTGGTTGCGTATTGTAAGAGCTAATGTAACTTGTTTTTAGAAAAAATGACTTTGTGCCAAGTTTCTTGCGGCGCATTCTTCTTGGCAATCATGGTCTTTCCGAAAGCGCTGGTAGACTCAAAAAAATGACGTGTAAAAGAGCATTCAACTGCCTATTTGCTGAATAAAATTTTGAATTTTGAATTTTGAATTACCCCGAATTTAAACTACTTAGTAACAGAAATTGTGTAAGTTGCATTAAATATTTTAGCTTCTTTAAGTCTATGTAATCTGCTTGTGTATAATGTCTGTGTTTTGTTAGCAAAATAAACGATTCTTATTCTTATTCTTACATTGAGAGACCGTGAAGCGAACTATACACAGCTCAAAAATGTCTAGGGATCAATTATGTGCGGACTCTCATACGTGTTTGGACTCTAGAAATTGCAACTCTCACAGTTTTTTTTAGACCGCGACTTACGACGACTTGGGTTAGACATTAACTTAGGGTTAACTTGACGTGATGTCTAACTCAGGTCAGATAGGTGCAATTCGGAGTTACTTACTGGCTTAAATTCGGGATTACCTTAGCTTAGATATGTCCAATTGGAAGGCCTCCTCTAACAATAAGATTGTTGTACGTATTGACTGAAGGCAAACAATCATACGAATTACAAAAATCAGACACAAATCAGACCTCACGGTGACCATGAGGACCCACATTTTTAACATTTTATTATCTCACACACCTACACTTTAAGTACATTACGTACCTACAATCATATGCCAGTCTGCAATTAAAAGCCACAACCGCAATTGTTACATAGGTTTTCCCGCTTTTTTAAGATCCTGTTATCAAGGCTCAAGGGTTCCTTATCAGAATAGTTGTATCCGTGCCCGATACCGGATTCACTAATTCTGAGAACACTAATTTATTCAATTTTAGTGCCTAGCCTAGACAGTCTAGGATGCAGTTGGACTAAAGCGGGGATTACATTGAACGAGTAAAATTCTGCATACATTGAGCATTGGATGTTACAAATTCAGTTTGAAAATTTCGTAGCTCTGCGATGTACCTAACGCTACGCGTTTTTCACGCGCTCGTTATCGCGCTTATAGGAAATTAGCTTATGCCCCGCTGCTTTGCCTCCGTGAAATATTTCGAAATGGAAAAAATCCCTTCTTAGTGCACCTCTAAGATACTCAAGGTATATGTTTGCCAAATTTTTGTCAATCAGTCAGTCAGTCAGTCAGTCACGGTACTGTTTTATGTTTTATAGGAAATTAATGGGGTTCGATTTTACCCTGTTTTCTGTTTTCTGGTCCTGAAATCCAGTGGAGACAAACGCCAGGTAAGTTTTTTTATCAGAGATACAGCCTTGATGTTGTTATTGATGATGTTGTACTTAGTGGTTTTATTGATGGCCAATTTCTTAAACGATGCGACGTGATTTTGTTCCATTTTTCGTACGGGGTTTTCGCTCCAGTCTTCCTTCCTTCCTTCAATGGACTCTGATTCAACGCCACTGCATTCGTTTTGATAAGGTGTCGGTATCGGCGAGAGAAAAGTTTTTCATTAGGTGGAAAGTACGTGAAGCCATTGAAATTAGTCGTCATCCCAATCCCGATGTGGAAGACTGTCTTAAATAAATAGGTACTCAATGGTCAGTGTGAAATTATTGTGAACGAACATTTTACACAGTGTGTAGTGTACAACCCCACATTTGATAATAGGTAATCAAAATGGCAATGAAAAAAAATTGGGTTGTTGTACGCCGCTGTCAGCTGCGCCTACTAGTAGTATCAGTAGTGATCCCGATTCGATATATCTTATATACTATCTGTTGCCCGCGACTTCGTCCGCGTAGATTTCGGTTATCGCTATTCCGCGGGAACTTTATAATTTTCTCGAATAAAAAGTAGCCTATGTTATTCCTGATTATTCAAACTATCTTCTTACTAAATTTCATCTAGATTGGTGAAGCGGTTTTCCCGTGAAGAGGTAACAAACAGACAGACAGAGAGACAGAGAGACAGAGTTACTTTCGCATTTATAATATTAGTTAGGATAGGATGCTTACACAATTTCATAATTGATTGTATTCAGGTCGAAATGTGTTGAGATAAGTGAAGAATTACTTATCCCTTATAGGTATTACGAGTATAGTATGCGAAAGTTGTCCAGCTGTGTTGTGTCTTTTCCAATACTTATTAACAACCCCTAAACATCCCTTAACACCTTATTCGTAAAACTCGTAACGAAAAAAAATTACTGTCATCCCAGGTATCTTCTTTAAATGTATTCACCCGCCTACTTACCAAATGATCGAAGACTTACCAGAATAAAAACATTCTCTAATAAAAATAGACACAGTGACGCATGCTTCCTATTTATATCGGTAAGTCACGAAAATTCCGAACGACATTATTGAAGTCGAATCTCAGGTGTGGTGTGGCCGGATCCTTAGCAGATATAATTTCGTGAACGGAAATGCATGCAAATGTTATCTTGATAATTCTTGTGTGAACTAAGTCAGGTTAATTTTATTGTGTGAGTGTTCACTTTCAAATTCATCACTGAATAAGATTATTTAGCTTCTTTCGAACCAAAAAACATTGGTTTTACTCATAAATACTGATTAAATTTAGTATTTCAATTTATTTAAAGAATATCTTTTGGAATAAATAAAAACATGCTCGTTCAAGCGTTTCTGACGTAATGTGAACTTTTGCAAATAAATAAATTATTGTGAATTTTATACTTACTTTTTACTGTTGACGGAAGTCATTCAGGAACTCTGACTTTTATGAGTAGACTGAAGTACCATGTCTCACTCACGCACGCTACGTACTTGATAAGGCCACGGTAATCTCCAGTAATCTATACACTTGGTGCGACAGGGTGTCATTTCTGTTCTTGCCTGTGGTATAGCCGTCTAATTATTTATGTTTAAAGCTTTTAAAAGCTCGGAACAGATGTTAACGAGCTTTAACTCCGAGATTAAGTCATAAGACAAAAGAGCGATGACCTGTATAAACTTAGGTAATTAAACATATTGTTAAGTTGGAAATTTTTATGAAATAAATTGAGAGACTTGAATTGTAAGAAAATTAAGTGTCTGTTTTGGTAAAACTAAAAAAATAGACGAGACTTTGCTAATTGATGTAAATTAACGCACAGTGGTGCAATTTTCATGATTTGAAGACAAAATTTAGAATGTCATAATACAGTCTTTCATGACACGATTTGTAATATTAGATGTAACTATGATATTTTTCACTATAATAATGTGCCTATAAGCTTGTTGTTGTTGTTTACTACACCGTTCAAGTTCATTTAGTTGTAGCCTTCCAATGTAACATGCACCATTTTGCAATCGGCTGATGCAATGGAGCCACAAAGTTGTGAGCTGTAAGGCTTACATCAACTATCTTACATGTAAGTGCAAAGGATGTCATAGAAAATAAGATTTTGATATATTTTTAAACTACATTTATTCAACAATTTAATGTTTATTCAGCAACATTCAGCTAGAGTATTTAACTAACAGTCTTATTATTTTATAAGAGTATAAGATCACTGCCGAGAGTGAAAAAAATGCAATCGGGTACATAAAATGCAAGTAACATCAACCACGATCGACGGGCGCAGGCGCGACGGCGACCGAACCTTAACATCATTATCGAAAACATTAAACATTCCGGGGTAATAAAAACTTAAGAACTAGATGGTGTTACATAGTAAAGATGGTGTTAGTCAATAAATAATCGCTTACGTTAAGGTAACTTCAATAAATTAAAATGAACATTGTCTTGACATCAGACTCAAAGGTGATTACTTCGGGCAGGCAGTTGCAGTCTTTGGTTCTATATTTACATAAATTACAAATTAGGCGAGCTTTTAAAAATATTTCCTTCTCCGCCTGTTATACGAGACTCTCTGTCTGCTTTTCGATATGAGCTTGTGTCTTACGGAATCGCAGCAAGTGCACGACATCATAGGTATCAAAATAAAAAATAGTACACAAGAAAATTTTGTGTACTAATAAGTACCAGTGGGGTCTAAAATGGGAAGCGACATGTTGCTGATTCTAAAAAAAATGCTTGGAATACTAAAAATACTTCAGACTTAACTATTAAGGCAAAAATCCTAACCTACTAGGGGGAACTAGCCTAATACACATTAGTAGGATCGAGGACGATCATTATGAATTTTTGTAACTTACACTTATAAAAAAAAGAGTCTTTATCTCAGTAGACACCGGTCGGGTCGAGAACAAACATCTTGATGCACTTAGTTTTTGCACTTAATACTTCAATACACTCCAGTGGGGTCTAGCACGAACATTTTGAAGGATTTCTGGATCTTGTAGAAAAAACTGAAGAACACGAAGTTAATAGACTCCGGTCGGGTCTAGCACGAACATCTTGACTGATTGATTGATTTTCTTCTGATGATAAAAATGTTGAAAATCTCGTAGAGAGTAGAGTATGTAACTCAGTAGACTCCGGTGGGATCCAGTACAAACATCTTGAATAATATAGTGAATCTTCAAAATATAACAAATCTTCAATTTCTCTCGAAATGCTGAGACGGATTTGATTTTTGTCACAAAATCAGTAGATGCCGGTGGGATCCAAAACCTTGATGTCCATGTTGAGATTTTTGAACTTTGAAATGCGATCGATCTTTTTTACGTGTGGCGCGCGTTGGTGCGAGCGACGTGCGTTCAACACGGTGAGCGTCTGACGACTGATGCTTGCGCGACACGTGCGCGCGCTTTTATAGGCTGGCGGCTGTCACATTCGCGTTTTTTTTTTCGCTATTTGAATTTGGAAGCTTTCAGCCGGGTGGCGAGCCCGCCCTTGCTTTTTTTTCTGTAAAAAATGAGCATATTGCCCATGTGGCATACACGGAGTAATACGAAATGAAATGGGTGTTTTTTCGGAATAGGTTTTTTTGTTATTAGTATGCATTTGATACTATTTAAATATAAATTAGGTAGATAGGTTGCTTATGCAGGTACTAAATAAGGATTACGAAGAATTGTATTCCATTTTTTTTTTCACAAAAACTTTATGTTTCTCAACTGTAGCTTAAGGTAAGAATAATTTAAGAATTTCAAATATTTTCACACTTAAAACTAATCCTACTTTCAGAATCACAGTCATATCGTGCCTGCACCAGTGTACCAACCTTATTATAAGTCTGGTGTCTTAGGTGTTTCATACGTACGAAAAGTTCGA
Organism: Clepsis dumicolana; assembly: GCA_963691665.1. Lineage (NCBI taxonomy): Eukaryota > Metazoa > Arthropoda > Insecta > Lepidoptera > Tortricidae > Clepsis > Clepsis dumicolana. Next base: position 24,747,326 of record OY829506.1, on the reverse strand, counting down.
AAGTATTAATAAATTACATCGCTGGAATGATGTGACATTTCTCACAAAAATATATTGGGAACAACCCAAAAAGAAAGAAATTACCGCAAAAATCCCGAATTCAAATGTTGCTAACACAATAAGGCAAAGTTACGTAAAACCGCATAATTCAAGGTGCAGTAATTTAAATACTTCGAACGGTATTACTGTTACTTTGTAATAATAAACAATGCATCACCATTAAAGAATTCGCTAATTAGACAAAACGTGAAATTTTCTAAAACGTGTATTATTTGATTTTAATATTACTTAAATTCTACGTGATCGTGTTATCAAAACATATCAACTATTACCTATATACATTTTTGAAGCAACTACTTAAAATATAATTCTTTACTAAGAAATTAATCAAATTCTTTAACATTGAGTACTGGTTTTTATTACCAATAACGGATTATCCAGTGTTATAGTTGTAATAACGTTTTACTAGTAATTGATTTAGGGCTTTTGTCAATGATATTGCCTAATTAGTCATATTAAGTGTCATAGTAAAAGTAGTTCAAAGTGATTTCCCATACAATGTGATGTTTCGAACCTATTTAGTAGTAGTCAACAATGTGGAATAATTAATTGTAGTTACTGTCAAAATAGATGAATGCTTCGTCTTCGTTGATTAAAGGATTATCCGATTACATCTTGGCCCATGTATAATTCAAATTCAAATACATGCTGTTTTATTATTAGCTTTTCTGTAGCATTCGTATTCTCTGTTTTTATTTTATTTGCGTTCCTTACCATTGTTTGCATTTTTTTCCGTACTTGGCCCCAATTTTTGGCACACCATGCCGCATGTGCGCTAAAATAACATCGTAATCCGTAAAAGCACATAAAATATTTCACGCAGACCAGTAACTATATTATTCTACATTTGTAAAAGGCTGAATATTCAAGTGGCATGAAATTGTTTCTTTAGGAAAAAAAAAAAGAAATCCAACAGTAGTTTACTTTTTTTTCTAAACAACGTGGTTCAAAAAAATTACAGTGTTGTTTAGGGATGTCCCAAACATGTTGGTGTAGTTCCAAAACCATGACAGGTCATTGATGGACAGAATAATATAATTAAATCCGGTAAAATGTATTCAGCCTTGACTGAAAATTCAAAGGTGTCACGTCGAACGATAAAAAATGTGTAAATATTTACAGTGACAAATATTAGCATTGCCATGGATAAATCTAGATTTTTTTTCAGATAAAATGGAGCGAATGAACACCTGAATATGAATGGCGGGTTTTTTTGTATACTTAAAGAGTGATATACTTACGTGCAAGTACACTCAGCAACAGATCTGGGATAATCAAATACTCTGTTAAGAAGAGTATTTGGTTGTATAATTTATATAGATACTAGAGATCGCCTAAGTGGTCGAAATTTTACAGCAATACATTAATTACTTACTCCCTTAAATATAAATTATAGCTTTCATAACTTCTTCTCAATAAATTTAAACTTTATCTATGCCAAATCTCTACGTGTATTGTTCTGTAATGGTTATAAATATTTATTGAAAAGAAACGAATGAGGTAATCCAAGAAAATGACAATAAATAAAACCTTGTAATGTAAGAAAAAATACCTAGCCAAAATTCAAATCAATTTAAAAAAGAGCTCCCCCGCGGCATGGTCCCAAATATGCTGGCAGCATTTCCTCGCTGTATCGCGATGCTGATACGTTGCGTGAGGAAGCTGCCAGCTCTTCAGTGTCCAAGTCTTAAATAGGTAGGTTTCCAAAGTTTCCGGTTCACGTATTCTCACATTCGTATAATATTAATATTATTATTATTATTACTATTTTCACATTTAATTACGTGTTATTTTATTTCTAGTTCCGCTATTGACATTGTCCTACTTTGAATTCAATCGTTTTGTATTTTATCTCTTTTATTATTATTTAATTGATAACGATTTTTTTGTGAATGAAGTATATTTTGACATGTCAAATAATGTGTAATTTTCAAATCGATATAAATAAATCTATCGTATTAATAATTTTCAAGATGTATATCTGATATTATAACAGGTACGCAACTCAGTAAGTTTTCATACATTAAGTACTAACTTGTAATTCGTAAATGGCTCTAAAACCATCTTAACACATTAATTAACGTTTTCCTTCCTTTTACAAGAACCAGGGTTTGGACATTTTCTTTTGGGCCTGTTACGTTAATCTCTGTATTCAGGGATCTTATTCTCTCAAGTAACTCAAGGCGGCTTCAGCGCTGAAGTGTCAAATCGATTGTCATTTAGTGCCGAAAAGTGACACTAGCTGTCGAGGTCACGAGAGAGGTTGCATTAGACCACTAGAGAATACTATTCTGTATATTGATTTAAACTTTCGCGATCCTCACACATTATCATGATACTCGGGACTTAATCGCGTAAAAAACATATATTTAAATTTGAATTTAAATACCTCGACGTTTCAGACGCGACGTTGCGTCCATGGTCTCGAAGGGACTGAAGAGGCGGGTACCAACATCTCCTAGCTGCACGGGTTCCTCGAACTACCCGCACTTGGTCTTTATTATTCTTGGTCTTGGTTTTTTTTTATTTCTACTTCAGGAAAATAATTATATAAACCTACATTTATCGGCCTTGCCCCAAATTAAACGCGAATGACGTAGTACCGGGATATCTACCGTGGAACCAGTAAAACATTTAGGTATATTATAATTACCTCGTATGTAATTAACGGATTGACTCTACGCAACTGTGACGCCACATACTTATTAATTGCACTTGATAAGGACCCAGCAACAGGCAACTTTAGCGCAACCACAATTCTAGATCACTTCCACAAATTTAATTATATGCGTTATAAATGTATCAAAAATGCATATTATAATAAAGTTAAATAAGACCATTTCAGAATGACGCATATGGTAGGTTTGTGGTAATCGAATTTATTTCAGTTAGGTTTAATTTAAAATAAAACGTAATGCATTATGGATTTTCAGTTAGGTATTAAATGTAAATAAATTTTCCCGGATACCGCTGTGTTCTGAATTTAGTGTCGAATGTTTGATTAAACCGTAGTTCTCAGAACACTTGTGGTTACTGATTTCCTCTTTATAATTATGGCTGCTGAAATAGGGATCTAGAAAATTTTAAGTGAGTAGGTAGACATTGTCACAAAATAAAATGGAGATATTTCAGTAATTGTTGTAACAAGTCTAGATGAACACATCTGTGAAGTTTCTGTAAAGGAAACAAAAATCTGTAGTGGGAGAGCCATACTGTAGCTATTTCCTGCCGTACGAATCTGCCTGCTCGTCCGGGGAAGCACCACCCTGTCACAGAAAATCGGCGTGAAGCAAACAGGCACCCCTGTGCGTTTCGTTCGGTCGGTGAGAGTGCCGGAGGCCCAACCCCCCCCCCCCACCCCTTTCCTCTATCATTTTTCCATCATAAAGGCCGTCAACGGACTAGTGACTCTTGGGGTTGCTGGTTCTCATGGGTGGCGGTGATCGCTTACCATCAGGTGACCCTCTTGCTCTTCTTCTTAAAAAAAAATGTATCATACGTGCATTCCCTCTGGTTGACAACACTAGTCGAGACATTGTGTGTTAATTTTATAATAAGTACCTAATTAAATTGGGAAACGTTTGTACATGTCAAAGTCACCTGGACACAAGGATTACTTTCGGGTTTCGTTCTCGATATTAGCATATATAACACATTTAGTTTCACAATAGACTCGCCATTTCGCACTATATTTTGGAGAAATAAAACACAAAAAAAAAAATTGGGGTAGGATTATTTTCTCTCGCTCCAATCGCACCAACTCCTATCATTCACAGTTTAGTGCTTCGCTGTTTCGCACGTCGTTTTTACTAATAATTACAATTGATAGTGTTTATAGTGTAGTTATTGTTAGGTAATCGTTTAGCTATCACAGCATGCCGAAACGAAAACGCAATGAAGAGGATTACGAGTATCTTGAAAAACAATTACGGAAATTAAAACGTAAAATTAAAAGTGGCCGTAACCGCCGTCGTGACAGTTCTTTGTCGTCGTGTAGTGATAATCCTTCGCATTATGACCCACAGGGTAAGTCGCTATTGTTATGAACTACCTACTTGTTTACGTGATAACGTAATTGGTTTCTTTTCCTGACCGTTATAATTTTGTACTTTGGTACAAATACGAGAATTTAATTACATCACTGGATTGGTTGTCCATTCCGGGCTTTCCATATCCTAATTAAAAGAGTTATAATATGTACATTCCGTGCATAGTATAAATAATGATTTGAAACCATTGGATAAACGGGTTGTCCATTCCGGGCTTTCCACATCCAAATTAAAAATATGTACATTCCGTACACAGTATAAAATAACGATTATCGTAATAGTCGGTATGTAACCATTGGTTTCGGGTTGTCCGTTCCGGGCATTTCTACCCAAATTAAAAATATGTACATTCCGTAACGGTGATTGTGATGAAAGGTATGAAAACATTGGATAATCGGGTTGTCCATTCCGGACCTTGTATATCCAAATTAAGAATATGTGTATGATCCGGTTTTGACAACGTGACATAATATTCAACCTACCTGCATAATACATACCTACTTAAAACAGTCATCTAAAGGGCTTGCGTGGTTCTCACAGGGAGTCTCACTACCCCATAAAACATGTAATTTTGTATTTGTACATAGGATGCGAATCAATCGCCACCGTCGACGATGACGTCATCGAGCCAGAACCTGGGTGTTCCTATTGGGATGACTACTGGCCGGAACCGGACCAAAGCGATATAGGTGATTCCATACCTCGCATACCCGCCGCCGCTGTATTGTTGCCTGCTGCGGGCGCTGCCGCGACCTTACCTAGCGCTGCCGCCGTCGTTGTGCCGTCAACTACCGCTGTCGCTATAGTGACGCCCAATTTGAATACGCCGTCACTTTTTGCCACTGTACAATCTAAGGTTACAGCGGTGCAGTCACCGCTTACTGACACAAGTAACGCCGCGCCGTCAGGAGCACTACCCCCGACGACTGCAGCGGTTGACGTACAAAATCCAACTTTAGACCCTGATCTGTTGGCAATATTGGGTGAAGATCCAACAATTATAAATGAGTACGGTGAAGATATTCAAAATGACCTGGCAATCAGGTTAAATCACTTAGCGACCTCGGGTCTCTCTAAAGAGAGCCGTACAGAAATTAAAGACAAATACCTGATCCCTGGGAATTGTAAAATGATTAAAGCTCCAACACTCAATCCAGAGATATGAGCGTCTATGATCGAAGGCAGCGTTAAACGTGATAAAGGGATAGAAAGTAAGCAGATGTTAAACGCCTGCGCCTTGTCTTCCCTCAGTAAGGCCATCACCCTTTTGATGGTATCCGATAACAAAAACCAGGAGGTTCTCAAATTGTTGATGGACACTGCTAAAATCTTAAGTGACTTACAACATAGCGAGTCGATGTTGCGCAGATTTTTTGTCCTAGCAACAGTGAAAAGAGAACTAAAGGGGCAATTGGAAAAGACGAAAATCGAAGATCTACTTTTCGGCAGCAATTTGGTGGAGACTTTAAGATCAGCAAAGACTATAAGCAAAACCGGAGCGGATATGAGAGTCCCTGTATCTACCACTGTTAAGGCGGGCGCGACTAAGCCTACAAGGATGCCAAACAAACCTTTAAACTCACGAGGCCCCCCTACGAACCGCAGACCGGCGCCGTCAGCGGGGACACGAAACTGGCGGCCAGTAAATCCAGCTCCAGCTCCAACTCCGAGACAAACGACGACGAAGTACCACAGCGGCTCGAAGACGTCGTCGCGTCATCACTATCAACGTCACAGACGATAGACATGGTAACGCACGGTAAGCCTGCTGGGCGACTTTCTTATTTTTGTCGAGAGTGGTCTATGATCACTAATAACCCGATTATACTTTCTTGGATAAATGGCTATGAAATACCCTTAACATCACCAGTTGTTCAGACTGTTATCCCCTCAGAACCAAAATATTCACCATGCGAATATAAAGCATTCGAAGGTTCCATAGAAAATCTTTTATCGTTTGGAGCTGTGTCAGTATGTGACCCTTGTAAAGACCAGTATATTTCGAGTATTTTCCTTATACCTAAATCAAATGGGCAACAGCGCTTAATATTAAATTTGAACCAGCTCAATAAATTTATTAAGACCCAACACTTCAAATTAGAGGATTTACGCACAGCTTTAAAACTTATACCCAAAAATTGTTTTATGTGTTCAATTGACTTAAAGGATGCCTATTTCTTGATTAATATACATCCGAATTCTAGAAAATATTTACGTTTTCAGTGGGACGGCAATTTATACGAGTTCAATGTATTGCCGTTTGGGCTGAACACAGCCCCGTATGTATTTACCAAAATTCTGAAACCTGTTGCTAAATTATTAAGATCCAAGGGCTACTTATCTATTTTCTATTTGGACGATATATTTTTAGTGGGTGATACTTATGCCGAATGCATTGGAAATATGAATGACACTAAATCTTTATTAGAGTGTCTGGGTTTTATAATCAACATAGAAAAGAGCAATTTTATTCCTAAACGTTTCTGTAAATTTCTAGGTAATATTATAGATTCAAATAAATGTGAAGTTAAATTACCGGAGGAGAAAAAAGAAAGATTAGAAAAGGAAATAATCAAGTTCAAAAACCTTAAAAGATGTAAGATTAGACAATTTGCTAGATTTTTGGGTTTACTTACATCTGCATGTCAGGCCATAGATTATGGCTGTCTCTACACGAAAGATTTTGAACGTTGTAAATACCTAAATCTTAAAGATGATGAAAATTATGATAAATTCATGACGATCCCTGATACCTTTTCCTCTATATTTGGTTGGTTGTTAAATGCTATACGTAACTCTGTCAGCAAAATAAAAAGCGATTACTATTCATTGGAAATTTACACCGATGCCTCAACAACGGGGTGGGGGGCAGCTTGTGGTGATGACACTGCTAGTGGTCCCTGGGGCGAACACGAAAGCTCCTTACATATAAATTACCTCGAGATTCTCGCAGCCTTTCTAGGGCTAAAAGTTTTTGCTAAAAACGCTCAAAATTGTCAAATATTGCTGCGCATAGATAATACAACAGCAATATCGTATATAAATAGAATGTGTGATGTCCAATTCCCTTATTTGACCGATATTACTCAGCAATTATGGAAGTGGTGTGAATCGCGTAACATTATAGTTCACGCGGATTACATCCGTTCTTCTGATAACGTCGTCGCTGACGCCGAATCAAGAAAATCGCACCCGGATATTGAATGGAAATTATCAGACGAGGCCTTTACAAAAATTATAACTAATTTCGGATATCCATATATTGATTTATTTGCGAGCAGAATTAATTACAAATGCGAAAGGTATGTTTCGTGGCACAGAGACCCAGACGCATTTGCAATCAATGCATTTACAATATCTTGGAGCGATTTTTTCTTTTACGCCTTTCCCCCAATATCAGAAGTTTTAAAAACATTGCGTAAAATTATCGACGACCAAGCAACTACTATAGTGGTCGTACCAAAATGGCACACACAACCATGGTTTCCCCTCTTCAAGAAACTCCTTATTTCGAAGCCTCCGAAGACCTTACAATGATTTAATTATTTCTCATTGTAGCGATCGTGCAGTACACCACCACATTACACTGGTTGTCGGGAAGTTGTCCGGACGTCGTTGCTACTTAAAGGAGTCCCACAGTCATCTATTCCAATAATTCTAGCGTCTCTTTCAGACAATACAATCAAACAATATAACACCTGTTTTAAGAAATGGTTCTCATTCTGCATTGAAAAGGGAGTTGATTTTTTTAAGGCAACAGAGCTAGAAGTTTTAAGTTTTTTAACATGTATCTATGAAAGAGGCGCTAGATACGGTACAATCAACAGCTGCAGATCAGCATTGTCATTGTTACTTAGTCAAGATACAACTAACAATGATTTAATTAAGCGTTACCTTAAAGGCGTGTTTCGGTTACGGAACGGTTCGGACTTGGGACGTCGACAAAACATTAAATTATTTAGCTGAGTGGTATCCTAACGAAGAACTTAGGCTAGAACAGCTAAGCAAAAAATTAATCACCCTGCTAGCTTTAGTTACCGCTCACCGGGCTCAGACATTAGCTATCATAAAGGTTAAAAACATCACTGTTTTAGATTCCGACATTATTATCCAAATTCCCGATTTAATTAGAACATCACGGCCTGGATCACATCAACCCGTACTTGCATTACCATTTTTCACGCAAAGGCCTCAAATTTGTCCGGCTAGTACCCTACGATCATATCTCGATAAAACTAAAAATGTTCGCAGTGATGTCGATGCATTATTTATTTCGTTCAGGAAAACACACCGAAAAGTTACAACCCAGACTTTGAGCAGGTCGATTAAAAGTACACTGTCAAGTAGTGGTATTGACACTAAATTGTTCACTTCACATAGTACAAGACACGCTTCTACTTCCAAGGCCTTTAAATTAGGAATTAACCTAAATATCATTCGTAAAACGGCTGGTTGGAGTACAACTTCTTCGGTATTTGCCAAATACTATAACAAAATAATATCTGAGCCATCCGGCAACATGGATTTCGCTAAAAATATATTAAATACTACTTCATGATAATCATTGTGTGTGTGTTATTGGTTATAATCAACACTTGCAAGCATCAATGATATGCTTTATGATTTATGATTTACTATTGATTAGTGAGTAAATTAGATCGGAAATGAAACTTACTGTATTGCCTTAAGTAATAATTATTAATGTAATTAATATATTGTGTAAGAAATATACACCTTATGAATAATTTCCTTTATAGTTTAATTATGCGTATTTATAATATTTCACGACCTAAGTATATAATATCTCTAAACATCTACATGTGTTATATATGCTAATATCTAGAACGAAATCCGAAAGTAATTAATGATTAAACGAACTTACCTGTACGTGAAGTTCAATCATAATTACTCGAAGGGTTTCGTTCGAAGATATTAGCAACCCTCCCTTCCCTGGGCTAGCCTGACCCGAGCCTGAATCTCCAAACAGAATGATAGGAGTTGGTGCGATTGGAGCGAGAGAAAATATTCCTACCCCAATTTTTTTTTTGTGTTTTATTTCTCCAAAATATAGTGCGAAATGGCGAGTCTATTGTGAAACTACATGTGTTATATATGCTAATATCTTCGAACGAAACCCTTCGAGTAATTATGATTGAACTTCACGTACAGGTAAGTTCGTTTAATCATTAATTATTTACCTGACTTGTGAAAAAAACTTTATTCACTAATACCTACCATCTGGGGAAATTTATCTCGAATAACGATGAAGGAATGTAATTAGGTTTTCCGTGATATCCCAACAATCAGTTTCATGTATACGAGCTTCTTGTGTTCATAAAAAGAAGCGAACAAATGACGCTGGTCCAAAATACCACATTTTTAAATCAAAAGCGCCCGTCAAATTCACAAACAAGCTCAGTCCGAAGTCGTATCAACAATTCCTTAGAACCACTAGAGAAACAAGGTAGAGACAAGTCCCATTTTCTAATAATGACCTGCTTCTGGACACCAATAAAAAGCTTAGAACTTTTAATCCACAAAGGCAAACACACCGTCATTTGTTCTTGGTAGCACAACAATGGCGATCGCTTTTACATGACTTTGAAGCAGTAATAAAGGGGTTGTTTCAGGGAGAGTTAATCAGCTTAGAAGGGAAAAGACAATGGTGGCGTTGATTTTGCGACAATGTTTGGACGCCGACAGTCGCGGTAATATAATACGGTTGGGTTAAGCCGGCGAATATTATGCGGGTAGCAATAAAACGCTTTTGCATTCGTGTGGTCTTTGTTGGTGCGTTCGGTTTTTTGGCGAGCAGGTAGCGCGAGCGAGTGCGTTAGAAGTTACTTGTATTCTTGTTCATACTGATGAACGCTGTTTGTAGATGATTTAGTATAGAAATAAATAAGTAACAGCGGAGATTATTAACCCCAGACAAAAAATAGAGGTGTTATAAGTTTGACCTGTTTTTCTATGTATCTGTGTGTCTGTGTATCTGTCTGTGGCATCATAGCTCCCAAACGGATGGACTGATTTCGTTGCGTTTTTTTTAATTGAGATGGTTCTTAGCTAAGTTTTATTTACCAGGAGTACACTAATAAAATAAAATAAAAAATTGGAGGTCGCAAATTCATGTTAAAATTTAATAAAGTAAAAAAGACAAATGAAAACAGCTAGCCCTTTGGTCACAAGTTACATCGACCAAGAGCTTTTGCAACTCTGAAATAAGCTTGTAAGCGCCGAGACCCCATGGACCCATGGTTTCAAACCCGGATTGAAATACATAAAATAAACGTCCTGAGACGGCAGTTTACTAATTGCTGTTTAATTTAGTTTATAATCAATATCATAATTTTGTCTGGCGCCTTGTCTGCCGCCTGGTGACATGATCAAGACATTATTAATACGGATCTTTATCTTCGATTTCCTCTCCATTATTGAAGGTCGGAAGTAGGGTTGCCATTGCCAACCGTCCCGCTGTACGCGGGACGTCCCGTTTCTAAGGCCCTTATTAACATGACGTCCCGCTCAGGGTGTGTGCGGGACGCTAATCTGGCTTTTCGGAGTTAGCTCGTATGTTACATCTACTGTGTACGGTACGCCACGCGGCATGCCGCACGACGCTCAACACGACTTTTTTCTTTCTTAAAAGTGCCAAATCACAAGAAAAATATTCATTTAAAAAGTAATAGAAAAGTAAAGTTTATAGTTTTATAAAGCGTCAATTACACTATAGGTTGTAGTCTGTAAATGTTTTTTATTTAGTACCTAAATACTAAGTATTATTAACTAACTTTATTTTATTTCTTATCCTGATTTGCAAAGAAATGTTCACGTTTATTGTATTCTAAACAAAATTACCCTTGTCCTCTCTTCCGTCCGGATATGCTTAATTACGGATAATCATCATCATCATCAGCCCACAGCAGTCCACTGCTGGACGTAAGCCTCTTCCATGATACACCTCAACACTCTGTCGCCGGCCCCTCGAATCTAGTTCCCTATCCCGTGGGAATTTCGAAAAATTCCTTCTTAGTGCACCTCTAGGATACTCAGGTATATGTTTGTAAAAATTTCAAGTTTCTAGGTCCAGTCTGTCAGTCAGTCAGTCCCGTTACTGTTTTATAAGTAGGTCTATACCTACTATAAGATGATTGAGTCTCACGGTAGTTTCATCTTATCACTCATTAATGTGACAGTTCTAATAATTAATTAGATGTGGCGCCGTACTTAATACGCCTTTCATACTTTTGGCATCAATTGTGATTCATATTATGTACCTGACGCCATTTTTCTTTTACGTCCCATTTCTAAACCAGATAAAATCACTTTCAAATGATATATCAGCTAAGAAAAAGTCAATTATAAAACTATCAATTACACCAAATTACACTAACTGCTAGAAGCATCCGACATATTAACTTGCAAATTGTTTTGTGTATTAATATTGGCTCCGTCTGTATTGGAACCAATGACTAAATGAAATAATTTAATTATGTGTTAAATAGCTTTAACAAGAATTAACATTACTGGTGTTATAGTTAGAAGTGAATTTTGCGGTTGACTTACTCATTTCTTTCTACGTATTAATCATTATACTTTTTAACCCCGACGCCAAAAGAGGGGTGTTGATAGTCTGACGTGTATATCTGTTTGTCTGTTTGTGGCACCGTAGCTCCAAACGGATACCAATTTGGACGCGGTGTTTTATGCCCTAATCTTATAAAAGCGATTTAGCCGTTTTGAAGAAGGAAAATTTTAAGCTAAGGGTGACCCCCCAAACCCCCCTTCTATACGCCCTGTGGTCTTATTGCATCTATAAGTTTAAGTACAGAAGACGTAAAAGGAACTGGTTGCCGGGGTGTTATTCTTCAGTATATTTAGTCTTTATGGTGCCTATTTATTGAAAATTATAAATTTATTTATTTATTTTTTTGTACCATAATTATTTTTATTTCAATTAACTTAAAATAAAAACAAAACAAACCAAAACTCAGGAAACCTATCTAAAACTAAAGAATGTACAAGTTAAAATCTATCTAAATTTATTGTACTGTATCACAAAATCTTAAAAATTAAGTCCTTTCGGAATTGATTCGTCACTGTCAACTTAATTTGCTAAAGACTCTCTCATAATTAACATTTGAGCAATTGATAATCGAATGCAACGTCAATATTGGATTGTAATTAGAAGTAATTAGGTCTTGTGATCCGTTAAAAAATGTGGTAGAGCTTCTTGTTATTCAATGTCCTAACACAAATGCAAGATAATTAGGCAAAACGGAATTTACGTTATGTAATAAAATGTCTAACAAGTAATAACATCAAATTTACGTTACGTAATAAAATAACTAACAAGTAACAATAAAGTTCCCACGCGGGCCCAGTGCGGGATTGGGAACTTCACACATACCATTGAATTGCTTCGCAGGCGTGTGTAGGTTTCCTTACGATGTTTTCCATCACCGAAAAGCTATGATAAATTACAAATGTAATTTCGCACTGCTTACCGGAGAGAATTCTGAATATGGTGGAGACCAAGACCTGTATTTATTTCTGTATTTTCTGTACAATAAAGCGTTTGCTTACTTACTTACTTACTAAGACCGGAGAGTGAGACACTCTGCTTGTCACGCATGGGCGTAACCAGGAGAGGAGCAGCTGCCCTCCTCCCCCAGGACCCCTGGATCTTACATTCAAACTTCAAACAAATTATAATAATAGTATATGGATTATATTTTTTATAAACTCACTGAAACATGAATACACAGAAAAAAACCAGAAAAATGCCAACCCCAATCCAATCCAATCTTTATGTCCAATCGTGGTGTAGGGGAAAAGCACACGACCCGGAGTGTCGAGGATCCGGAGGAACGGGCCATCTATTGGTGCCAACAACAACAGCGTCGGGCACAGCGACATTTACTTGAATCATTCAAAAACGAGACAGTAAGTACACACACACAGAAACGTCAATGAAATGTGCAGATTCACTTCGAGACATTACACTACGAGCATTTTTGGATACCTTTATTTCCACTGTGCCGGTAAGGGTTGGTCAATTGTCTTGACTTGACAATTCGTTAATTATTCATCTCCCGCCCATAGATCTCGGTTCTCAGTAAAGAAAGTCCCAAATGTGTTTCGAGAACCGTTATTCACGTTTTACCTTTGTTTCCGGGCGGCAGAATCTAACTCGGCAATTGCAACGCAATATTTTCTGGGGATAAATCGTTTTATAACCCGAAAAGCGCATTGCGCAAAACGTACAAACAATTAGACTTTAGTTTTTTAATGTTTTTACAATATACTTTACGCTCGCGAACAAAACGGGCTTGCGCAAAAAATTGCAACCTTTTTTTACGATTAGAAAGCATCTTTTTGTAGAAATGTTTTGTTTATTTTTAAATTGACATATTGACGGCGATTTAGGCCAAGTTTTTTACCTTTAGTTTAAGTTTTGATATGTTTGTCTTTGTTTTCATATTATCTCGGCGACTTCAAACGGGTAAAACGTTATATTTGGGTATTGGCTTGGTCTCTAGTCTTGCCAAAATGTGATGTGCGCGAAAAAAAAGCTTAAAATTGTCTCTGGCACACCATCAAACGATAAGCAGGTAGTTCCTTAAACTCAATTAAAAAGTTCACCAAAGTTTTTACACTCAGTATTTAATATTTTTGGACTTATGCAAACAAGACTAATTACACTTTGAATAAAAAAATAGTTTTCGAACCCATTATTTCTCTGGTTATGTTTTAAAAAAAAATGCTTTGCCACACTGCCGCTTGCGCAAGTTTTGCTCCAATTTTATTGAGGTGGGCTGTAATGTTTGTTTGTTTTCAATATTTTTATCAACTTCTGACTTTTTATCGTGTCTTCGTAACTTCAAAAGAAATAAGTGACAGTCTTTTACATGTATGTCTGAGTAAGATATGTACAACAAAATGTTTCATCGTTCATCGAAAATCGTTATAACGTTTACTATGAAAATGTTCTATGGTGGGTTAGGAATTGATTTCCTAGACTGTACAACTTTTCTCGATGGCGATACGATAACGTTACTATTATTACTACACGATTCTTGTGAAAACTCGTGCATTGAACCGTGAATTGATTCATAATAATAATAATAATAACTGCAATAATCCACCAATACATAGCCTTCCAACACAAATTTATATCTGAGAAACAACCATATTACAAATACAAACCACAATCAGTTCTAGAAAATCATAGCTACAGGATTTACTGGGATAGAACCGTAATAACAAACAAAACAATAGACCAGACATCACAATATTAGACAAACATGACAAATCAGTAACCCTAAGAGACATCGCCATCTGTAACACACATAACTTACTTACTACACACACAGACAAAATTACCAAATACACAGATCTCTCAATTGAGATAAAACACAATGGCAGGTTCATAAGGTTAACACTATCCCAATCATACTCTCCACAACAGGCGTCATCCCAAAAACACTCCATACAAGTCTTCGAGCCCTTAATATACACCCATCCACATACACACTCTTGCAGAAAGCTGTCATCCTGAACACATGCCTCTTAGTACGAAAATTTCTATCAATTTCATAGGTTGATATGAATTTAAAAGCACTTGGCTTAGGCCCGTGCATTATTTTACTTCCTAAATAGGAGAGATAATGTCTAATGTACATATAATAATAATAATAATAATGCTCGAAATATGCACTCTACGACGGTGGTAGAAACTCTTGCTTATCATTGCTCTATCTAGGCTCCGCTTCGCCTAGCTCCACTTCAGAATTGTGACTTATAATGTGAAATATCCTATCATTATTATTTTCCTAAACATTCGTTCAGTGGATAGATAAATTGTTTGACTATATCTTTAATTTCGTATGTGTGCTATACTATATGATATAGTTTATGTCTAGGAGTGTCCTATGCAGCCTCATCTCTCTAAAAAGACTGATGTATATTTTTAACCGACTTCATAAAAGGAGGAGGTTCTACGTTCCACTGTATGTTTTTTTTTATGTATGTACATCGATTACTCCGTCAATTGTAGACCGATTTTGAAAATTCTTTTTTTATTCGAAAGGGTATACTCCTGAGGTGGTCCCATTGTTACCAAGTTATGATCTGATGATGGGATCCCAGGGAAATCGAGGGCAACCCTCAAATTTTATAGGCACGTACTATGTGTTTCATATATTTTCAAAGGCTATTCAAGTATTTGCGTCTGGTAGTCATCATCTCATGTTGATGAGCTGATGATGGAAGGTACAACTCCTTAACGGTTAGGAGTTGGAGATAATTCTGAAAATATGAAATCAACATAAAATTGTGAAATAAAAATCTTTTAACAAAAAAGTAAAACCGCCTTCAAAAAAAAACCTTAGAAAAAAAACGTAAAATAACCCTCTAAAACTTTACCCTTTAGAGGGCAATTTTACGTTTTTTTAAAAATGAATTCTTCCAATAATTATGTGCACCTTTCCTACATACTGGAAGATATCCCTTCGCCTTTGTTCATACTGTGATGTCCTTTAATTTGTTAATGTTCAGTAGAGAGTCTTACATACATACATACAATTTATTGAATCAGGCGTTACTTTGCGGAGGTCAATATTTATGAACTAAAAACAATTACTTTGCTCACTCGCGACAAACCCTGCGTCCCGATTTGGTTTTTTTGTCGCGGGTGAGCATAGTAATTGTTTTTAGTTCATACATACATACGTTTCAGTTGTAAACACCTTAACAAAAAGATCCTATTGTAAATCATAATCCCAAAAGTTGTGGGCTATCTTTAAACCTGTAAAGTTTCACCGCATTACAAAACTTCGCGGCGTACCGTTTACCCCTTTATTTCGGTCATTTTGATTTATTGCTGGCAACCCTTTGAAGACCGTTAGGTTTAAACTTTAACTTAATATATTCATGTGCTACCGGCGATAGGCTTTTGTTTAGCTGTGTTTTGTCTCGTACCTACCTGTTCCAAATAATAGTGTAATGGTTTCACAGGTTGGTTAGAGGGGCTACTGGTGGAGTATTGTTTGGATTTGTCTGATTATTTGTTTGAGGTTGTTTTCTGAGATTTAGCGTTCGTTTTAATACCTGTAAAGTAGGACAATCATAGGACATTAGGAAAATACTGTCGTAAAAGATTTTTTAAATCTTTTATTTAGTTTCACCTGTCCCGGACCCTGTCTGTGTGTACCTAATCAAATCTTACACAGTTAAATTTGACCCACTTCCGAGAATATGTGAATTTGATGATAATACAAGCACAGTCAACAGAAAGTACCTAAAGTCACCAAAAACGCTTGTATCAAAAACATGTTTTTTTTTAACAAAAAACTTCTTTTAAGATTTTAGCCTCTCATTTCACTTAATGTTATTCTCATACCTATACAAGTATACACCACCCCTCCCTTCAAAACATGAATGTTGCACACATTAAGTAAACACATTTGTTGACCCCTGATACAGCTGTAAATACGTTTTTTTTTCTTTTTACAGGATGATGTAATGACTAATTGTACTAGCTGTTGATAAAATTTGCATGCCACTTTTGAAACGTCATCTAGACTTTTTCATTCAGTAGCAGAAGCCCCACTGTGTTTGGAAATTTGTGACGTTGTTGACTGCCGTAAACACAAAAGTTAACGGGACGAACTGTTGAGACTGCTAATGATAAATAGTTTTATAACACAAATAAGAAAAATGAAGCTTACATTTTTACATTCTGAGTTGAAAATCGCAGTCTTAGATAAGGGTCGGTGCATCGCTACGTCATGGACCGTTCCCGAGAAGGAAAAAAGTACAGTTTTACAACTATTCCCGTTCATTATAATTTTGTCTAATTTATGATGCTACGGGCCTACTGTGCAAACGGTATTTCAAACAAAACACCGCTATTGATCAGTGGTTCGGCTGGCTCTCGCGCGGACAAAATCCTTTGTTTATTTTTTCGTAAAACATTGCTTTTAGGGATGTTTATTGCCGCACAATTTCTGTTTCTGAAAACTCTATTGGACTTAT